>CM075185.1:7620873-8195873 GCA_037577475.1 Chaunax sp. Z400
GAAGTCAAACCAATTGTGAACTGATCTTTTCTTGTTCTGTCAATCAATCTTCAACTGAGAAGCATCTTTGTCTATGTCATCATGTTCCTGTTCATGATGCACTCATGACCTTTCAAAATAAATTCCCTTAACTTAATCTTCCCTGAGATGTTAACAAGATGAGGTCATACCAAACACTGATCTCTGTCTCTCTCTCTCTCTCTCTCTTTAACCTTTTAGCTAATTGTTGTGATGGCTGTTATTATCATTATCATCCTCATTAGACCAATTTCCAATTAATCACCACCAGAGTCGGCATCGCCACCTTTGTCACCGGTCTAATTATCACCATAGCTGCGATCGTCATTGCTCCATCATTAGCATCATCGATACCTGCCCACATAACTTTAATCCTCCTGTTATTATAAATACATAATAATACACGTATCATCACCTTGTGATCATTACAAGTTTTGAACTTCCATTTGCTTTGTATGGCCTGAAGGCCTCATTGACCTGAGCTCATATCACTTTGCCATCATGCTGCTACAGAATGAGCTGTGAGCAAGGCCTCAAAAAAGCTTTATATACCAGAGCTGTGAGAAAGTTGTATAAATCGTTGAACAATTTTGTGGTTGTTTTTGACAATTGCCAACAGGTGTGGTGCCCATGGGGTAAAGATTTTGTTGGGGATAGGTTCCCGTGTGGGTTGCCATGGAAGCCAAATAGGGACGTTTCTAATGACCGGCCATTTTTGACCGGGAACACCAATAAAACACCCAAAATGTAATAAAAATTCTCTAAATGTATTTTTTGTGTTCAGATGGCATGTGTGAACAAAGTCATGGCACCTTGTGACAAATTAAATACAACTACAAGGGGAAACGTTTAAATCAGTCACGTCTGACCGGAACACAACAGAGGGGTTCATTTTGCAGTCAAGCTTCTGAAAGCAGCTGCAGAGATGACTTAAAGCCAAAGCTTCAGCTTGTATGGATGGTCATGAATCCAGTCTTGCATTTAATATTCAAACGTGCAAAAGTAAATAGAAGATTGTTGTTCTGTCATTTCCGTGGCTGATTGGGAGGGTTTCCATGGTTGTTGTTTTTTGCTTTTCAGAACTGATTTGAATTAGAGGGAGAAAAAAAACAAATAGCTGGCTTGATGCCATGGAGGATTTTTTTTCTTTATTTTTTTTTTTGCAAGCTTCCTCATCATCTGAGAGGTTGCTTGTCAAGTAGCCTGGCCCAGATATGATTGAGAGCATGATACTTCACTCTAATTTGACTCATGAAGCGGATGTTCCCTTTTGTAAAACATTACCCTCTCTCGTAAAATTTGTTCTGCATTATCAGTTATTGCTTTTGTAGCAGCCCTGCAGCAATGGTAGCTCTACCATAACTGTCTTTGGGCCCACTTCGGATTCCTCCAACTGTTGTTCAGACATGTTGCTATTTTCTGCCTCCAACCTGGATGTGTGCATTAAGAAATTCCAGCATTCCTCACAATCCTCCCTATTTCCCTCCTCCACTTTTATGGATTCCGCCTTCCTGTTCTCTGTGTTTTTCAGCCCAAACCCAGGTCAGAGAGATGGATGTTGTGTAATGAGTGTAATTGCACTAATCCTTCCGTTTTCACAGCGCTTTAATTTGCTCATGCTGTTACCTAATCTTTATTGGGCCATAATTTGTATTCTGTATATGATTACATTTCCTCTTCCAGTGAGTTGGCAATTATGGGGCTTCCACTCCCATGCTGGTTTGTGCAATACTTGTTGTTACCTTGACACGAACTTGTAAATAACAACATGAAGGCAAGACCTCTGCTGAGAATCCATGTTAACAAGAAAAAGAGGTTCAGATGTTCCAGATGTTTTTTTTTTGTTTTTTTTACGTTCTCGGCTGCCAACATACGCTAACATAACTTAGACGTTTAATTGACTTGTGACATTCAATTATTTGGTGCCTGCTTGTCTAAGACTCTCAACATCTTGCTGATTTTTCACTTACAACACTGTGACATTCAACAGTCCAACAGATGGAATATTAGGTATGTAATTTAGTGGTTTGTGGTCTGGGTTGAGCCATGTGATGTCTGAGGTGACAGGGAATGCTTTTAGGTCAATAGTTGTTTATTTTGAAAGCTTTCCAGGAGGGGAGAGAACGAGGTCTGTCACAATCACAGCACATGCTGCTGATAAGCGCCACTTTACATCGTGCCTCTGTTCTCCTTTCACCTTCCTCCGTCTGATAGAGGACTCTCAGATGAGTCTGGATGATGTCAGTCCTGTGCAGTTTGAGGGATGCACAAAGAAGTCACTGAGCTTGAGACAACATGACTCCTGTAGGATATAGTTATGGTTACTGACCGCCTTAGTAATACCTTTGCTGCAACATCATGAGGTAGCAGAGCGGCGGTGAGGATGTAGTGGATGCCCTGTTAGACTCATTATCATCAGAGGCACATTTTCCCCCAGCCACACTGGCTTCTGGACTGCTAATCTACTCCATCTGATTCTCTGACTCCTCATTTCCCTGTTGATTCTGAGAGGAAAGTCCCTCCACCATTATCTGCAGGGTCTAATTTAGCTGTCTTTACTCTGTCCAGTCTCTGCTCACATGCAAGCTTCTCAGGGGAGGTGGCGAATGCCCGTGTACAAGCCTTAGTGAAGTAACAGCAGCAAATCTTCTTTGATTAAGCCTTTATTATTATTTATTATTATTGAGAATTTATTCTGGTTTGTGATAGATTTTTATTTTGGTCATCTTTACATTTTTCCATATTTCATACACACACATATGTATATATATATATATATATATATATATATATACATTTTTTTATATATAAGTATTTATATATATAATTGCCTACTTTTTTTTACCATAGGTGTCAGCTGATACAGCTTATTATGCCCTTTTTACATATCAAAATTCTGTTTTAGCAGTTAACTCTTAAACTAGACAAAAACAGTGCAAAAGGTGAAAATGAGGTATTTTCTGACACCATCCATCACTTCAAAATATACCAACGCAACTGAGTTGTGCTGGAGGGGTTGCGGTCAAGTGGGAGACTTGAACATAACACATATACTCTGGGGCTGCCCAAAGCGCCCAGGTATCTGGAAAAATGTTCAGAAAGGGATTAAAACAATTTTGGGGATCAATTTTGACTTAGATCCAGCACTTTACATACTGGGCATGATTCCGGATAACGGCACAGACAGTAATTTATTTTTTTAAATGAGAACGCTGCCATTAATAGCAACAAAAAAAAAAGTCTCCTGGCTGAAAACGCAACCCTCCAACATTAAACAATGGAGGGTTAGGGTGAAAAAAAGGTTCTCATTATGGAGAAAGTTATAGCAATGCCTGAAGTTTAGTCACCTCTTTGTTACTTTAAATTATTTTATGTGACATATGGCTATATTTCTATGTATTGAAAACAGAGTTCGATGAGACTGCTCAAGAATATTATTCTTGATGAAGAAGATGATGTATATCAGAGTGATGCACATCATGTAAGATAGGCTAAACAGGTGTAAATGTACTGTATATACATCTCCTCTATGCCTTGAATATTAAAAAAACAGTTCAATTAACAGTGAAAAAAAACAAAACACACACACACACACAAAAGAAACAAGCAAACATACAAATATTTCAATTTCTTACTCAATATCATTTCTATTATAGCATGTTATTCTAAAAAAAATGTATTTACATGGTACACATTCTTATTTCTTTGTCACAGCTGTTCCGCAGGTTTACTTCTTTGACTGATACACATCCTATATTTTATATTTGTCCTTACTTTCATTTTTTTAAACAGACTTACTCCCCTAAGTGTACACTGACTCTCTTTTATTTCAAAGAGCTTCTGAATACAGCGTGGATTATTCTGTGCTTTGTACATCATTGAAGCAATGTCAAGGTCAACTAAATCTTAAAATTTTACGGTATCTAGGGTATTAATTTACATACACATATGAAATACATCTCATGGGTCCAGACTCCAAATGCATATTTCAAAACACTGCATGTGCTAAAGACTCACTCTGCTTCCTAGTGGCAGTTTGAACCAGTGGTCAAAAAGTCAGCAAGAACATGAGCCAGGTGAGTCTCTGAGAAAGAACAGCAGCGCAGTCATCCTGCAGAGATTTACATCATGAGAGGAGTTAGCATGACACAATGAATCAACTCTGACAGAGTCCCCACAGTCAAGGACAGTGGAATCTAACATCCCTCAGGCTCTTTTCTGCTCCTGCTGCCTTCGACTCATCAGCGTCATGACCTGCAGTGAAATGTGTCAGGTCAGACTAACGCAAAGAGACATTTTTAGGCCACAATCAGTACCTCAGTATAGTCTCTCAGGTCAGTTCAGTTGTAGTTATACTCCCAGTGGGTAACTGATCTGAAGTACAACACAATACAAGACATTGATATGTCTGCACACAACTGCAAAATAACAAAAGAGCAGTTTACATCAGTGTTTTCCCAGTTTGATGGCTGACAGGACAAAGCGATGTTTGATTTCACCGCTCTAGCATTGTGAAGAGGGCAGGAGAGCTGTATTCTAGTGTGATCAAGATATCTTAAATAGTCCTGCGTAATGCTGTGTGTCAGAGAGAGGTTTGTAAAAAGGAATTTAATTTACAACGTCAAGTGACACCTCACTTCATGACTTCGCTGGCGCTTAGAAATTGAGAAAGATGATGAGTCTGGAGGTCTTAAGGTGACCGACAGCCTGATATGGCCCATGGAAGTCTGCAAGCGATGATCCTAAACAGGAACAGATGCCGTTCCACGAGGTCTGAGGAGCTGACAGAGAAAGACCGGTGACATACTGGTTTTGGGCCCATGGGGATCACATCACCTCATCGTCACAAGTAAAGTTTAAACATTTCATGTGTAAAAAAAAAAGAAAAAAGAAGCAAAATACAAGACCAGTTCAACACATGACCCACCTCACTTTCAAGTCCAACTGAAAATTTGATAAGTCATGCATTCAGATCTGTTGGGTAAATTATGTTCGCCTAATAAAACAAAATTGATTCATTTTCTACAAAGACAGAAAAATTGTCTTCATATAGCCAATAAAATGATTTAATTTTCTGCATTGTTCAGTCGTCTTCACTTGCTGGAAGTCTCATTCTTTCCAACCTTTGTTGGTAGAATATTTTGTTTGTTTGTTTGTTTGTGACAAATTGTGGAATGTTGCAAAACTATGGCCACAAATTTATATAGCCTTGCCACACAATGCATGATGCAAACAAAATGTTAAAAACAAATTGCTCCTTTGTGCAACTACCATTAAAAAATAATCAATAATGAAATATGATTTGGAATTTGAAACTGATATCCATAAGATCTTTTACATGATTATGAATATTTGCCTCCTCTCAGCACACCTCTCAGGGCCCCAAGCCCTCAACTTTGCAAGAAAATGGAACTTAATATGGAAATAAATGACTTCACTTGTCAGAATGAAAAGAAGAATTGATGTCTGATCAAAGGGAAGTACTTTTGAAAGCCTTTCACATAAATATATGACAAATTTAAGTCCATCCTCGGCACTGGAAGCAATAAATGTTCTATTTTGGTTCTGTAAAAGCACCAAATGAAACTCTTTGCACAAGCGAACATCTGCTAAAAATTACTCCTTCAGGGTGTTGATCATGAGTGGCGTTCCTCAAATCAGACTATGATCGAAAGCAAACACGAGAGCCATGTTTCTATATTTAACAGATGATCCACTGTGGATTGTGTCGCCCTTAATTTGAGATATGTAGGCTGAACAGTTGGACTTTAGTTGTATTCCATATGTAATTTATGATAATACCATGAGACAAAGCATTTTTGGATTTGGATGTTGTGATTGTACTCATTACATTAACATCATGATGTGACTGCAGTCATTTCAGGTCAATGGGATAACACATTATGATAGTGGAAGACACCATGTTGTCTTCTTTTCCTGCTTATTGCGACAATAAATGTACCACAGTCTAACTACAGTGCTATCGTCAACCACCCCAATCACTAAACCCGCTCTTGCTCTCAAGCTACATCTGGTTCTCATCACCCTCGCTTCCTCTCTCCTGACACAGGAGAGTGTTGGCATTTATGATGTAAGCTACATACTGTGTGTGTTATAGATTTGGGAGGGGACTTAGGGGGAAAGTCTCAAACAGAAAAATTACAAAATGTACTAAAACTGATCATCAGAGAGAGGCTGTCACCTTTGTTGACTTTCATGGATTGCCATTATTTACTTATAAACATTCATGTTGCCCGAAGGATGATACCTACTCCTTTTGGTGACCATTTAGGGTTATTATTACGTCAGCATTTTGATTCATCCACTACTTAATAACCATTACGATCAGAGCCAGAGTCTCCAGATGGATACTGTCAAATTACAGTAAATAAAGGCAAAAACCCCAGCAACACTTGCAGTAATAGGAACAACTTTATTGCTTGACCAACGCGTTTCGGCTTGTGGCCTTCATCAGGGTCATCAGCATGACTCTTAAGCTGAAATAATATTCAACGCGTCCGTGAGAGTGCAAAGAGTCTGCTCGGATCCACTTGACTTTCACTTCATCATCAGAGGTTGCATGAATTGGCTCCGTGCAGACGTCAGCGTATTTCTGATTTTTTATGACCATGTGCTACACAAAATGCGGCATACATCTGTGCATGTGTGGAAAGCATAACAGAGATGATTAATCCATGGGCAGTGTATCAGCAATTTCTGTGGATCTTTGCACCAGTTGCAGATTGTAACCATCTGAACACCCCTCTGCTTGAATTACACAAAGTGGGAAAGGCCCTCTCCCGAACCAGTGTTTGCTTTGTTCATTGTAGCCAATGCAATTGTCCAGGAAAGCAAACACATCCTGTCCCATAACTGTTATCACTGCAAGAAAGTAAAGCTGACTTGAAGTTTAAAAAAAACCAAAAAAACAACAACAAAAAAACGTTCAGACTCTTCCCAGATTTATTTTTCTGTGAGTGGAGCAGCTCAAGGTTTTGCATCACAGATAACAAATTCAGTTGTTACTTGTTCATTTCTTTAAATACTGACTGAAAAAATAATAATAATCAGGAAACATTGGAAAAGCAAGTGTGAGTTCTGCTTCAGAATGGATTTTTTCTACCAATGCTGGGATTGTTCCTGCAAATGGTGATGCTGTTACATTAAATAGGGAATGTAATCAGCAGGAAACACATTTCTTTGTTATCAATGTCCATAATGTTCAAAAGACAACCCGTGTTGCACACAGTGAAACCCTTCTATTGTAAATCTGAATCTCCTCTTGCACACGTTTTATGACAAGGTCGACAAAATAGGGCAGACTATTATTCATTATTCATATCAGTGACACTTATCTGAAGCACAAGTCTCATTAGACAGGTCAGGACCTGAATGATGGCTTCTTGTTTCCTCCATCTCTTTCACCTGGCAAGCAGTTTTCGGGCTGCAGATGTGCCTCAAATGGCCAGCATGCATCCCTGCATCTGTGTGTGGACAGTCAGCACACAGATACTCCATTATTCGATATTCTGACAGATGTTAATGTTTCTCAGAAACCCTGCTGTGATAAAAACATGCGATAATAAGAAGCACGCACATAAAATTCTGCGATAGACTCCTCATCAGCAAGCCATTTTCCCCGAGCCTGATGTTTAATATGTCTTCCTGAGAATGAGATTTTACTTAACCCTGTGAACTGATCTGGAGGGGAAATAAGCTTTTGACATGAGAGCTTGTCTCCGTGGTAAGTAAACAGCACCCCAAGCTCAGGGATATAATATGTATCCTCTTCCACTCAGGGACTAATGTGAGGTCGCTTGGTTACATATCCAGTCGCAATTTGCAAGTGGAAAAGTTTTCAATATAACGGATATTAAGAAGATTTAGCAGAATACCATTAGGCACATTGGTGCTTTGAGCTAACTGAAAATAGCAGCTACTATGCTCGCAATAACATGATGTTTAGCTGGAATAATGTTTAGCAGTGGTCCTAGTCCTTCAGTGCTATCCTCCTACAATTAAACCCCCTTAGAGTGAAATTACCACGACAGTATGACTGTATACTGCATCACAAATAAATCACATCATCATCATCATAGAACAGGAACAAACAGCCAACCTGTCACATTTACTCACATTTCTCTCTTCTTCTTTTTTTTTTTTTGTGGCTAAATCTAACCAGAAATTGAGCACAGCATTGACACACATACATTGCCAACAGGCGATTGGGTTACAGGGTTAACATTTAGGCACAAATATGACTTGGTTGGGTCAAGAGAAATATAATTTCTCATCATTACATTTTGTCTGGGTAAAAATGACCACTTCATTTGAAGCCTGTGTTGTCAACATTACAACAATAATCATGTGGTTGACGTTTCAGAACAATCTTGGTCCTGCTTTAAACACAACTTTTTGGAAATGAGAGACAAAAAAGTGATCTCCTGCGTTAAAATCTGATGTTTTGTTCCCAACGAAAAGATGTTGAGATATTTCACTGGATTAATGAAAACTTTGACACGTCTTGTGGTGCTACAAGAAATCAAGTGATCACCAAAGTGACTTGGTTTCATTCTCTGGAGACCATGAACATCTGTACCAAAATACAAGGCAATCCACCAAATATTTGTTGAGGTATTGGTGGTGGACTGACAATGATAGAAAGGTTAAAAATCACTCCAGACATGAGTGAAAAAGACTGTAGGCAGTGTCCAACTAAATAACTTCAACAGGTGCTGGATCAAAAAACAACCTGAGGCCAAAATTATGACAAACTGCACACTGTACTGACAGCTCCCAGCTAATTTAATTCAGCAGAGCAATGTTTTGATCTTGGGAAATGACAAGACATACAGTATTTCTGACTTTAAAATATCAGACCTTGGCTTAAGAATGTACATAAAAAGATCAAAAGTAGGTTTTGAGATTGCTTTATTCACATTTTGGATGCACTTTTTATTGTTTAGTCTGGACACAGTTTTTCCTTTGTTCTGCTTTTTTACTTCCCCTAAAGATTTTCTGTACATGTTTGATTTTTTTTTTTTTTACATGCTTTGTATTTAGCTAGTCACTTTGAAGCTGCATAGCTATTTCATAATGCCACAACAATATCATTTTAATCATCTATTTATCATCGCATGTCCCCATCCATTATTTACAACTTGGCAACAGGCTTAAATGCCTTTCCATTACTCCATCCGTTATTTAACTGAAGTCCCCAGGCGGTTATACCCTCAGCATGGATAAGTGGGTAAGGCTTTGAAATAGACTTTGCAGAGAGGAAAGCTTTGTTTGAACATCACTTGTACATCATCTAGAAACTCAGCGGCATGTGAGGCAATAGGTCAGAGCGCCAGGGAGGAAAACATAGAGGGGAAGCCTCTGATGTGACTTTCATACACTGTAAGAGCGCAGCACGAGCAGAAGAATGCTCTCCCCAGAGCAGAGATCCCATTTCCTCATAATCTAGGCCTGTTAGCGGGGGTCCAGCAGCTCTTGACCAAACTTCCTCGGGACAACAGAGAGCTTTACTGAACCATCCGTCAGTAGTGTTTACATTCCGTCTTGTAAACTCAGCTAACTCCGTCTCAAGCTGCCCCGCTCTGCTTTGAATTCCCCCTGATGATGGCACCCAACCCCAGCTCCCACCGTAGCTCTATTTATGTATCGCATTGCTGTTCCAGATGTTGGATATGATTGAGAGACGGTGTTCTGAGAAAACGCTTACAGCTCGGTTATGTGAGGAGCTTTCATCAATGATGCAGATCATTAAAGTTTCAGTTAGCTACTGTTTCGACGGCGTTCACGCCTGCTGTCGACTAAAAACAGCAAAGAACCTTTACCTAGAGCACCTACCTAGACCTGATGGATAAGGATAAATCGCACTGATTCTTCCCTGCTGTCAACAAATGTCAAAGTGCTAATGGTATTCATCATTGCTGAAGTTTAACGTGAAGGGGTGACAGCTCATTTTGACTACATCAGAGATGATCTAAAGGACATGCTGTGCCCTTGGTAATGCATCCTTAATGCAGATAATTGAGACCAAAGAGACGGCCGTGTTACTCAAAGGCCTAGACAGCCTAGATCTGTTCTCCTGTTACTTTAGAGGCCGTAGGAAACTCAACATAGTTCAACTCAAATGTGACACGGGGTGGAAATTTAAGGAAGGATGGAAAGGGGAAAGGCCTTTCAAGAGAGCAGCCTGTCATTACCTTAACGCAATTTATGAGTTTTCACCATAGGCTCGGTTAAAAGAAGGGACGGTTTATGGCTTGTCATGGACACCATGTAACAGTTCAACCCACAGTACCAAGAAGAGTTTTTATTCTGGTTCTAGTTTATGTCTGATCAGCCACAATGGCGTTCACAGGTACATAGGACAAACACAATACCTCCGCTGAGTCTCTCTTCTTACTGAAATCAATATTTTTAAAAAAGGAGCCACGGCTAAGTGGCCACAGAAACAACATCAATAACGTAATGCCCAGTTCATCACTTTCACTGAAGCTATTTCTAGCCAACCGCGGTCCGTTATTCATTGCAGCTTTATTTTATTACTCTTAATGTGACCCAAAGACACATTAGCTTTCATCCATCAGACCCAAGCACAGCATCCAAGAGACCTTAGCTGTGAGTTGGGGAGGTATTGCTCAGGGACCACAGCCATTTACAGTCTCATCCCGTATCAGAATAGCTACGCTGAGGAGAAAGCAGGGCCTTTACTTTGTATCTTCTCTAGGTATATCATAAAATGTATTTGCTGTTATTAACTCTGTCTCACTCCTGTAGGGGCAGGGTGTGATTGACCTCAAAAAACAGACTTGAAATTGATTTTTTCAGAGTGTAGCACTGGTGTTAGCATAGTCAAAGGATCAGACAGATATTTCTGAAAATCCACCTGACCTTCTACATTTTAATTGTACCCCCAAACTTCAAACTAGTACAGCTAAATATATATTTTGCCATAAAACAGCTAGGGGATGTAAGACAGAATGTATAAAGATTCATTTGTTTACTGTTCTGATTAAGCTCTATGTTGTCTTTTTGGTACTTTCTTGCACTCTTTGACCCACATTGAGAAGGAAGGAACACTGCGATTTGTGATATGATCGGAACATAATGAACAGGGGTGCAGATAACATTTTTGGAATGGTTTTCAAATTTGCACCGGATGACGTAGACATGTTTTTAGGTCACTGTCATTGCTTCATATTTTCGTCACCTCCATATTTTCAACATTCTCTTGTCTCCATGGAGACTATCTAATGGTGAAATCTTGTTTGACAAAGGCAATGCTATTCCTCTTTAACTGTTTAATAATGCTAACAGTGGGGAGCAGAGCCCGACCGTGGCCCCTTGCTTCTTGCCCTCACCCTCAGCCTCTCCCAAATCTCCCGTCATATCTTCAGTTGTCCTGTCAAATAAAGGCCAAAATGCCCCAAAAAAATAAATAAACATAAATAAATAAATAATGATAATAGTGATCTGGATGCCATGGCTGTGACACACTCTGAGCGCTGATATGGTTGATGTCAGTCAGGATCTGTTGTTGATTAAAATCAGGCTGCCTTTATTAAGTTAAACAGTCCCTCTGAGTCAAACTTACAGACAGCGTAATGTTTCGTGACCTTATATCTGATGACATGTTCATGAGAATTAAAATCGAATTCGCTTCTCATTAACTTGAAGATGAACTGGTTTTACCATATTGTGAGAATCAGAGGAATTATTCACGTTCACTATCAAGGGAGAGTTATTTTAGGTAGTCCACTTTTGAGCACTGTATAAGCCTACTATTTAACTGGAGACAACTTAGCACATTTATTACTACTTTGGCTCTAATTAATCCTGCAGCCACCAAGTGTGGTAGTATTAGTGGTTGAAATATGACCTATTTTCTGCCGTCCAGTCCAGCCTCTAAGGCATTCTTTAGATAAATAGCTTTTCGAAAAAGCTCCCTTTTTGTGGCGCATGTAGCAGCTCCTTTTTCCCCTCCTCTCTCTGACAACTTTGATGGTCAATTATATTTAATAAACAGTTAGGGTGCAGAAATAAATCAATTTCAGGAGGGCCTAATCCTCCTTCTCAAGTAGACTGTGAAGCCACAAGTCCTGAAGAAATGTTTGAAAGGGAACTGTAATAGAAGACATATGTCATGCAGCAGAGGTCCCAGGGAGCCCTGTATTCCTCCACTGCCTACTCCTTCACCAAGAAGCTAACCCATGTGACAGGCTAAACAAAAACGCTGTTCTTCATCCATTCTGTATATTTTTCTAGCGGATTTGTGGGTGATATTTTGAACCGAAGTCATGACTTCATCCGGGCAATTTTAATTAGGCTATCACCCCAGGGATTAGCACATGACAGGGCATACATTTCAGCAGCAGATGCCCAGCTCCAAACATGTGGTTGGGATAGTTTACAAACTCTTGGCGTGGAGGTTTGGTGCTTTCACCAGTCTGGTTAACTCTGAGCATGGATCTGGGAGACACTCCACATACAGCTGGTGAAGCTTCACATATACACAAAACATTTCTGAAAATACCTCATTTACAAATCACTTTTTGGAGAGCTCCCACAGCCTGTTATCTTATGCATTGTGCGCTCGCACACCATAGCACTCCATCTTCAGCAAATGGTTACAAACGTTTGCCCTTTTCAACTCTTGCACCCGGTGTTGCTCTTATCTATTCATTGGATATTTAACGAGCTCTATTAAAAAAAAACATCTTGGTTACATAGTGTCTCAAAGAAAGCACAGCCGTTCCATCTCCAATGTGGAACCCGCTATTATTTATACGTGCGTCTGTTATGTGTAGTTGACCGTCCATCGCTAAGCAACAGCGTACAGTTGAGGCTGCATTCAGTTGTTGCTGGTGCTGTTCCAGAGGGTTAATGATGAGGCTCTGACCGTCAGGACTCCACATCTTTAGTGCACATCCTCTGTGGTTTAATGCTGAAGTGGTTTTAGCATGCTCAAGGAGATGGATGAAGGAAATGGGAAAGTGTGTGTGTGTGTGTGTGTGTGTGTGTGTGGTGGTGGTGGGGTATCTTAAAGCACTATTTATTTGGGGAACAGGATGCTCGGCAGGAATCAATCATACTGTTCCTCCTCTTCTCACTGCTTGCTTAAAGAACTGATGCATGACTGGATAAGAGTGCAAGCATGCAATAAGCTGATTTTGTGGCGATATTTAAATTGATTAGGATTACTAAACAGCCAGTTCCCTCACAATAAGATGTGTTGAAGTCTAACAATGCATGACCTATTTTTGTCTAATTTGCATCTATTTTCTCCAGGCATGCTCAACAAACACTAATTTACTATAAATAAAATATCATGTGTCCCTGGGTATGTGTAAATATGCTTAATGACCGTATTAACATTCTATATAGTAAATCATCTCCGTTGTGAAAAAAAAAACACTGATTTGTATCCAGCAGGTATATTAGACGTGTTGCATATCCTACAGGGCAAAGAATGTGTTAGAATCAGGCTGTCTTGATCTAATCTCATACAATGAGAGCCTTTAATAGGGCTTTTGAATGTTATCTTCATGTACACGTCTGAAGCCAAGCACAAGTCTTCTAGCAGGGAATCAATGAAAGCTGAAATCACTGGAAAATCTTCTACTTTTTTTGGTTCTGGCATCGATAACTAAGCGTTCATATGATCTCTTACCCTATTTGCTTACAAAATGTGACTCTATCACATGCAGATGTGTCCTCTCTATATTTTTGGTCGGCTCGTCTGTTATTATTGACACACACAAGCAAAATGTTTTACTTAAACCATTTGATGATGATTGTGGCAAGAATGTTTATCTGAATAACATCAACACTGGAGACGCTGTGGTGGAATAATCATAGCCGCGGTACATAATGGGTAATATTAGATTTGCTTTGGAGGATCTGTCAACGGTTTTGTCAGATCTTTTGTAACATGAGTTTTCACTTATTTCCAACAACTAGCGCTGCAGATAAACATGTTGCACAAATATAAGAGTTGCCTTTATATCATAGTACACTGTATTTTTTGGGGGTTTTTGCAACTTATATACTTATATATTACTATATCCATCCTGTATATTCCTAACCATATAGCCTGCAACTGTTTATATTGTCCATACTGTGTAATATATCCAACCCATAGCCTATTGATAATCTTTATAATCACTATACTTAATATATCCACATTGTACCTGTATCATATCATTCTGCTGTTTATACTGTACATATCTCATCCATAGCACATTCACAGTGTATTTAATCAACATATGTATATTTGCACTTTACTGCTTCTGCACTTCTGGTTAGATGCCAAACTGCATTTCGTTGCCTCAGTACTTGTACTATGTGTAATGACAGTACAGTTGAATCTAATCTAATCTTTTCAATTTGATGGCAAGCCGTCCAATGGCTGTCAAACATTTCACTTAATACTGCAAATATGAAACGCATGATGGTTCTAGAGGAAAGGTCAGGGCATCATCACAGTCACTTGGTTTCAACCCTCTGGGACCATGACAGTCTGCACAAAAGTTCACGGCCATCCATCCAATGGTTGTTGAGATATTTTAGTCTGACACAAAGCAGTGGAGGGACAGACAGTCAAAACAACATTAGCATCCATGGAGCAATGCTGCAAGCATGATTGAAAAATTAACTTTGTAATCTGAAGCAGCATTATCTCAGCATATTGTCCTCAATAAGGGTCAAACTCTAAACATGTGGATCCTACAATTCCTATCCAATAACATTTTCCATAGCT
The DNA here is from genome assembly GCA_037577475.1 of Chaunax sp. Z400. Classification (NCBI taxonomy): domain Eukaryota; kingdom Metazoa; phylum Chordata; class Actinopteri; order Lophiiformes; family Chaunacidae; genus Chaunax; species Chaunax sp. Z400. Next base: position 7,635,665 of record CM075185.1, read on the forward strand.
CTTACTGCCTAGTAAACGCCCACATCTTTCAAAACCCACAGTCCCAGTCCCAGCTATCTGTTTTACAATTTTCATCTCTGATCTCACTGACATTACTGTGACCTCATATGGGTTGTATATCCAGAACAACATCATACAACTGTTTTAACAGGGTGAGTTGTAGTCGTGTCCATTTCCCCATTAAGCATGTATGGTCAATGAATATAAACCAGCCATCATGGTAATTTAACTGTGGCAATTTGGTCCATTTTATACACAAACGTAAGATTTACTGTAGACTCTTTGGTTTTCTCTGCTACTATGTTCCAAGAACAGTGAATGGATTGAAGTCAAAGCATTTTAGCAGATTTGTAAGTACAAATGTTCTACTTTGTAAAAAGTAAAAAACTTTCCAGTGGTTTGGCTGTGTTCTCATGACCAAATATACTGACATAGTTCTTTGTTTTAGAAAAGGATGACGTCATGGGCTGATTTAAAGTGATACTGGAGAATACAAACAGTAAAAGGACTGACAGCAGAGTTTCCAGATGGATACCATCAAATTACAGTAAATAGCCATCCCAACAAATTACATTTAATAAATGTTCATTAAACAGTGGAATAACAGATATATTAGGTCAATAAACATTGAAGACCACTACCTTTCAGGTTAATCTCTGTTAATTTAGTGTTTTTAAAGAAAAACAACCATTCAACCAGATTAACATTGAATCCTTCAGCCTACCTATGTCCAAAGCAGGATTTGAACCCCAACAGTGCTAACCTTTGCTTCTGCAGCCTTACAGTGCTTTCTCATTGTGGCTAATCTTCCAAAAAAGACTTTGCATTATGTTTAATGCAATGTAAAAGAAAAAAAAAAGAAAAATTTGCATTCAGAATTAGAGTTTGAATGTAAAAGTACAAATTAATATAACATAAATAAGATTTCCCTTCCAATTTCAAAGAAAAATGTTAAACAGCTACATATTTAATATAGTTCATTAATGTAATTTTACATTATGTTTGTATATAATTTAAGAAAGAAGGAAAAATACTGTATAGATAATATAGTAATCTTTCTGTGAAAAAAATAAGAATAAAAAATAAATGTAAATTGTGATTACTGGCAAACCGCTTAATAAAAGACTGTTGGTTTATTAATTTGCAGACATTGTTAATAGTTTTACACAGTTTTGAATGAAATAAATCGTACAGAAATTACTGTAAAAGTTTTGAGTTATTTTACTTTTTTTCTTTTCTTTTTTTTTACAGCATACATAGTGTCATATGAGTCATACAAGTGGCACCATATGTAAGCCCCATCTGGTGTGAGGACTATGTTTGCAGCCTTAGACCTTTTATTATTTGAGGCATGACAGGGATTACACTACAATAGTTTATTTAGCCTCCCTTAAAGATCACTGATATGGATCTGATGCAGTCACGTTTTGACCTGGAGGGCCCCCGGGTGGTCGGATGGACAGCTCCCACAGACCAGTGCATATTTGACTGCTTTGTATAAAACAGCAAATTATGAGCCAAGAATATCTCTGAGATAACGACCATCGCACACTTAGCAGATTGTCTCATATTATGGAGAAAAACACCTCTCAAGCGTAAACTAACATCAGATGATCATGAATATGAATGTGTGCTACGGATAACCAACTTAATTCAAGAGGTCGGTTGGAACTTTAATTTCATCTCCACAAAATGCCAAAATAACTCCTTAAGAATCCTGAATGATGATTTTAAAACTCATTACATGGTCATAATTTCAATTTGGAAAAAAACAACTGTGTTCACAAGGTGTCATATTCAGTATGTTAAATTGTCAAAAGTGTGTTATTGATTCATTGCTGCACACAAAGTTTTCAGAATGTGGTTTTAATAAGCATCACAGCGTTCCAGCTGACATTCTCAGAGTTACTAATGATGTCCCGATGGACTCGGCAGTGTTCGTTCTGCTTGAACCAAGCTCAGCAATCAACCTGCCTCTGATACATGCAGACCCCAATCAACATATTTTCACTCAGACAACACAAACTTTTATAACAGTTTCATGAACATCTCGATGTTACAACTGTATTTGTTTGCTTTTAAAGGTTTGGTTCACTTCAAGAACAATATGTTGGACACCCTTTTGAAACCAATGTTCTATCAATATTTATTTTGCTTTTAAAGCATGGCCATAATCCTTCCTGAACATGTTGATTATCGTGACCATGACGACGAAGGTCAGCTGATCTTAGAGACATACGTATTTTAACCCAAACTGCATTCCTTCCCTAAACCTATAGCCAAATATTTGTTTGTTTTTTGTGTGTAACTACGCAGACTCTTAAAGCTTGCTTTCATTTTAGTCACAGTTGCATTATTGTTATAAGGTAGTGGCAATGAAGACTCATAAGATCAGTTCACTCTTAAATTGTACATGCTTTTTAGATTATTGTATTACTTATTAAGTAATTAATATTGATTATTAATTATTTTATTGCATTAGCATGTATTTTAAAATCATACAAAATTGAGTGTACTTTGTAAACCACTGGATGTTCAGAGTTGCTGGAAAAATATAATCTTTCAAACACAATGCATTATTTAAATACTGCAATTTACTTGCTCTGTATTGATTTTCAGAATAAATTAACCACAATTTAACTTCAGAATTCCTCCAGGCTTCATCTCAAAACTTGAGTTTTTTTTTCCCCTCAGCTGTCAGGTTTTCATAAATGAGCCAAAGGCCAATAGCTGCTGTTGCCCACACATTTTAACAAAGGACTGATGGACTCTTAATGCAATGCAACTTTATTATGAATTAGTTTTATAGTATGTTATATTTTTATTATTGACTTTTTAACTTGGACCTGAGTAACAAATTCCGCTCCTCTCATGTACCATGTACTATGTTATGGAGTGAAAAAAACCCTCCTTGAACCATGAATGATGACATATACTGAATGTGTGTTACATATATTGATGTTCCTTAATTGGTTATGTGTTGGTTGTATTGACAAATGTTTACTAACAAAATTGCCCTATAGGGATAATAAAGTCTATCCAAATACAAGCTGAGATGACCATGAATTTGTCTATTCATGGTCATGTCAAGGCGTCAAGCTGAAAACAAGAAGGCCATATTTTGAAATGCACATAGTCGTATTTTCATTTTACTCTGTTTGCATGGTCCATTTTATCCTCCTTTTCTTACACGTCCCAGTTTATTTTTCCCCAACCCTGCTTTACGTGTAAAAGTTTTGTTTCTCTCTATGGGTTTTCTAGTTGTAATGTTTGTGAAGGACTTTACTTATTGTTATTTACTCCACACAACACATTTACTTTATATTATGTCATTATAGCAGCCAAAAGAGATGCACAGTTTGTTGAGAAACATAAACCAGGACAGCCTCAAGGTTTCAGATTCTTCTGCAAAATACACAAGTTATTTAAGCCTTACTCATTTGTGTGTAATAAGTAGGTCAGAGAATGGAATACTAAATGAGATACGCTTGTTTTGTACAAAGAATTAACATATTTTTGCACAAAATATTTTTAAACCAACGCTGGTGTGTGTTATTCTGAGCCCAGCCCACTCACTGTTCTTTTTGTGAGCTTTGCACCATGATCCATGGCTTTTTTTTTCTTCTTTTTTTTGTGCATGTGTGAGTTTCTGCGTGTTTGTTTTCACACGGCTCCAAAGAATATAAGCAAAAACGCTATCTCCATTCCCATCTGATCAGGCCAGGTAGAGCAAGGGCTCCTTTGGACCAAATGGAGCTGAGGTATTTGCCTCTCAGGCATCTGAAGTAGGGTGGTGAGAGATCTACGATTAGCCACGCAATCATGTAATTGTGATTAAGTCGTCTTTGGAACAGAAAAGAATAATTTAATGTAATAAATCAATGTAATTTATTACATTTATTATATTGACTATCAGCAATAACATGTCAAGTTTAGAAAACAACACGTAGGCCTGTATGGCTAAGAGTAGCTAATCCAGAAAATAGGTTATCAATGCCATTAAAAAGTATTGAACAGAATTGCCTTATATTGATTTCTCTTATCACACCACAGCTATGAAGAAAAGAAAACAATGTAAATACAACAATTGACATTAAATCCCTCTTTTATCTGTTTTACCCACATGGTAGTAAATAAAATCAGAGAAAATAACATCATTTCATTATGTGGTCGTCTTTTGAGATGGAGACATTTAAAACTCAGAGTCTAAAAATACTTCATTTCTGCTGCCTTTTAAATTGAGTCAAACCCAGACCAGTGTTCCCTTTGAGGGAAAGCAATAACTATGACCTCAGTCTGTTATTTTGGTAATGGCTAATTAGAAGGGGCTTGTTTCCGATTAGCTCCTAATGTTACTTACACAGACCATTGCCTTGTTTCCGTGTATATTGAGTTATCCCTCAGTGAACCCCTCTTGCCGTGATGTGCTGCTGGCATAACTGGTTTGACTGCTCCAATCAGGCTGTTTGTTTTTGTCCTTGATCACATACACAATAATGACATTGTTAATCCATTATTTTTCCTTTTAATCCCAGTATTTATCACCTAATGTATGGTACTGATTTAACTAATCACTTTCCTGAAAAGGTCCTGAGAAACTCCCAAACAAATGAGCCGATATTTGGATGAATGGGTTTAATTATTCCGTGAATAAGTGACTGTGGCCATGCTTGCTGGCCTCACTTATCTATGGACAATGTAATTCTCTTCTTGATACTTTATCTTATTAATTTTGAATTTATAAATTTAATATAAGGACATGTCCTGCAATATTTGGGACTTAGTTTGAATTTATTAAGAGCGGCAATATAGTCCTCATTCTTTACAAAAACATATCATCTGTCGCTGTCTTCCAACAGCCTATATGATCCTTTTATATAATTTATTTTCTTATTTGGAGCCATGCTAATGTTTGCAGGCAAAAAAAACAGTGGCGTAGTCGTTAGCACTGTTGCCTCACAGCAAGAAGGTCCTGGGTTTGAATCCACCTGAGGACCTGGGACTTTTCTGTGTGTAGATTGCATGTTCTCCCCGTGTCTGCATGGGTTCCCTCCGGGTTCTACGGCTTCCTCTCACAGTCCAAAAATATGCAGTATAGGTGAATTGGTGAGTCTAAATTGCCTGTACTGTAGGTATGAATGAATGTTTGTCTCTGTGATGAACTAGCGACTTGTCCAGGGTGGACCCGGCTTCCTTCCCAATGTCAGCGATTACAGAAAATGGATGGATGGGAGCAAAAAACTGCACACGACTGATCAGAAACAATATTAGAGATGCTAAGTTAACCCAGTTATCTTTCCTAATGTCAACCCTAAATGTTTGCAAGAAAAATGTTCACCTTGCATGACTTTTTAAAACTTTTTAAAAAACTCATAACTCAACACGTCATGTCTGTTTCAACTTCAGTAAAACTCTGACCTGCAAATATATGCTGTAACAAACCAATTAGAGAGCATTCAACTCTGAGGGAGTGGAAAGCCAGTGAGTCCAAAACAGCCTACTAGCTGTGTTGCAATATCCCTTCTCTGCTTGTTGGCTGAAAAAAAAGATATGCTTATCCACTGTGTCTCACATTATGTTGACCATCAGAATCAGAAAGCCTTTATTGTCATTGTAAGCTCTGCATACATTGAAATTAGGAGTGCTAAAATTCCTCTTGGTGCATAAAAATACAAACTCAGGCTATAAAACAGGCTATAAAATAGATGTATAAATATACTGCTAAATGTGGGTGTCAGCATAAAAGAGAATAATTAGATATAGATGTTGCACATGAGTCCTATATGTACGTGTCTATATGTACCAGCACGAGTTGGTGTTAGTCACAGTATGCATAAGAATAAAAGTCTCTCACTACTTACATCTCCCCATCTCTCTCTCTCTCTCTCTCTGTGTATCTCCCCATCTATCTCCTCATCTCTCTCTTTCTCCCCATCTATCTGCTCACCCTGAGCCTTGGATCTGCTCGAGGTTTCTGCCCGTTAAAAGGCTATTTTTCCAAGTGCTTGCTCGTAGGGATTGTTGGGTCTCGTTAGAGTCTAGACCTGCTCTTTTTGGAAAATGCCTTGATATAACTTTTGTTGTGATTTGGCGCTATACAAATAAATTGAATTGAATTGAATTGAACACTATAAATTAGCAATGGTAATTAGCAACGGTCAGTGAAACTCCCCACCAGTCAGTTAGAACTGAAGAAGCCTCTTGGATGAGAGGTGAACCGTCTTCAAACCCTAAATAGAAGTCCAGTTGCTTCAGATTCAACCTTCAAGGATTAGCAATGGTAAGCATAGTCTCCAGTAGAACGACTATATAAATCATTTAAAAGTTCAGGATAGGCACACTATTTTCCTTATAAGCTCTGTGAAACACAGCTGCACTGGCAGATTAATGAGTATTCAAATATTAATCTTAAAATGACCTATTTTGAACATTATTGGACTGTAACCTGGGAGACAGTTCAAGTGTGACGTGAACTCAACAGCCCAAAAAAGACATTCAATATACAGTCAGGAAAAAAATGTTAGTTTTGTGACTGTGAGAGATTTAATATCTAAGATACAATAAGAGAAGCTTGCAGTCAGCATTCATTTTATTACTTGTGTTTGTATTACAATTACCATATTCAACCACAGGTAATCTAAGCAGCTGCTTGCAGACTTGTTTAATAAAAGCAAAGAAATGTTGACAGTGCTCAGTAACTATATTCAAAATTGTGTGTTTGTTGATGATGCTTTCAAATTGCATATCAGAGGCGATATAGAAAAGCATCTGCCTGCATCCTATCCCACTGACACCAACTGCTATAGGCCTACAGAGAGATAATACTGTCACGTTCATCAGCAACCGCCCATGTATAATGTGACACAAATGGAGGCAGAGTGGCCACTGAGCACCTAGCTAAAGATTCCACTCTTAGTCTGTTTTGTTTTTTTCCAGCTGTGTCCTAAACAAGGCAAAGGAATCATGCTCTATCATGCTCATGCTCATCTACCGTGCATGAGCAGTCAGGAGGAGGGTGCAAGTGTGAGCTATGCCAGTTGGTCGAGCTGTCAGCACTATACAGTCAGAGCTTTCTGGTTCATGGTCGCTGTTCTCATTATCAACAAGCTTTCAGCATAGCGGCTTTTATCTGCAGCTCCAGCTGTGCTGTCGCCTCACTTCAGGTGTTAGACAAGAGCGAAGAACAGCTTCTCCGACAGCAAAGATTGTTCACGGAGTAGACATGTCCCATTCATTGAAATAGTGAATAGAAATGCAACAAGAATATACTTGGATATAATGATTTGATGATAAGGATTTTTTTTAACATGCCACTTACGGCCAGTGGAAATGCATTTTGAGGAGTTCATTAGCAAATTTCACTTATTAAGACAAGGCAGTACAGTAAGTTTTACTCTATTTTATTTTTATATTTGGCCTCTCCTGAGGGAAGAAGCTGGTTCTGCTGCTAAATGTTCCACTAGTTCAGATCCAGCTACAGTCTCTCTGCTGTTTGGTGCTGAGCCTGTAGTGTGCGGTGGGTTTTACAGCTCTACATGTTACAACCATCCACTGCAACTGAAAATGATGCTCTAAGAGCGTTGAGAAAAAAAAAACAATCTAAAATTCACAGTAAAAGTTGAATACGCAAGATCAGAGGCACTAAAGCTCTGTCCTGGTTGTGCAATTCTTTTCAAATGGTGCCCAATAGTAAAGTGCTACTCTTAGCACTGCACACCACTCCAATATCACTGAGCACAAAACTAAAATTTCAAAGTGCTGAAAATAGAAGTCAACCAAAAGAAAACATAAGAACATTTTGAAGTTTAAAAAAGTGTAAGTCCAATGAAAAAAAAAGCAAAACCATGATGCAATTTGGATAAAGAAATCTCATTTATGTTGTTTTTTATAAAGAAGATTAAAAACAGGTGGTAAGTTTTTGTCTCCCCATATCTGATTATTATTGATTAATCATTATTATTATTTATAATTCTTTTAAAAAGAACAAAATTTTTTAAAAGAAAGCAAAATCATTTGGAAGAAGTAAAAGTTTTTCCTTTAATAGACTATGCTGACATTGTCATTTAATACCAGCATGGTTGCTGCAACAGTGCCTGGTACTAAAACCTGACTGTAAATTAGCAAATAATTGAGGTATTCCCATCCTTATATTTGGCATAGTAAAATAGAAATATTGATCAAATGGTGGCGCTAAAGCTAAGCTAAGAACTAAAACTATTAACTATTGTGGAACTATGAGAATCCACTCATTGCAGAAGTTGGTGTGGAACAACGTGTTGGATAGATCAAACAACAGTCACACCGCTGTTACCAACTTACCATCATAGTTTAAATGAAAAATAAAAAAACTTGATTGATCTTAAACCTTGACCTTTAAACTCTGCATGGATTGTCTCACTATTTAAGCATTGTTCTCTCCTTAATAAGCCAAGATAAGAAGAATACTTTGAATGCTATTTATGGACCCTTTGGGAGGAGAGGCTCCTGAAAGTGAGCAGTGCTTCAGAAAGGAACTTTTTTTTTTTCAAGTGCCTTCCACTCCTCCTAGAGGGACTCATCTGTTCCTAATATAACACACTTATGTCTTGGAAACCTCTGCAACTAATGCATTATGCTAGTCCATCTGAGAAAATGCTGAAGGCTTTACAAAAGATACAAGAATATAGCACATCACACTCTGCTGATAGTTTCAGCTAGATATTTACCCAGAAAACACATTATTGTACATTATCCTCACTTGAGGATTTTATATCCTTATGGCAATACTCATCTCACAAGAAATTACTTAATTTATGGTTGAATTTAAGCAGAGTCACAAGTAGGTGGTGGTCCAATAGACTATAGACAACGAATCAAAATGCTGTTTAATTTTTAGAGCTATATTGTTACAATTAAATGTAGATTTATTTGTTTGTTTTGCTCATCTGGTGAGTTTATCAGACTTCACATCAGCATCTGATGCAGAACAAACTACATTAGCCTTGGCGTGCATGCCTCTCTTCCCACTGTGGCAGTATAGATTATGTCCCGAGGTCATATTAATAAGGATTTACATAATCTTGTTGTTATTTTATGAAACAATGACGTGAAATCTTTCATTAAAACTATTAAATTAAAACCTTAAGCTTTTATTAGATGGGCTAATAATTTTTGCAAAGCCAGATTTGACATACTGGCCACTATTTGTCTGCTACTATCATATATGCTACTAAATATGACATCATTTAAGTCACAAACAGTCAGAATATTCATCCTCAAATACACACAGTTGGTTTTAGTCAATGCGCTCATACTCCTCTTGATTTTTATACCATAGAAAATTATCACCTCATACAGGCAAATAGCCTTTTCCATGAACACTTTTTTTTTAAATGCATCTAATCTAAAAGAAACAGACACAAACATACTTACAGAGTTCAAATGTGTAAGAGATGGTGGAAAAAAATGGATAGAATGAGTCCCGTATTGCTTTGTAAAGGGAGCTTTTTCAGCAGCTCTTACTCTCTTTTCCTCTGTCTGTTAATGTGGTTCTGCGTATGAAGCCTCATTAACCTTAGGTAACCACAGCCAACAATTAGCTTCAGTGTTAAGCCACTATGAGGGAGAAGAGAGCTCACCCTGCTGCAAGAAAACAGCAGTAATGAATCCATGAAGAATTAAAATGGTGTCAATCATTATTGCATTATAACCATAACCTCTTCACCCCGTTTGTCGTAATTGCTTTTGAGGATTTACCACTTTCTGTTTTCACTTGTTTACTTTCTATTGGATTTACTAGTTATTTTATTTCATAATCAAGAGAAAGGGTTTTGTAACACTGGTCCATCACTTTATTAATGTAAATTAATACAAAGTATTGATAAATGATTGATAAATTATACCTCAGCAGACATGAAAAACCAACCACTGCAGACCTGGTTAAATAGCACCTATGTAATAAAAAAGATCGTACATGTTCATTCATGCACAAACCAAGCAGGTTTTCTCTCAATAATTATCATAATAATGGTAGCAGCAGCAGTCGTGGAAAAGCCAATAAAACTTGTAATAATTATAATTATTGTTTTTCTTCAGTCCAGAAAGGCAGTTCAGCCAAATAGGTCTGTCGCTGCCGTGAAGATTTTAAATAGCCACTGTATGTGAATGCAGATTTAGGTCAGATTTTGATCAGGGACTGTGACTTAGCTTATTTTAAATGGGGATTTTCCATACTTGTGTTGTTAGCTTTGGGCTAAATCTGGGTTCCACTAACCCGACTCCTGTTTCTAACCTCCTCAACAGAATTCAGAACAGTTTGTTGTGAGATGTGAAGCAAAATATTTACAGGCTTTTTTTCTCATGTTCACATAGCAGCATGTGATAAGGATCTTTACAGCAACAGCGAATACTTTGCACATCACTTTCTCCACTGTGGATCTGTTATTGTTTTTCTGCACTGGCTCATCAATTGCAGTTATTGAGACTGGCACAATGTGTTACTAACAAATCAGGCGTGTTGTAGCTGCACACAATTAAGGGTGTATTTCAGCAACACTGATGGCGACACCTGGCTTGTGCAATCATTCCTGATCGCACATTCATATGTTTATGCCTGTGAGGATGTTGTGACAGTTGAACTGCTGTTCTCTGTCATAACAGAACGACAAGGGCAGAGCAGTTATTTGGTTCATACCATCTGTTGTAACTTGCAGGCAAAGGCCATTATAGCCTCGTTGGTTCCCAGCCACAAGCTCTACGTGTCCATAAGGTCACCCTATAGGACCTTTCAAAACAGCCTTTAAAGTTACTGATTCACTCCATACGCTGGAGCCACAAAACTCCAATTCCCCTTGTGAAAGGCACAATAAGTCACTAATGTTTGTATGAAAAACAAGCCACGCCATTGACGTATAAATCATTTGGGAACTAGACCAGTTTTGACAATATTACTGACTCCCATGGGACTTTCAAGCGCATGGGAAACCACAGCGAGATGTATAGTGTATTCCTTTTATATATACATCATGTTTCAGTGCAACATGAAAAGGCATCCTGAAGAGCAATAACTCATCTTTGCAGTTTCCCACATGGCCCACATGTATCTGACATATCTAAAGGAGAGTGGTGATGATTACTAAATGGCTCAACTCCAAAGCAACATACAAAGCAGCGCCATCATCATCACACATGCTGAAACCTGGATCTCTCTGCTGTCTTGCAACAAAGGCCTCAAGTAAAAAGGTTCGACAATGAACCCCATGACTGTTCAGTTCATGTCAGTCAAAGCAGGCATTACTTTGATCACATTTTTGCTCGGAATATTTGAGCGTGGCAATTAATTTAAAAAGAAAAATTAGAAAAAAACAAGGCTTTTGCAGATTTTTTAAGGAGTAGTTAGATATTTTTAGAAATATGTACATGGCTTTCTTATCAAGAGTTGGATGAGAAAGTTGATAGGCCTGCCATTCTCACGTTTCTAAACTGAGGCGACGTTTACGCGACAATCATTTCACTCTGAAACAAAAGCCTTTTGTCGCGTTTCGGTCCTCCGTTTAAAGAAATATTATGTTTCTAATAAACTTATGCTACCAATTTTCTCATGTAACTCTCTGGGAATTAAAGTAAATAAGCATATTTCCAAAAATCTTGAACTGTTCCGTCATAAGATAATCAGCTGGTGCCATACAGCCCAAAAAAAAGCTGCATGGAAATGATCTTTGAATGCTATTTTGACCTGTGGATGTGTTGGCAGTTAGTCTGGTCTATGCTGATCCTTCACTCACAGCTGGAGGACTGGATTAACTCTTATCTTCACTAGGATGCTGTCTGTCTAGACCCAACATGGACTTGTCTAAGCCGCCTCTGTTACCACTTCACCCATGCTCCATGGAAAACATTCCTAAAAAGACCAGTCCAGTAGGTCGCATATCAGTTCCTTTACTGCACCATGAGCAGAAACTCCAGTCTCTCGTAGCTTCATGCCTCCTCTGGCTATAACAGTCTATAAAAACAACAGCTTTTTTTATTCTCACTCCATTTGAGAGCAAACATTTCTCCAACAGAGGCAGAAAAAAAACAACTGACTCTCACAGTAAACAGCCTCACACACGGGTTTATTTCTCGACTGAAATAATAAATCACCGGTGGCATGTTGGCCAAGAGGTCGAGAGGCTGGTTGTAGCTGGTAAGTTGTTGGTTTTATTCTGCAGCATTAAACACAATACTCTCGGATAAGGTGGCCTACCCCGATCGAAAGTGTGAGATCTGAGAGCGACCTTAAGCTCTGAAGTGTGAAATTATATATGGCCATATAAAGCTGATGCACATCAGTGTGAAAAAATTCCAATTACTTTGTGAAAACTGACCAAAGAAGCAGGTGTTAAAGTACAACATCAGGCCTCTCTTTCATTTTTCATCTGCTGACTTTTCCACATCTGTTCAAACATTTTTTATCTCTATAAAGTTTTTTTTTTAAAAAGTCATGACTTAAACCTGCTAAGGAAAACATGTAATCGCACAGTGAGCATGAAACAGGCTGAAAATATACACAGTACAAAGACCTTTGACGTGACTGCACAAGGAGTTTTTCTTCCACCCCTTCTAAGGCAGCCTATAACATCAGTGTCGGATTAGCCGCAAGCTCAGAATCTCTCTGTCACACTTTGACCAGCAAGGCTTTCATAAGCCCTTGTTTTTAGTTCTGGATAATGCACATATGGAAAGGTTTTATTGAGCATGGCATTGCATAAAACTGGATTTCCGAGAGAGGAGGCAACCAGTAGGAATGGGTATCTAATCAAGGCAGGGTCAGAACCAATGAAGGCTGTGTCTGCTTGAGAAGCAGAGGATATGTTTTTCCTTCACTGATCCCATCCATTGTGCCTACTGGAGGTTTTTTTTTTCTCATTCAAATACAAATACATTCAAATTCAAATACATTCCGTCCTATAGAGCCTCCTGCTGGGAATGAAAATGCACTGAAATCAATGTATCCAAGTGGTAAAACAGTGTAATGCTTTCTTTACATCAGGAGTGTGGTGAGAGATGTGTTCAAACACAAACAGCACCGAAAATAAATAAATAAATAAATTATTTTGAAAGAATTATTCATTTATTTATTTGAACCAATACAACGTGTTCAGTGGGTAGACCACAATAGGTGGATGAGGGAAGCCTCTTCTATCTGTATAAAACAATTTTATTGTGAGAACAATTTTTTATATTCTCTCTCCCTCTCACATAAACGTGCGCAGATACTACAGGTGTTACGGTAGAGAATTCCTCCACACTTCGTCCCTAGAAATGCTGCCTTCAAAGCTGTCAGGATCTTTTCTTTTACCCGTGTTGGTCACTTCGAAAATGGTGCGCGAGTTTCAATTTGATATTTTTTAATGCCAAAGACCATGAATGTAATGACTAGAGAATGCATTTTTGGGAAATTGCAGACTAGGCTACTACTACAGAATCATCTTTTTCTGTTTGAAGGTCAACTCAGAGTTTTCATAACCTTTAATAACAGGTGATTTTATTTAGATTTTGTCTTTTTCATTTTGCACTTCCACAACAAAGTTGTTAATACCGGAAAACGTCACTTAAGTAAATATGTTTTGCATGAACAAACTTTTTCTAACTTTTAAGGTTTGGTTTACGAGGCGTACTTAAAGGCACCAAAAGTCTCGGTCAATTAGTTGAGTTTAGACAGCGAGGAGCTTGTAGTTAGTTTGTGAGCGCTCCTCCAATGACCAGCTAAAAACGCCCCACTGCTCCGACTCAGATCTGCGGGGGTGGGGAGTCGACAAGTTTGGATTTGGACTTTTAAAACCATGGGATTCGAGCTGGATCGCTTCAAGGGGACCGTGGACCCGGATTTCAAATGCAACTTGTGCAATAAAGTCCTGGAGGACCCGCTGACGACTCCGTGCGGTCACGTCTTCTGCTCCGGCTGCGTGCTCCCCTGGGTCGTCCAGCAGAGCAGCTGCCCCGTCAAATGTCAGCGGATCTCCGCCAAAGAGCTGAACCACGTCCTGCCTCTCAAAAACCTCATCCTGAAGCTGGACATCAAATGTGACAACCACGCGAGGGGCTGCGATGCGGTGGTGAAGCTGCAGCATCTGGCCGAGCACGCCGAGATGTGCGACTACTCCCCGGCGAAGTGCAGGAATAAAGGATGCAGCGAGGTGCTCAACCTGCGGGACATGGATGCTCACATGCGGGAGACTTGCGACTTCAGACCCGTGGGGATATGCGAGAGCGGCTGCGGATTGATGCTCACCCACAAAGAGCAGAAATTAAACAGCCACTGCTGCCTGAGAGCCCTGAAGGCGCACAACAGCGCACTGCACTGCAAAATTATCAGCCTGGATAGAGAATTTAAGAAGCAGACCATTAAAGCCAACAAGAGGGAGAAATCACTCCTGGCACAACTTTCCGCCGTGCACAGCGAGCTGCAGATGACAGCTCTGAAATATCAAAAGAAATTCACTGAGTACAGCGAAAGGATCGACTCCCTCACGAAGACTGTGGCTTTCTCCTGCAAGGTAAGCAACACAGTTTCCACTCTCCAGGAGCGCAAGCAACTTTTTTTCTGTCTTACCCAGAGTTTTTCTCTCCCTACTACTGAAAAAGTGTCTATCAGTGCAATGTACATGAAGTTTAAAGAAAACATAAAATGCATGTTTTTGGACCATTCCCAGAATTTAATTCTCATTTTGCAGACACAGGTAGTGCATTTTCCTCCTATGTGTATCAGGATATCTTGATCCTTCACTGATAAATGTCTCCAGGCCAATTTATATGCCTTTTATAATATATTTCTCAGCATATTTACTTGCATTTTGGGACATTTTACCGAACCTGTGCGTTGTTTGGGACAGTTTTTTTTTTAAACGTCATCCAACATGAAAATGGAGGTCAAACTTTGAACCAAGTTTTCAGGAGTTTTCAAAAGTTAGTTTCTTCGCTGTCCGCTTTGAGACGTCGATGTCAGCTGTGCCTCTGGCCAGTTGGCAGTCATTGGGGGAGGGCCAAATATTTACTGCACTTCTGTACACAACAAGAGCCAGGTTCCAGTTATATGGCCTCCTTGCATGCCTGTTTAAGTCTCTCTGTCATCGCATGTCCGCCCTTTGCCTGAGACAATCATAACAAATGAGAATGAAGGGTAAAGCAGAGTTACAGGCGTCAAAGTTGTGTGAGTGTTGTTTGTCAGTGGATATCAGTAGAAGACATCTGAGGGCCTGAAAGCCATTTAAATTCCTAATATTTTTCACTGCTCACTGAAATGAGACAGATTTGTATTCCCTCACACCTACAGCTGGTCACTGGTTAATTATATGTAAATTTGTGAGCTACCACGTGCTGCTCCTTACAAAAAAAAAGTAAAGGAGTTGAGTCAGTGTATATTGGTTGCACTGCTGCCTGGATCAGCAGAGGGGAGTGGTCAGATTCTTATCAGGCTTGCTTATGAGATTTGTCCAAGAACAGGAGCTAAAATTTGCACATATTGGACACAAACTGCATTCAAACACGACTGCACATCTTCTCCAAAGACTTCCACTCTCCACTCATTCTTTTGGTCGCTCCTTGCTTTCATTGGTTTGTCAGTGGGCTCTGTTCCCATAGCAAATTGTGTTCCAGTAGACTGGGAAATTGTGCGTCAAATCCATCGATGCAAGGAAATGGTGAAATTGCTCACGCTGCTATACGGAAGCTCGGTTGGTCTCTTGCACAGCTGGTTATCTTGCTTCATGTGACAGTGGCATTTCAGCTCTACACCACAGAGATGCACGCTCGGTTATTCCCAGCGTAACTTCATCGTTGTGAGACACCTTGAACACATAAAAGACATAGAGGTCTGGAGGCGAAGGAACATCTCTTTGAAGATGATGCGTTTGAAGCTATTTTTTTTCCATTGTAGAATAAGGATCTTTCATTGGGTCCATTCAGGGATTTTTTGATGGGAAAACCTCAATACAAACATGACAACATGAAACAGAGCATCACACATCAGATTAGATATAAAACCCTCAGAGCTGAACTTCCTCTCTCTTATTTCATTGATGCATTGCTGTCAGATTTAATGGGATTTATCACCTATTAAGCCTTTCTCACAGTTCATAGTCTGGAGAAGCCCGTATAATGACATTTATGATGGCTCTGTTGATTTGAAGCCATGCAAGAGAGCCAAGCAGTCACAATCCAGTGGACCTGGAACTAAATGGAGTGCATCCCTTAATCTCTGCGTCTCACAGCTCAAAATCTCTTTGGTGAGAGGGTGTTATGCAGATTTGACATATGACATTTCTGTTCCTTGAAATCACACAGAGGGAATATACTCCCACTGAGACAAATAACCTGCTCAAGTTTGTTTTTCAGTCCTCGGCTTAGGCCCCCTTCGCCAGATGGAGGTTTTTAATTTCATCTTTTAATAACCAGGCAGCGATGTGAGGGAGATCAGAGTGACCTCGCGATGTGGAATAACTGACTGGAGTTCCAATAATAGTCCTAACACTATTTAAACTTCTTCAGTGAGCCAGCAAGAGCAATAAAACAAAGCAAAAGCTCACATCTCGCTGTCTGGTCGACTTCAGGGCTGCTAGAATTACCGTCACACTTTCCACTCGGACTGAGACCTCTGAGCCTGAGCTCCTCTGTAGCTGTTATGGATAGTGGATGACAGTGTTTGTGCCACTTGATGCGATGAAGAGCGTCTATGAAAATGACAAGACGTCAAACAGATCGCGCCTTATTGAATTTGATCCGAGTAATCATGGGCTAGGACTAATTGTAGTGTAATTTTAAAGCATAAATCTGTTCATGAAGGCATGAATGTAACAGAATAATGAAGCCCTATAGTTATCTCAAGCACGTGGGTGTCAATATGACAGAGATCAACATAATAGAGGCCATCTGGATGTTCCTGAAAATGTGCATTTTAATTTAGAGCAACCCCCAAGCTTCACTAAGTAATGATTGATTTGACATCTGCATTGAAACCTGTTGGAAAATGAGACTTGAAATGAGACTTTTCCTGGTTAAATAAAGGTTGAATAAAAATAAACGACTATGACCAGGTCACTGAGTTTCTGTCTCTTGATCACAGGCTGAGTGATTTTGTGCGTTACAATTGGATGCAGTGCTTTAAGAGGCAGATGGAGGGGAAGCAGTTTGATCGAGGACAGACTCGGAAAGTGTGAGTGGCGCTGAGGTGAAGGCTCGCTGTGAGTTTGCCAAGTCACCAGTTTCACTGCCAGTTTGCTCTCTTTCTCTCTCTAAGGAGTCCTCTCTTCTCCCTCCTCCATTAACGTTAAACGCTTGTTTACGTGACATCGCTTCCATGTGTTCCTCCAAAATGATGTCAGCGCAATCATGTTCTGGATTTTTAGTCGTAAGGTACTGTTTACCGGCCAGGCTTACCTAATGTTTTAGAATATACCGGTACGCAACCTCCTGAAGAGACTCACTTAAATTCTGTAGAATTAGCGCTTTGCTTAGAGTGTTTGCAGATGTAGAAAGAACACTCCTTAATTACTGTGAGTTCATCCAATTTGTTTTCGAGGCCTCAGGCAGAGTCACTGTAACCTGGGAAAATGGAATCGCGTGTTATGTTTTGCTTATATTTGTCACGTTCGATTCGGTTTTCTTTCAATGGCCGACTGTCTTCTTGTTTACAGGGACTGCTTCAGTCGCTTTAATTCGGAAGCATCTGTGTCCAATGCTGCAGTGACACGGTGCTGGAGCTCACATTCCTCAATGGCCTGCCATGCACATGATGGTCTTTTTAGCCTATATGGCAGTCAGGACACTGTACACGCCAATCGTATCTGCTTTATATTTAGTCTCTGGATGTCACAGCAGGCCGGAGTGGCAGCTGAAATTATGTTACCTCATAACTCTCCTTTGAGTCGTGCTTAAAAAAACATTTTAAGAGCTGACTCTGCGAGTTTCCCAGAGGTTTTCATGTCATGTTGCCACGGAGTAGAGGTCCTCTTGTGTATTAATTTACATTGGACAACAGTTTGTGAGAGGGTAGGGCTGTTGGGGGCTCTTTGCAATGGTCACCTCTGCTCTTTGGGCTCGAAAAGATGGTGAAGGTTAGGGATGAGCAGGTCGAGGAAAACATTCATTTGCTTTTTTTTTTGTTTGTTTTTTTAAACAGTTTAAATTCTAACCTGCATGTAGAAATCAACAGCTTTGTGTAAAACTGTAAGACTCAGTTAGCTATGAATTATAATTTAGCTTTTGCCATTTGCACTATTTGAACATGTGAATTGACTTAAAATCAATTAACTGTTCATCCCAAGAGAATATCTGAATTCAGGCACATCATTAAACCAGATTTCTCCCTGTTACACTTTCATATCACTCTTTAATGTTTAGACAAGCATATCATCAACTCTCTTTTACCTCTACACCTTGTCCTCTTTGTCATTTTATGTGTTTGAGCCCATTTTTTATCTTCTAATAAGGTAGATAATTTGTTGGTAGTTTCTTTTACTCCTTAAGTACCCAGTTTAATCCTTCTGTCGCTCGTCTGGAGTTAACATTGGATTATTATGAATAACATCCTCCCATCTCTTTGTTCACCTGTCTCTCCTCTGTCTGTCTGTAGGAAGGCGAGACTAAAAGCGTGACGGTTGTCCTTCTTCGTGAGGGCGGATCTCTGGGTTTTAACATCATAGGAGGAAGGCCATGCGCGGTAGGTTGAAAGCCCAGAGTCTCGGAGGTTTCATCTCCCCCGGTGATCGGCCAAGTGTCATATGGCAACCCAGGAATGAATAGCACATACCTAAAGCACCATAAGCTTTCTCTGTAGTGACTGACACGGCTTGCATGCGTTTTCTCATCTGCGGATAGATGGACCGCATCTATCGGCGAGTTTTATTGTGTTTGTTTATTGGGCTGGTTTAGTGCATTTTGGCGTTGCAGATTAAAAAACACACTATAATTACTTTTATATGAGAGTTAAATCTGGGATTATGGCTGTGACCACAGTTGTTTTGTCTCTAATTGAGGGATTTTGGTGGTGAGGTAAACACAGAGGAGAGGAAAGGGTCTCTTATCCCAGCCTGAACTTTTCACAGCCACTATGTTCTCTGCCTCGAGGCTCTGACGTGAAAGTCATTAATGATGCAACACACTCCAGCTAAGTGAAGGGTTGAAAATACCCCAATGCTGGTTGCAACTCCGTCTTCCACACATGGAGCTTTTCTTCTGCAGCAAAGGTCCCATTGAAATGGTGTTCCCCGTATCTATTTCTGCAGGACTGCACTCAGCTGTTGCAGTGCTGTTTTTCCACCGCCACAGTGACATGCATTATCACAGTGAAACATTTTATTGTGGAACTCTAAAAAAGAAAGCTGGATTTTTTTTTTTTTTTTTTTTACCCGAGCCCATGCTCCTGTAGATTTGCAACCATCCTCGCTCCTCTGACAGAACCATGTATCAAACTCAACCATAAGAGAGCAGAGATAATACTTGGCTTTTGCTTTCGCTGCTAGCCTCAAATCAGCCGTCTGTAAGAGCCTATTCATTAAAATGAAAATAGCTTGTATCCCCCATAGCCTTTGACACATGTGTTTCATGTGACTGTTATTCTGGCATGGCTTACAAGGCGCAATCAGCTGTAAGGTTTTGTGGTCTCTAGGAGTGCTAGTTTGTCTACAAATCTCAAGATAGGGGTTAGTTGCAAGGCAGAGTAGCTCCGAGGCAAAGTAGTGAGTTCTGAAAAATACATAGAAGGGCAATGCCGTGTTAACACTACACACGATATTCCCTGAAAGAGGAAGCAGACCAGAAAGTATTAATTAGACTGTGATGTCTGAGGTTTCCTTAAGTATACCATTAAATTGTACTTGTGTTGCAGGGATCAACAGGCCTGTGGAATATGTTTCATGTGGTTTTAAAGAGAGTGCTAACAGAGATGTTAGCAGCAGTTTTTATTCTCTCAAAGCCAGCCTTAGCTTTGGCTCTGGGGTCACGGCCACAGTGGTAGTTGCAGACCGCCTCGTGTCCGTCCAGCGTGTCAACATTTAAGACCTTTAGTAAGCCAGTGTCACCCCTCCAGGCCAGGGAAGCATCTGACGTTACAGCTAACCCTAGAGTCCACACTCAAAGGCAGCTGGGTTAAAGGGTCATTTACCAAAATGTCAAATATATTTCACACATATCTAGTATTTCCGATGTTTTTGGTTTCAGCTCTGAAAGTGCTGCTTCCTATGAAAATTGCAGACTGAAATCTCTGGATGAATCTGAGTAAATTACTATAAGAAAGACAGGCTGCTATTTAATGCCGTTCTCATACATTTTCAGTGTTTTGACCAAACTAAACTCAGTCACCCTTTTATTAGAGTGTCAGCTGAAGTTTCAGAGGGGATAGCTCCAATAACAATGGAGTCCCGAGACTCAAAAAACTTAATTGGGCGGTGCGGGTAAACGATGCGAGTGTCTGCACAGTGTTTCCAGGGTTTTAAATAGTCTACCAAGTTTTATTGAGAGATTTATTGAACGTTTCTGACACTCTTTTTGTTTAGATGTCAGCACTGAATTTAACAAGGTTTCAAATATTTTGTTAGAATTTTACACACTGCTCTTTTCCTTGGCAATCTAAAACACTATGTTTTTGTAATTCTCCGGAGAATAACTGCAATTTCTTCCATAGGACGACATTGACAGCTCTTCAAATGAAGGGATCTTTGTGTCCAAGATTGTGGAGAAGGGTCCGGCCGACAAGGAAGGAGGCCTTGAAATTCACGACAGAATAATAGAGGTATGTGGCATGCACTGTAGTGTGTTTTATGTGGAGGAGTAAAAAAAGCAGACATTGATGTACTGTAGATGGAGGAACTGGATTATGTCACAGCTGCTGTCTGGGCCATAAAAATGACTACGGCAAGGAAGCGTGAAACAATCACTCAATATTTATGTTGAAATGAAAATTAAGCTCTGGCTGAAAGCAGAAAATGTGACACATCAAATGAGCATTTATATTTTGGCGCTTATTTCAGCTCAATGAAGTAAATCCTGCAGACAGCTAAGGTTTCAACATATATTTATACCAATCAGCACTCGGGCGGAGGCTTTGTCAAGTGTTGCATCACTGCAGATAGATCGAGATAAACCTGAGGCAAAGCTGTCAGTCTTTGGTTTTTGCTGAGTGAGAGAGAGCGAGAGAGCCCTGTGTTTGCTTCCTCGCTGACAAATCCCTTATGACAGAGCTGCCTTGTAGCATCCTCCTCTCACCTTTAAACAGAATCTTGTGCGGAAAGGCTAGCTCACCCTGAGGTCAACTTGAGGGATGCGTTGAAGTCGACATGACAAAGGTTGCTTTTATAGAACGGTTGTCAACCAGAGTCTTACACAAAGGCTGCTTTGAATTGAGAAATTTATGTGGTATAGTGTGTATCGTTGCATGCCGCAAAATGAAAAATATGGCTTGTCACGGGCTTTGTCGTCAAACCTCAGTGAAATCGCCCCGGAGCGTTTTGATCAGAACATTTCTCACAGAGACGTATGTGGAAAGCGTTTATAGGAAAAGCAGACTCCAACATCTAGACTGTGTCGATCACTCTATCCTGTCAATCATGCAGTCCTCTGGCACACACCTGAAAATATTCAAAGTATTGACCCTACTGCTGTGTTCCGATCAAATCTGACCCTCTAAATAAATGTAGTTAATTTAATGATGTAAGGTTCCATGACTTTGTTCACACATGGCATCTGAACACACAAAATAAAATTTGAGAATTTTAAGTAAAAATTTTGGGTGTTTTTTTGAACTTGTGTACACCCTTGGTGTTTCTGGTCAAAAATGACCAGTCATTAGACACACCCCTTTTTGGCTTCCATGGCAACCCACACAGAAACCTCTCCCTAATCGAATATTTATCCCATGGGAACTACATCTGTTGGCAATTGTCAAAAACAACAGCAACATTGTTTCAGTGATCTATAAACTTTCTCTCAGCTCTGGTATATAAAGCTTTTTTGAGGCCTTGTTTTCATTCTGTAGCAGCATGATGGCCATAAATAGCAAATGGAAGTTCAAAGCTTGTAATATTCACAAGAACATGAGTGAATAAAAAGATGAAACACAACATTCGGTCATAATATATGTATTATTATATTTATAATCAGCTAGAACGGGGCGGCCATTTTTGACCAGGAACACCAAACTAGTTAACAGGAAATAAACACAACAGGAGGGTTAAAGTAAGACGAAGTATGATAACCCCATAACTAAGATGTGACACGTTATTCCTCACTCCTAAGCTCTTCGAGTAGCACAATCAAGTTTAAGAAGGCTCTGAGCAACTTGACATTTGTCTTGTGATCCCCTCACAAAAAGGCAGGTTGAATCGGCAGTTCACTCGGACGAGGAGAGAAAAGAGATTAGCTCATATGCCACATAAATCTGTACGAGTGGGGCTTGACTGTGTGTCTCTGCATGCATCTGCAGTGTCTGTTTTTATGAGCTTTTGTGCATGTGTTTGCTTGGACGCGTGAGAAGGCTAAGGGAGTCATGTTAATGGGCCAGATGTTGCTGTATTTGGTTACTTGAGAAAATATCTTGTGTATGAAAAAAACAGAGAGGGGGTAGATATTTTTTGCTTTAGGATAATGCTTCATATGTGTTCGGCTTGTTTTTGGAGCTATTGTGGGTGAAGTCACGAAAGCTGTTCACTGAGGAGAACGCATGAGCAGAGAGGACATGAGGAGCCTAAGGAGGCAGCAAAGAA
Source organism: Chaunax sp. Z400 (assembly GCA_037577475.1). Classification (NCBI taxonomy): domain Eukaryota; kingdom Metazoa; phylum Chordata; class Actinopteri; order Lophiiformes; family Chaunacidae; genus Chaunax; species Chaunax sp. Z400. Next base: position 7,658,380 of record CM075185.1, read on the forward strand.
CCCTGTTAAGTGACCTTTTCTTTTCAAGAGGTGAGGGTTTATGAGACAAAAAGCAACAAAATAAACCATTCAGCCATAAAGAAATGAGTTCAGAGCTGCTCTTCCAGATTGGTGCTTTTCATCGAATGGGAAACTTGATAGTGGAGGTGGTTCATATTTCCAACACTCCCTCTTTGTTAGAAGGTTCAAGCAAAAAGTTGCCTGTCATGGTTTTTCAGTCCACAATAAAACAAATTTTAAAAAGCAGTGTCATAGCGGTGTGTTTGGAGGTTTTACGGCTTGCTTTTTTAGACTTTGTGTGATTAGTTCTGTGAACTCCGTGGTCTACAGCGGTGAATCAAAGGAATTTAATCCCCAGCGCCCAAAGGCAGTTTCATGTTCATGTTTTGAACTCGAGAGTTGGAAAACAACATTTTGTAACTCTGTCCTACTTTAGCATCCTGTGTAGGATGCAATGCATCAGGAAAAGAGAAGTCTCATTACACATCTCAGTAAGACGCACATATCCTTGAAAACAGTTTTGGCTCATGGTTGATGATCTATGCAGGGGAAACATTTTAAAAGTATACTTCTTCTAGCCCTACATAAAGAAACTATAAGGGCCTGAAGACTGACTTGAGGCTTTCTGCTGTGATTCCGGTTGCAGCTAACAATTACTTTCATCACCATTCAATCTGACTATGAGATTCAACTTTTGATCTCACAGTCTGCCCAACATCTTCAAATGGCTTTTGAAGTCATATTTTAGCTTTCCATTTAGCATTCGTCAGACGAACAGCCAAGCCCCTAAAATATTCAATTTACAGAATTAAAAAAGAGAAAAGCTGCAAATCCCGAGATGAGCAAATGTTTTGGATTTTTTTACTTGATAACTTACTCGTACAAATGCCGAATTTATTGCCAACACTGCTGTGAAGTGTCTGCTGAAAATAATTAAGAAACTCAGTAATGTAAAAGTTAGAAAACGAACCCTTAACCTTTATTTTAAAGTTACATTTACTGATTATTTTTGACACTCAATGGATCAAAACACTGACTTATCATCAGAGTGTGAATTTGGTATGATGAATGTATCAGCACACTGTTGCTTGCTTTCATATCCAGCAGGCAGAGAGCAACATTAGCATTCATTTGGAGTCATGTCTCTGACCGTGTGTTTAATTTAATTCTATTTTTCACTCTCCTTCCAGAATTTCCTCCCTGCGGGATGAATAAAGTATCTTCTTATCTTATCTTATCTCTTTCCTTTTCTTTTCTTTTTTTACTATGATAAATCACTATGTTCTCTTGAATCTGTTGAATTTGTTGATTGGTGCTGGGTTTGGTAGCATTTAATGGTTTATCTAAACTTTGAAGGTGAAGAAAAACTTCCTGCTGCTGCTGGAAACAAGGTTGATGAGAGAGGAAAGACCAAAACAACCACAACAGGAGGCTAAAAGAGGCCAAAAATGCTCCATGGAGCTGAAGGGAATTGCAGAGTTGGATGGTAATTTTCTAGTAACTTAGTTTTCACGTAACTTAATTTACATTGCACATATATTATATTCATAAGTGCAGCTTTAAAGATCCAATTCATAAACCACTAATGTTTTATTAGCATTAGCTCCCTGGTTTTCCATTAAGGAAGAAAGGAAAATGTTAGAGTTTTTCTCCAACACATGAAATCTGCCTTACAAGCCTACAGGGGTGGTCATTTTGTCAGCCATTCACATAGCATAGCATAAAGCTACTGCGGAGATGAATCGTTCTGTTAAAGTGCACGCATATTACATTGAGCAGTGGAAAGCACATCCACCTGAGGATGCAGGAAACCACAGCCGTGGAGCTGTTTTCTCCTCCCATGGCAGAGGTGTTGGTTCCAGTAAGTCTATATGGATGTAGCATGTACATGATGATCCACGACTCGTCCTTCTATAACAGGCTCTTAGCGGGGGAGTGTGATAGCAGATGGCTGTCCTCTAACCGAGCTACAGGCTGGTATGAATCAGCACATGAATGCCTCCTTGTGCAGCCAGACATTTTTCTCATAAAACCTTGAGGTGTGTTTGCCTTCGCTAGCCCCTCTGCAAACTGAAAAATCTCAGCGCGCTGGTCAGGATGTGCCTGTGTTTGCTGCTGGGATTTTATAAATAAGTTCTGATTGGGTGATACAGTGGATTGGTGTGATATGAAAGGATCTGCTCTGTAGCCCCGACTTACCTACCACTCATGTTTTCATACGATTGTGTACTTAGCATGTTATTTCAAAACTGTTTACATGTTTACTGTATAAATGCAATCCCAGCGTCTCCGTCTTCAGAGTCACTCACCCCTCAGCTATGACCTTCCGCTTTCCAGAAGCCTCTTTGCTTGTGTAACACGACTAAAAGACAATGTCACAGTCCCAGAATGGCCATGCCTGAGCACTCCAGAGAGAAGGGGATGTTTTCTGTGTGGGCTGGTGAGTGTGAAAATAGGAAGAGAATGGAGACTCCCGGACTGCTGTTGTAAATGTCGCCTTGTAAATTCTCAGCAAACATTCTTAGGGTCGCAGAGGGCGAAAAGCAACTACTTTAAAATAAGTTGACATTGGGAGAAGCCAGCTCCGATACGGAGAGCAAGGTTGCATGTGTGTTTTTAGATGGAGGTGGGGTCGGGGGGGGGGTGGGGTTGTTAGCGGGCAGACATGTGTCCCAGCTTAGACAGTGTTTATACACATACAACGGATGTCGTATGCATTGAGAAGTGTGGATTAGAAGGCTGAACAACATCTTCCGTCTTTGTCATCTAGTCAATATGACAGGGGCGTCTTAAAACATGCACCAAAAATAGCAAGCATGTTTATGCAGCACGGTTTTGTTTGTTTGTTTTTGTGCCAGCTTACAGACAAAAAAAACAAAAAAACGAAGGGAGAAAAAAAACATATGCAGTTTGTACAGTGATTGAAATATCCACACAGTTTTGTTTTTAAATGAGTGGCCAGTTTGGTTTGTACTTGACTTGTTTGATTACTTGACTTTAACTTCACTACCTGCGCCTTTATTGTGATTCCGTTGTGTATTTGTACTGCTGTCTGTACCCATATTTATTGTATTTATAAACTGCGTTGTGATGTAACTTATGACGTGTGCTGCTGCCTTCTTGGCCAGGTCACCCTTGTGAAAAAGATCCTTGATCTCAACAGGTTACCTTTCCTGTTTAAATAAAGTTTAAATTAAAAAAAATAAATGTAAGTTGGATTAGCTGGCAGTTTGAAATGTGTATTGTGTATATATAGTGTATTTTTGCATGATTAGCTAGAAAAGGTAGAATATAGACTGCAATGCAAATAAGTTACATATAATATAATATTCAAGGATTGAAACCCATCCTGAGACTTTGTAACTGATTCCACCCACATCAGCTTCATTGTGTTTGACACAGAATTGATTGGCTTTTGGCCTTGTGGCTAAAGGTAACTCCACTCTTAAAACATGAAAAACTGATTATCTCCTCTTCAAAATAATGCATTTTCTCTTAAATAGCCAAGAGTAATTTCACGTCTATATTTAAGATATGGAACAGCGACACTCCTTCAGGCAGTACATCTGCAGTCTGTTACTTGTCACTCGCTGAATGAGTTGCGAGGTTACCCACAGTGAGCCACTAAACACCTCAAGCCTCCCCACGGTTACTTGAGTATCAAGTCGCAAGGCCAGAGACAACTTAAAACCCAGCCAGATAGCACTAAGCAGTGACTGACAGACATGTGACGTGAGCTGTGTTGGAGGCGGTTCTGACGCACGCGTGTCAATGAGCCTTTATTCTTTTTCGGGGAGTGGGCGCCCATCCAAGGCGAGAAGGAGTGTCATATCTGAATAATTATGGGAGAAACTGGAAGTTAAATGCCGCCTTTTGCAAATTTGCTGTATCACTTTTTCCTCTTAGTCATCAAGTATTATTATCAACCCTGAAAGACTATAATGATCTTAAGCTTAGTTTCATTATAGTCATTATAGTAAGTGTTCAGTAACGTTCTTATGAATTTTATGGCATGTTGTACAAAGCTGCTCAGATGTAATTTTATTCCAACACTTTCAGGGAGTTTAAACTGAGCTCTGAATGAAATTGAATACTTGATGATTCCACTGATGCTTTTAGGAGTGCATGTAATGGAATGTACTCCAATCAAATCTGACAGCAGTTTCCGTGTCTAAAGGTGTAGCATGGCATAAGGCCCTCTGGAGACAAAATGTCAGGTTACACTGAATAATGTGATTGTCTAGACTTCACTGTCACCAATGTGTTGTCGCAGCACATGGCATCCTCTGCAGGACATGTGCCAAAATTTCCTGAGGCGTTATTTCTGACCTGGAGGACGATGAGGAACAGACATGGAAGCTATTTCCCTAAGGGGATCACATGTTGTTTGGCATTCTGAGGTAAGAAGCAGGCCTTTGTCAGGCTCTTTATTGGATTTGGCCCTTGTGCAGGCAGTGTAGATAGGTAAGATGAATGTGGCCCCACTATGCTTCTCCTGTTTGGCCCCAAACAGAATGAATCCACCCCAGGCTAAGCAGGCCAATCCTACAGCAGTGAGCCACATTCCTGTGCCCCGTGGTCCAGGAACAGGACATTAAATCAAATCTAACTTTAAAGAGTCCATAATCAGCTTCTGGTGGTAGCCACAACCCTATGCAGAGCTGGTTTTAAGAAGTGAGGACAAGCATACCTTTGTTTTCCACTGGTCTGTATGGGTGAAAAAAAAAAAAAAGATTATTTAAGATGTGGAGTCGTCTCAGTGTAGAAATGGTGTGAGGTGAGCTTATGCCTTGCTGCAGCTAGAAAGCTGCTTTTATCTCTGTCCTCACCGCACACAGAATATTGTATTTTCCACTCAGTTTAAACAGCCTATGTCCTCAAAGGCAGGCCGACGCCTGATGATTTTTGTGGAGACACACAGTCTGGGTCTACTGTAAATGTGTTTGCTCTCCTCCAACATGGTCTCGCCCGGCTCCTCGTTCATTTGAGCCAGTGGGTTAATTTATGGCTCCTTAAAAGGTTTAAAGGGGGGCACAAATAGACAGGTGTAATTAAGACTAATTTTCCTGCCAATCAATCACAGGCCTTGTATAAATGGATCAGTAACAATTGGATCAAGTTGCCCTTCCAGCTGCTTCTTAAGTCAGCCCCTGACCCTCAAGCACAGACTGCCCAAGCCTCCTAATTAACTACCCTCAATTAAACCCTAATAGGCTGATTAACAGACCCTTATTTGTGCTGTAATGGCCCATCGTTTCCTCCCAGTGCCACTCTGAAATGCATCCCAACTGCAGCATGTTAATTACCACCCTCTCTCTCCCTCTCTCTCTCTAGCACGGCAGAGACTGGCTAAGCACACTTGACACAAGTGTGTTTCCATGTGGTTGAGCTCCTGAAGTTTGAAGCTATTTTTAGATAAATAGATTCAGACAAAGCATCACTGTAGAACATACTAAGCTAATTAGCTAACTTTTATGCATTTCCAAAAAGTATGTAACAGCATATACAGTACATGTGTCTTTGTCCATTTGCACGTATATAAAAAGATTAACATTTAGGGAGCATTTTCTAACAAAAGTGCCATGGACTTTGTTTAAAAGTATCAGAGAAAACTGTAAAATTTCCTTATTACAAGTTGTGACAAAGTTTCATTAGAAATAATTAAAAGAAACGTGCCAAAAAAATTACAGTAGCCCTGTGAACCCACAGGTTAGGATTGCCCTTCTGCACATTAGTGCAGTGCCTGGAACATGATTGCTACTTGAAGCTTTCTGGAGAGCTCTTTTCCAAGCAACTTTACACACGACACTGCGCCTCCTTGGGTCCTGAGCAATATGCCTGCCATAGTGTTATGTAGTTCGATGCAAACAAACATATGGCGGTATAAAGTGTGTGATTTTTAGATGGCAGAGCAGCATTCTGCAAGCAAAAGAACCGTGATATATACCACAGTATCGTCTGCATTTAGCATGACATTTTACATGTGTGTCGAGCAACGCTTTGCAAACAACATGGTAACAACAATCATTTACCTTCCCTGATACTGGGTGGTTGATCTCCTCGTGTTAGTATTAACAATAATGAGGTCCCAGACCTTGTGCTGTCTCCCTGATTTGAAGACATTCTTGATTGACTTTCTTCTTCTTGGAGTTGGCTGCTAACTTCTACAAGCTGCTTTTTGGTCTCTCTTGGTCGTGGTTCACAGACATAATACGTCACCAAAATCTCACACCCCTGTCCTTTATCACCACATCGCCGGCTCTCTTCGTTTAAACAGACTTTGATTTGGCACTGTTGCTACCTCTGCTGCTGAGAATATGCCAAGAATATAGTGAGGCTGAGTCTTAACTACTGTTTAATATGTGTGTGTCTTACTGCAGTCCTTTTTCCTTTCAACTGCACTAAAAATAACACAACATGTCATTTTATTGTTCCCAATATTTAGCATGATCACAGGCAGAATCTCACAGGGGAACAAAGCAGAAATAGGAAACGGTGACCCAGTCGTAAAACCATCAGCTTAATGAAAGTGTTGACACCAAAATCTACGCTCTACTGTCGCAACCGCAGATTAAAACTGTTATATTTAAGAAGTTGTAAATCTTTCAGCTGGAGAGATTAGAAATCTTTTTTCCTCTAACTTCTTCTTTCTTCTTACTTAAGGGACAGTCTGCAAGTCAGCAGAAATGACTCTAGACAGTAAAATATTTCGCTACTGTCATAAAATATGAGTTGTTAATATATAGTGGTAGCTTATTCCACCTAGTGCTGATGGATCAATGCATTATAGCAAAAGATAAAATCCAAAGGGCGACTGATGATTGAGCGATTGTTCCATACAGGGAAATCAATTAAGTTGTGAAACATCTTGCCAAGCCACATCAGTGGACTTAAACATAAATCACAAGATGCTGACATGAATGCAGCTTTGATCGTAGATTTTTTATCTAGTAACTTTTTATAGGAAACTTGTCTTTATAGAAATTAAGTTGAACAATGACCACAGTTGTCTTTTGACACGACGACTGGATTCTCGTACTCTTTTTTTTATGACCAGTTAAACACGGAGGGACTTTCCTGTTTCATTACACAGATTCAATCTTTCACTAGTTGGCGGTAAACACCATGACACGTGTATTTGTTTCTGTTGAAATGGCCACAGCCTGACAGTGAGTTAAACAAGGTTTGTGTGGTACTGTATGATCCAACATTGGTCCCTCAGCATATTATAGGCTATAGAGATTTCCCTCATCAATCAAAATGCCAGAGTATGCTTGTCTTCGTCTCATATGGAGCCATTACAGTTGTTGCTCCAGTGAGATGATGAAGTGGACTTCATTTTATATCCCACACCTCCGCATTACTTTAATCTCAACTTGCTGTTAATCATGTAGAGCAGGCCTGCTTCTTTTTTGAGTAAGATCACAAGTACAACAAAAAAGTTACCAAAACCAAGACTCTTTCATTCTTTTATTATACGTCCAAACTCTGTCTGCCCTTAAGGTCTCGATATATTCTATTCTAAAGCACTTTTTCTGATCCCAACTTCTAAAATCATGGAACTTAATGGTTCCACATAGGACTCTGCCTCTCATCATGGGCAGGAGGGTAAACTAAATAGGCTTAGAGCAGGAACTTAATGGTTCCACATAGGACTCTGCCTCTCATCATGGGCAGGAGGGTAAACTAAATAGGCTTAGAGCAGGCTTAGCTAATGATTTTAGCATTAATGCTGGCTGCTCCCTTGCCTCCAGGTACTTTACATCCTCAGCGAGGTGAGGGGAAGTGCCTCAGGTTGATGCCTTCACTGTACAGCAGGTGATGACGGCTACATAGCACATGATGAATGTGGCATGGCGAGCTATGCTGTCCATTCAGCAGCCCAGTACACTCAGTCTCAACTTAATGCAAATGAGTCCAAACAGCCCAGTGAGTCTGGGTCAGGAAGCTCAGATAAAATTGTTGGAGCAGAAATTTCCCATACCAATGTAAATAAAGATTTAGCCAAAGGCTATTATTAGCACAAATGTCTTCAGAAGCATATTTGAATGGAGTCTATATAAGAACCACCTAACTAGTGATACTCTTTTGGCAGCATTTTATACATTTATTAAACACTATTTTATTTGTATATTAGACAGGTTAATTCCAATCTGTAATTTAAATAAGTACAGTCCATCAATCAATCGTGGTATACTCATTAATTAAACATCAGAGACATTGCGTGATGTTTCAGTATACAAAAGGAAAAAAAATCACTTTTCCGAAAGGCATCATTCCTTCACGTCTGAAATGCCAGCGTGTCTGACCTTCAGAACAAGCCTGAATCTCTTCTGAAGGGAGCCTAATTAGTCTGTATACATACACTGCAGTACTGCGGCTATGGCTCACACTGCCGCCAACAGATGTTGGGTGTCATTTTGTTAGGCTCCATTAGCACATAACAGATGCAAAACACACAGGGTTGACATCACCTTATATAATTGTCCCTGCTGTACATGACAGATGTTCAGAAATGTCTAAGTAAATTGGAATACGTCAGCATAAATTTTCCTAAAAGAGCTATTGCACATGTGCTTTAACACAACATATTATGTACACTTGTCCTGCAGTGCAAAATTGATGCGGTCACCTGCTGTTTTTCAACTTTAAAAGTTAAGCATCAACTTAATGTACAGTGAAAGGTGTTAACTCCTATTGGTGTTCACCAGTTCTTTGGTTTGATACCACATGTTGTGGTTCAACTGGCAATAATGGGCAACAGCTAATGGCCCATTTATGCTCCCTCTATGTACGTAAATGGATACGTCCTCCTATAAATGGTCTATTCATCGACCTGTACATACTTCCGTATGTTCTCTACATCGACATCAATACAACAGCACTGGGGCAGTGAACTTTCAAAAGTTTTGACAACAACAAATATGGCGACGGCCACTGTAGGTTGTGATAATGTACCTAGTAAAGACAAAGCGGTAAAAGCGGAGGTAACGATGTACTCAGCGGTGGCCTGTTTGCTATTAAGTACATCGAGAGTTGAGGACGTACACATTTGCCATGCCTTGCTTGAATTGTAGCTACACTGCCCTCAACTATGGTTTTGCTCCATATCGTCTGTCTCGTCCATATTCGTAAGCTCTCCGAAAACATGTCCGATTACATACGGGTGAATGCAGAAGACGTACAGAAGGCTACATCTGTCTCTGTATCCATCTTTAAAGTACAACATAAGGGCCTTTAGAGACCCTACCACTCTAATTCTCCCGACCCTCTCTTGAGGAGGTGTAGAGCTCCATTCACCAGCCAACCAGTGGAACTGGTGGCCGCTGCGTTGCCTGTTCTCATGCTAATGTGTGCAAATAAAAAACAGTGTCCATGAGCGTGGTTTTCCATCTCTATTACGCTGCTTTGCTCTGGCCTTTCTCAATTTCCCCTGAGAGAGATGTTCCCTTTCAAGTACTACCTCTCTGTCTCATTCAAGACTTCCTCTTCCCTTTTGACAAACAGCCTGGAGGAACGTCCAGACCCGGCTCATTGAGCAAGCTTTTCAGCTATCAGGCATAAGGAGAAAAAGAGATGTTCTGCAGGCGCCTCCCTCAGACATTCCCGCTCGTGTCTTTTTTTTCGCCTTCCCACAGAGGATGAATTATTCTGTAGTGGGAAGTAAAGTGTGCTCTCTCCCAATACTCCCTTTTCTCTGACAATATACAGGTGCTCTCCCTACTCTGTCTTCTAATTCCACCCGCATATATACAGTGATATATGACACATGTGCGGTATCACTGAGTAATCAAAATAATAACATAGCTTTTCCCATCACTCAACATGAATGATTTGCTGTATTTACACGTGAGTTTGCAGGTTCATTCCATAGTTTTATTAAATGCATAGGTTTCAAGTAACCTGTCTCTCTCATTCATGTGGATCTAGTTCCCATTTCTTCCTGTCTTTTAAAATGGTACACCTTGCAACTGGGATTGAATACGTTTTGTCCACAACTTATATTATGACAATCGATAGCGATTAGGCAGAGAAAATAAAGCCCCATTTCCACCGCATAGTACCGGCTCTACTCTACTCGACTCTACTCATCTTTGTTGCGTTTCCATTAGGTAAAAAGTACCCTATACCTGGTACTACCTTTTTAGTACCACCTCCATTGCGGTTTGCACAGCAAAAATCAATGGCCAAGCTTCCTTTAGTGACCGTAACTCTTTTATTGCAGTTGCTATATTGCGGTTGCAATAAAAAAGTTACGGCCGCTAAAGTAGCTTGGCTGTCTAAAAAAAAAGGCGGGCAAAGGTTTGTGCTGTGCAGGATATTCTTTGCGTGCCGGGCATTGATGACGTAATGACGATTCTCTCTGACCAATCAGTGGTCTCTGCAGTGTTTCGCCTGACTTTTTAGTACCTGTTCAGCTTTTTTGGAACCTCAAAAGAGGTGATACCAAAAACGTAGATACCAGGTAATAGGTAGTTTTACCTAATCGAAACAGTCAAGTAGAGCGGCTAAAGATACCCTTACTCCCCCTAACAGAGGCCTGCTTTGATTAGAACCTCGTCAAGAATATGTAGCGTTTAAACAAAGAGGTACTCCAGCAGATGCATCATGGCAGCCATTTTGTCTGCTTCTGATTTCTCCCTACTTCCCTTTTATTCCAGCAGAGCACTTTGTGTGATTGATATGTGCAGGTGGTAAAAGATATCTCCAGAGTAAGAGCTCCCAGCTAACTTGAAAGAGAATATTCTCCCTCCTTACCATCTTATGAAAACAGTGGTCTCAAAGCAGAGCGTCAGAGCAGGCCAGGAAAAGAAAAGAAGTATAATTTAACGTCTAATGTCTCTAACGTCATGCCTATCCTGGCTGGACAAAAGGCCTTTGTAAGTCCATTTTAGGCTCTTTTTTTTAAACGCTCCATACACCATAATCTCTGTTGCCTTGGGCTTACTTTTAAATACAAGGAAATTAAGCATTTTGTCACTGCAGTTTCCACACTGCCTTCTCCTGTGACCGTCTACCCTGAAAATAAATGGAAGTAGACCGCGAGTGCCAAGAAGCAAGATGGAAAATAATTGAAGGGAGCCTGTTCTGTAGAGTTCAGAGGTGTTCTGGTTTATTTGTGCATCAGTGAAAGTCAGAGCAGAGTCTAAAAAGAATTGTCTTTTTGTGGCACAAAGATGAAGCCTGAAGCTGTTTTTTATGGCCCAAAAGTCGACCGAATTTGCTCAGAATAATTAATATAATTTAATCTGCTGGGTTGTTTTTCTTTTTGAATGTCTTTTAGGGTTAGTGTTGACTTCTGCCCTGTCTAGCTTTGCTAAATACAAGGTCACCAACATCTTTTCTATGACCTAGATTTACATCAGATATCCATTTCTCTTTTGTTCTCATATCGTACAGCATCTTCTAGCCTTATTCTGCCAGGACACGCTCTCTTGGTGATAAAAGAACAAAAACACAACATGGAAAATATGAGAGCTCAGGAACACATCCACCTGAAACAGGACTCATGCAGTCGAAGCAGAATAGTCACAAAAAAAAAACACCAAAAAAGCGTCCCATTGGCTTTGAAATCCCATTGACTTGAAGTCTGTCTTATTTTCACATCAGTAGCAAGAATAAGATTAGAATTTCCTTATTTCCTCACTGCTATCATCAAAGATTACCTGCAGTCTTTCTTAGAGAGAGAAAGATGCTGCAAACACACAAGGCTGGTTTGAACAGTGTGGCCTCTCTGCTAGCCATGCTATATCAGGCCAACAGCTGCTGTCTCTGCAAAGGCATGCCGACTGCCGGGGCTTGGCTTCCACTCACACCGGATCTTACACAAGGCCTTTTATTTTTGGGCTTATGACTTAGAACTTGGGGTGTTTTTTTTTTTCTATCCTGTATTTTATTAGTAGACGAAATAAAAACATTTATTCATGTCTGGTGTGAAACCTTGAGCGTCTGGATAAGCTGTGGTGTTTGCTTTGCTGCATAGCTCCTGTCTTATCCTGGGGTTGAAGATTTAAACAAGGTATCACAGGTAAAGGGCGTGTGTTTGTGCTCCATGACTCAAATTCCTTGAATTGGAGCCAAAAAAACGTAAGCCCTCACCTAGCTGCTCCATGGTGCATCAAGTCAAGGCCTTTATCTGATTTTTGGAGAGTTGGAGCTATTTGAACACTACAGCTGCAGCTCTGCGCATTCAAAGACAAACAGCCTCAGCAACAATGGGGGCAAACGCCACTGGGACTGCCACCCAGGGCTTAAAACTCTCCTGATTCTCTCCAAAACTTTCTAAAAGCTACTAGATTTGATGGTTGCAATAATATTTTGGAGCTTCATGACTGCCTATGAAAATAGGAACCACATGTCTGTCCACTTTCTGTACGTTAAGGTATCGATTAAAGAAAATGAAAGCTTCTCTGTCTCATCTGGACCTCCTCCCATTCCCTTACCTCCGAGAAGCCGACTTGTTCCTGCAGACAGACCACAGAACATAATACTGACATACTCTCCTGTCACCAGGAGAGCGTTTTGCCTCCTGCAAGAAACGGTTTCACTTCCAGAACTCACATAATTCAAACAATAATTTAGGAAATGTTCATGACACTGACTAGCCCCCTAAGTTCACATTTCAGGTAGAGGTTAGACGGAGAAGTGGTTCCAGACTGTTAATGCGTGTCACAGCAGAGTCAGAGCCTTGTGATTATTTTGGTGCAAAGGTCCAAATAAACCCTGTGTGGGTCATGACCTTACTGATCTGAACCAAATGTGCTGCGCTTTGAAACCTTTGTTGAAAGACTTGACTGTAGAGTGGCTAAATGTGAGCGACAGTCAATGGTTTTTTTTCCACCATGACTGTCCTCCCCGAGCGCTTCTCAGTAGAATATTTCGGCAGTGACATTACTCCTCGCAGGCCTGCCTTTGGTTGCATAGAAGTTTATACAACATTATTTGTCAGGGAGTCTTCAAACAGGTTTTTAGGCAAACAGACAAATCCTTATTTTAGCGAACCTTTTGAAGGCTCCTTCAAAAATGTGTCTAGACAAATGCCTTTCTCATCCATCACTTTCCATCTGCAAGTGTTAAGTAAGCGGACTCGGTTTTCATCTCACCCACGGCTGTAAAAACTGTGGACATCAGCATGTATGTTATACATCCATTCAAGTGGGCAAACACGGTTTCATTGTCACGGGATTTCTTTGAAGGGTGAGTGATTCATCAAGTGGCGAAAGTCAACACTTTCAAACATGTTCAAAGCCTAAAGGACTCCATCAAGCGTGCTCCAGCTATCTCCCAGACTTTCTAACACTGAACAATTTACATGGCCCTCGAAATCCAGTCAATATTTATGTAAGCATATACATGAGGGGCAGGCTGACGGACCTGTGATCAAACGTTTCTTTCATCTATGACCTTCCTCTGACTCGACTCGCTGACGCTTCTAGCCAGGCTGGGGGTAGTCAGATGTCACGATGGGTGTTCGCCACAGAATTGAGCGCACATCTTCATACCTGGGGGCTCAACGCTTTTTTTTACATCCACACCTTACCTTACCTACCTGACTGCGCCCAACTTTTAACTTCACTCTGACACATTGTTGTGACAGCAGGTGAATTCCTCTCAAGGTCCAGCACCTGGCAAGGAATAAGGAATTGGAAAGGAATGGAAGAATGGGCTCAGGATTGTAGCATTCAGATCCGTTGAGAGCACATAGGTCTTTCGCAAGTCTTTGTAGTTTATTTCAGGGTGGCTGTGAAATGCTCTTTCAACTAGATTATGTGTAGTATGACCTGAAAGTAAAAGCTGTGCTGCAACTGTAACAATCTGTTGCTGTTACCATATACATTAACCCTTCTGTTGTGTTCTGGTCAAATCTGACCATTTTAAAAGTTTTCTCTCTAAAAAATGTAGTTAGGTTCATCTGTTTGCCATAAGGTTCCATTTCTTTGTTCACACATGGCATCTGAACACAAAATAAGTTTTGAAAATTTTTATTGAATTTTTTATTGAACTTGTGTACACCCTTGGTGTTCCTGGTCAAAAATGACCACGTGAACCTATTCCCAATAAAATTTTTACCACATGGGAACCGCACCCGTTGGCATTTGTCAAAAACAACAGCAACATTGTTTCAATGATTTATACCACTTTCTTGCAACTCTGGTATAAAACTTTTTTGAGGCCTTGCTCACAGTTCACTCTGTGGCAGCACGACGGCCAAGTGATATGAGCTCAAGTCAATGAGGCCTATGAATAACAAATGGAACTTTGTAAAAATTGTTAGACAGATGAAACACACCATTAGATTATAATATATAAATTATTATGGCTTTCTAATCAGCTAGAATTGACTAGTTTTTGACACCAAACTAGTTAACAGGAAATGAACACAACACAGCAGTTAAAAGTAAGGACATAACGGGAAAGCAAATATTCACCTCTTTTTTTTTTTGTGAACAGCAAGCCAACACCACGAGGTCAAGAGCAAACAGCATCTCGTACCGGTTTGGCAAAAGCAAACTGTCAGATCTTACAGAAAATTCATATCCTTTCACTCCATGTTTACCGACTAGAAACTGGTTTTCTATTAGAATAACTGGAAATGTTTTCTCAGATATTTTTGCGCTCACATGTCTAGCAGAAAAACACGAAATTAACGGCATTCACAAATGGCTGCTGTGGTTATCTGTCTTCATCTTGTTTGAGCCTCGCTTGGCTGTGTTTTGTGGCCCATGAATAAAATTACATGATGTAGAAACTCTAGGGGGTCAGACTGGAGACTCCACTCACTCAGCGGTGAGAGGTGGTGAAATAACTCGACTGGTTTACCTTTTCCAAGAGAATTCATTGCCATGGTGCTGAAACGACAAGTAGCTGCTCCCAACTTTGAAAACCTCGCACTCACTCTGTCTCTCAAGTCTTCAATGTCTCTTTCAGTGTTTTCACAGATGGTTCTCTCCTCATCTTGAGCTCACATTTGTTCTCTCTTTCCCAAACCTCTGATTAATCGAGTATGACTCTCCGGGGAAAAAATGCAACTCCGTGGTTTTGATGCTTCGTTTCTTGTCAGTGTGTCTAAATATGGAATGTTTGGAGCTAAATATTAAGTCTGGACTTTGGAGGAAAGTGAGTGTCATCACGTTAGTGTCCGTTATGAATAGCAGCATTGTAGTCTTACATTTAACCTTACAAAGTATCCCTATTTATACAGTACAAACCAAACCAGACAGAGTTATAATGTCATAGATACACGACATTCAAGTTAAAAAGTACACCTTGGTAATTGAGTGCAGCGTAGTGTGATTTTCTCAGCATGTGTCTGTGGGCAAGCGCCGTCAGGACTCTCCATAACGCTCACTGTTTTTACATATTGTGGGAAAGAAAAGTCAACTAGCGTATGAGAGGTTCAAGTGCCAAAGAGAGGGTTCATTTGGGGAGAAACAACACTCAGCTGCATATCATTTCCATCACTTAAACAGGGCTTAGGGTAATCTTCAACCCACACCACCTGGTTGTAGTGTCACCATAGTTTCCCTGTTGTCGTGTCTCCTGAGGAAACCTTTCACAGCTGACTGAGCTGTTTGTCCAGCTCCTACACAGAGAGTAAAAGTCAACTCAGAAAGTAGAAGTAGAACTGCGCTTCCCTCGTCACAAGAATCATCCAGCTGGAGCCAGAGGACACTCGAGCCCACAGGCACATGATTCACTTTAGTCAATTAGCCTGTTCGTCCAACAAACCTGTTTATACCTCCTCAGAAACCTTTTGCCTTTGTTTCCTTTCATTCCCGAGGCTAATGTGTAAATTGTAAACAAGCAGGTCTTACAGGCAAAACCGAGGGCCTGGACAAAATAGTGAATGTCAGGCGAAAGTGATCAAGCACAAAAGGACTGAAGTCAGAAATAAGATCCAGCCACTCCTTGGATGAATGATAAATCAAGTGTCAATTTAACCATAAGAATACTAACCTTTCTCTTCCTCTTGGACACTATTTGCACCATTTAACCATAAACCATGAACGTTTTATAGAAAATCAAGATTTTGCCTTCCTACCATGTCAAAAGTCTTAGCATGTCAACCTTAATTACTCCATTGTCCACATCTTAACCCCAAGGAAGTGCAGTATGGAAATAATGTGGCAAGGCATGATTGGGAAAAGCATAATTTTGTAATATTTGTTTATATAATACAAAGAATCATGAGTGTGTTGCTTCAATTTGTTAGCTCAACATGATATGTAAGGCAGATTGGACACAGTGCTATAGGGAGCTGGCAGCGATGGCAGAAACAAGTCTTGTCTCAAATGGCACTTCTCTCTGATTAATGTTCCTGACCTCCTTCAAGCTTGTTTTGGCATATATATTTCACAGACTCAAAAAATCGGAGAGAGTGCATTTTTGCCGATCCTTGTGGGGCAACTTGTTAACATGAATGCTGTGCAAGGAAATGATGTGAGATTCGATACCTTAAATGGGTTCCACTGCTGACTCAAGATGTCTGCTGTTTGTCAGAAAGAACAGAAATGGGTTATTTTGAGGTGCAACATTTCCACTGTGAAGGATTGCACGAACTAATCAACAAGTGTGACATCACCAGCTTGTCAAGTTCTTGCGAGAGTTGTGTTTAGGTATTGAGAGTAAGAGGGGACAAAAGAGGGGAATGGTGTATGTCTGCTCTGTGTAGAGGAGGCTTGAGAAAACATCCCTGTACAGTTTCCCATATGGAGCACAGAAAACAAGGCTACAGAACCTTATTGATGAAAGAATATGAAGGAGACAAAGAGGGGACTGGGATTAAAACTCTCCCTTTTCCTGCTGATGAATTTATAAGCTATGGTACCCCAAGGCTAGCTGCTGGACCTATGCCTGCTGTATTGCTATAAGGAGCTGATCCCTCAAGTTCTGCTTATCTAAGCATATCGAGTCTGGTGAAGTTTTTGACCCACTACTCTCTCTCAGTTCGGATGTTTTCTTCTTTGAGCTGGATGTGTGGTCCAATGTGAGTGTGGTAACAGGCTGACAGCACAGGGACCACCAAAGTGAAGGGAATGTCTACTCTGGCCTCGTTTTGCAGGGCCAGTCAGATAGTCGTTAATAAGATGTATGTCCTAAATATGTATGTCCTAGGGATGCACCGATCCCGATACCCGGTACTCCTATTGGTACCCTAATAGCAACTAATGAGACGTTTCCTGCTGAGGTAATGCTAGGATCAAACTAGATCATATTTTTGTGAACAAAAGTGATCCTTGTGTCAGATTGGATGATCATTAGTGCTAAAAAAGTATAGATTTTTGTTACTGCAGTGAAAAAGCACTTTTAATGTATCCCTGCTGTTTTGGTGGTTTACAGGTTGAATCTGTCGACCAATCAGAGGCTTTCTTCCTGACTTGTGGTCCCCACGGCCATGCGGTTATCATCACGGGGCTACTGATAATACAGTCATAAATTCATGTTGTGTCTTGACTAGACTACGCATTGGATCCAAGTCATCATATCTTGCCCTGTGTTATGACTTCCATGACATACAGTATATAGGTGATAAGAGCCGTCTCAGCATCAGGGGAAAGGAATTCGCCTTGGATTTGGTTTTGGTGGCCTGGCACCGCAAAAGGACACAAAACTTACAGATGAAGAAGAATTTTAACATAACTTTTCACCCCAAAGTCTTGTGGGCCTTCTCACATCATTTGGGCTGGGCTTTAAAACTGATGCTGATTTCTCCTGGGAGGGCCAAAATCCTGGTTGGGCAGGCCTGGCCTAGCATATTGTAGAAACAGAGAGGGGTTTCTGGCACAACTTCACCTACTTACAGGGTGCATGGAGAAGGGAAAAGGTCCAAAAAGGAAAGAACTCCAGCAACACTTGCAGTATTAGGAACAACTTTATTGCTTGAGCAGACCTTTGGCCTAGCCAAAGTGCCTGGTCTGGGGTAGAAAAGAAGGTACAAGGGACTGAAATCTGACTGTATAGTCTTTTTGTGAGGACGTCATGAAGAGGTCCAGGCTGTTGCACCAGTTGTCTCACACTATAACACAGTTATACTTAGTAAAACAAGCAATTGGAGCGCCTGAAATCTAATTTGAAATGTTCTGTGTCTATTGGGTCAGACCATAATCCGGCTAATGTTCTTTTTTTTTTCAAGCCATCCATGCACTACAGAAGAATGTGTGCCCTGCACCTGTGAGCTTGTTCGCGTCTGTGGTTGCCCTTGTTAGCATGGAACAAAACGGACAAGTCCCGCTGCTCTACATGTGTTTAAAAAAAATTATTAAAATAAACTCCCTTTATCAGCCTAAAAATCCTTGCTAATGGACAAAGTGCATGAGTAATGTGTGTACTTCCTGAATCTGTGAACTTCTGCACTTTACTTTCATAATGTCCATGTTTGTACATATTGGTGATTATTGGATCTTCACATGCCAGCAGTGAACTTGGCCGTGTTATTCTCATGCTCTATGACAGATCTGGACTCTTATTCATTTTCCTCCACCTCACATACTGAATCATCCAACCTCCACAGCTCTGGACAGGACCAGCTGGGAGGCTTGCATGTCACAAACACATTATTAATCTGTATGCGTAGAGCAAGACTAACACTACCAATAGAGAGCTCTGTTACGCCATGTTCTGTTGCCTTTCCAAACACCAAATTTCCAAGCTAGATAAGCTGCAAATGTTCATATTTCATCAGTGTGATGTCAGCAGTTTTTAGGTTCATGTGATTTTAGGGTGTGATATTCCATTTTCTGGAAAAGAAACACTTTGGCATAAAGAAAAATGAATTTAACTTTTACAAGATTCTTTAAAGAAATCTGTTCTCTGATCTGCATCCCATTTTTAACTGCAATTGAATTTACAAGTTTTCTTCTCACCTCTTCCTGGAACATTTTAGCACCATAACGACTGATTCGGTTCCACAAACAGCTGCACACAAGATGACGTTTTGGAATAATATCAGTTTTTGGATTGATGGTTTGCTAGTGTAACAATTTATTCAAATTTAGTCTTATCTCAACTCATTTTTTAAACAATTGTTCACATTATAGAAGAGAATAATCATACAAAATTGGATTTGTGATTAGCTGCTGACTGTGTCACCCTCCACGCTTTCCCAAATCAAGTCATCACTCCCCAGCTCATATTAATCACAGTGATGACACAGGCTTACATGACACCATATCAGTCTCTGATATGCTTTTTGTGCACAGAAGACGAGAATTCTATTCCACACATTCCTGAGCGAAGCCTCTATTCTCTCAGGATGACCTTCGAATTATCTCTCCATCAGAGCATTGCTGGGAGGGAGTGTAGTGGTGAGACAAGAGGAGAGGGAGGTAGGGGTGAGGAGTACATTCTCACACACACATGCACACACTCAAAGTACTGGTCTGGCTTGTTGGCAAGCTAAGAAACGCCACAGGCCTGGCTCTGTGTTATACTCCTGGACTGTTTTTGGAGTTTATTCAGTAAATGTAAGGAATTAAATCTTCTTTTTGTAAGGGTTATGTCTATGTGTGTTCTTGGGTTTTCATCTTTGTGAAAGCTAGCTTGAGCTTAAGACCTTTGGAGTCCGGGAGTTTTTTAAAGTGAAGTCATTTTGGCTGTTTCCCACGACTGGGAGGCTCTATTTTTTAGGCCTAAGCCTTGGGTTTAAGGCGTAATTTACATGTAGGTTTACCGTGGAATAGGGAATTAATTTGATTGTTATTAAAGCAAACATTCGCATTTGTTGAGGTTTACAAGCTGTCTGACATCATGATGCAATATCTAGGTTCCAAAATGTCGAAGGTGGCTCCTGTGGATCTGAACTTTCATTTGGGCTGCTCCAGGCTTCACAGGAAGCTTTAGAACACGGTCGTAGTTGCCAAGGTTGTTTCCACAGTAATCACCACTCAGTCTCGACCCTGTAGAAAAGGGCCCTGACAGCTACTGCATGTACTACTATAGATCAGGTTCTGGTGGTTTCTGCGGCTCTGTGCACTCACGCACATGTTCGCCTGGATAGGAAACAGTCCTGGCATCCCTGCTCCAGCCTCTCGACTGCAGGCTTCCACTTTCATGCTCAAAACGTCAGCTTCACTTTATTAAGTCATTTCAGCCCCATAGGATCCAAGAACAGCACTAAATCTGTCGCCCGTCCGCAATGCGGGCCAAGAAAGCATTGAGCTCTCTTGCTGGGATATTGCCTCTTGTCACGATAATGGGGTAATTTTTATGAAGTGAATCAAGGTGGGGAGACTGCTGCTGGGTTTGCTTTTATCTGGAATTTGATTTTATCCCAGCTATTATCTGCTATAACAGATGCTCCGCTTTTACTCTGTGTTTGAAGATATTTGCTGCTGCTGGATTATCTCGTCTTCACAGGACAAAAACCTTCAGGTCAAAATTCAAATTTTCTGATACTTTGGTTGATATGAACGTATGTCAATCAGCCTGAGCTATGTATTTTTGTGCTCAGTGCATGTTCAAATGTTTTATCGCGGTTTGTGACTTGCATTACTGGAGTCGTCTGTCTGTCAGTGGTGTTGGAAAAAGATCTCAAATGTGTTTTTTTTACATGTGCCGACCAAGACAAATGCCTTCCTCTGACTTAACCTTTCTCACTATTTCGTGATTATAACGTTAGCTGTTTTCGTAATTTTTTTTATTGAGTTTAATAAATGGATTAAACAAGTGCGTCCGGATGTGTGCCTCACTTTTAAGTGTCCTCTGGAAACACTTCTGTTGTGTTGTGGCTTTTGCAGTGCGTACCCGTTCATATTTGGAGCGGATCTGAATAAAGGGGCAGATTCAGGGTTGTTGTTTTTTTCACTTTTTGAACATTGCAAGATAAAGCTTTTTTATTTACCATTGTCGATCACACGCAAACAGATTACCACGAAACTGAGTGGAAGAGTGAGCTTTGTCTCAAAGAAAGAAACACTGAATTTTGCAGTAGATCAGCATAAAATTGAGGGCAGCCGTTTAACTCAAACAGTTATAGACAGACATGCATGAAACTTTTTTCAGAGATGGGCATCAGGGAGAACAGATCATTAAATTTAGTAGGAATCCGCCTGGTTGAAAAGGAGATGCTGCCTCTTCTGGAACAGCTGTTTTCCCTACGGCAAAGTTCTGGACGGATCCAAGTTCTATATGTTTTCATGGTGAAAGAATGTGTTGCATATGGATAGGAATGCATCTTGTAGCGAAGGGACCCTTTGGATGGAATTCTCAGCCTTGGTGGAGCTTTCCAGTCTCCAAATGCTCTTGTGTTGTTTTTTTTTAGGTATTCTTTTAGATTGATGGATGATTTATTTAGTTTGACATAATGTGAAAAACAGACCTCACAGCTCTCCAGATGACAATTTGTTTTATATGTCAGTCCAAACCTGAAAAAATACCATCATAGAAAACATAAAGTTGCAAATCCTCAAATCCAAATCAGAATATTTCACCACTTTGTTTGCAGCTCAGTGTGAAAAGTGTCAGGCGACAATAAGGTGACTCCTTGTGATCTTGTTGTTTCACACCACGACTGCAGCTGACTGATTGAATAACTTCACACTCCCAACAACAGTATGTCTGCAAAAAAAAAAAGTGCTTTTGCTGCTATGACTTCATATTTAGTGTATTTTGGGGGCTTCCAGCGTTTCAGTTGGGGGTTGTGAAACTTTTATTGGGGAAAAAGAGAACATATGCTGCACACGTCATTAGCTGTCTGGAGGGATTTCTTTGTTAAACTCCAGTAGCCGGTCAGATATACTCTGCATCATTGTAAATGACAGTATTATCACTTATAGACGTTAATTGCTTGTGCAGCTATGACTTCTTCTGTAGATGGGCGTGTGCCTCTGCGTGAGTGTGTGTTAGTGTCCAAAGCCCTGTAGGCTTTTCACATAACTCCCCTGTTATTGCCTGTAAAGCCTGATAGCCAAACGCCACTGGGCTAATTGCAGAATGTGTGTCTATGTGCTCTGCTACAGCCGAGGTCACAGGGTGTTATAACCCAGCTAATCAACATCAACTGCTCTCAAATTACCAACACATGCTGCCAAGTTAGTGAAGTTGAGGCCTGAGTTTGGGGCAAGTGTTGGAGGCTCACTGCAGAGCTTTCCTCAGTGTTTGGCTGAGGTGCCATCAAAAAATGCCTTTCCTGCTGAGCCCTCAATAAATTTGTCTTCTTAAAACCAATGACAGTATTTTTCAGAAGAAAAAGAAAAAGATTTTAAAAGGCTTTGTTTTGAATCTGCAAGATCTGCCGTGGTGAAGATTTGTTTTTTTTACTCTGCTCAGTAGAACAGCAAAACCAGGAAGAGGCCGACTGCCATTTAGAATTATGCAGCGATGAGTCCCAGGGCTATTACACATTTGTCCAAACCAAGAACTCTGGGTATAAAGCTCTGCCAGGTGGCTACTTCACCACCACCAGAAAATCTGAGCTGGAGGTGACTCAGCTCTCAAGTTCCAAACAAAACTCTGAGAGGCTTTCAGCACACTTTACACTGCTGCTAGTAGAACACAGCTTTAGCACAAACGTTAGTGTTGGTCGACCTTCTAAAAACCACACCGTCCCCAGACTTAACTGCTCTTTAAGGAGCTCCTAATAGTTTCAGGAATGGTTTAGAGCTAGACTGAAAATCCCCCGGTTCCTCCACCCACCGGAGACTATAAATCTGCTTAAAGCTGGCCCAGCCAGAGCCCAGTCAGCTCACTGTGGTCCGTGCACAGTTGTGGTGTCCACATCCAAACAGACGATCCATTCTTATTTCATTATCATAGCACATTTCAGTCTGGAAACAACATGCAAATGAAATATTGCATCTTCTCCGGATTGTTACTGATTCAGACCGGTTTGGATCTACGTGCCGCAGCAGGCAGCCATGTTGAACTTGGCGGTGCAGGTCTGTGCTGAGCTGTGCTGACCGGGGGGAGAGGCTGACTGAGTTAAAGCTTGCCTCAGCATCCAGCTGAAGCTGAGCTCATCACCCTGGTCTGACTCAGGCCTGAGCGAAGAAGCAGATGATGAGGATGATGTGTGTGTGTGTGTTTATGTGTGGGATTGGACTAGGGAGAAGTGTATTTACAGACATCATAAACTGTGTGGTCACATTGTTGGAGTTAGAAATCATCATTCAGATCAAGGAGAGCGATGATTAGTGGCTCTAGTAATGACCTAAATCACTTTTAATGTTTTTTAAACTGTCCCTTCAAATTATCCTCATAACTACCAACCAATTTTAAGGATTTTTAGAGCTGCTGCTGCCGCTTCCATTATTGACTCTTCTCATCTCCTACCTTTAAATGAAGGTTGTTTAAACTCCCCGAAAACCCATTTAATCAATGAGAATCTGCAAAGGATGATCCCCGACACTAAAACACACTTTTCTACCAAAACTGGTGGTTTCACACGATGGATTTTAGTATTTTCATTGTTGTCTGTCCTTCTCAGTGATTTGAAGTTGGCAGGCCACACTTGATGGGCAGTTTGCTTGCCAGGGTGATGCCACTGGCAATCATACCTGATCAAGCTACACCCACACATTCCTGACAATCAGACGAGCATAGTGTAACGCCAGCACAAGTGAAGAGGAGTCAGCGAACTGACAATCACACAGCGATATCTACAGAAAATTAGCCACGGTAAGCAGCTGGTCATACCAGACCGTGCAAGGGTGTGTTTCATTGCTTTTTCTACTTGTAATCATTAACTGGAAGAATTTTTGAGCATTTTAAAAAGTTCCTGTTATTTCAAAGTTAGGATTTCAATTAGCATGAATGGATGCTGTTCTGTTTTTGGTCCACGGTCTAGCAGGACAACTCCCTCAGCAGGTGCCGCCACTATTCCCAGTCTACACTGCCCCATCACGATCTGTCCTGCATGTTACAGCAGCGTACTCAGCCTGTCACTAGGTTATCAGTTATCTTCTCCAGATC
Organism: Chaunax sp. Z400; assembly: GCA_037577475.1. NCBI lineage: Eukaryota > Metazoa > Chordata > Actinopteri > Lophiiformes > Chaunacidae > Chaunax > Chaunax sp. Z400. Next base: position 7,682,287 of record CM075185.1, read on the forward strand.
TCCCAAATTACAAGTCTGCGGCTGATTCGCACGCTCTCAGGCAGGGACTGATACCCCACCTAGAAAGAGGAGCGGCTCGTACATCAGCCTTTAATTTGGCATGAGAAAAAACGATCTGTTTCATCGCCACGCTCGGATGGTATGAAGTGTCAAAAGCAATCAGCGTTGGTGGAAACTAATAGCGTTGATGAGCACACAGCCGTGGAACTTCATCTCCAGCCTGCACATGCCCTCATGTGGATTTATGCTGATAACCACCTGCATAAACTAGTGCTCAGTGCATAAAAAAACACATATATACCCAAGATGCAGCACTGCGGCTCGTAAACAGTCTTTATTAATAGCCAGCACTTTCATATGTGGCTATTGCATTTGCATGGAGAGCAAAGCAGGAGGCATTCTGGGTAGTGTGCTTCCTAAAACACTGGCATGCTGTTCACTTCATAACAGACATGTAAGCCTTCTCTACCGCCCAGCTGTATGTTTACCCTGCATTAGGTCATTTGTATCCTTACACCTTGGAGGCCTGCTTTTAGCGGCTGAAAGTGAGAGAGGGCTCTGTCTAAACGTTTCAACAATTTTCTCCTCCAGATTGTTGTGCGTAGAAAAACACTGTATGTTGTCTCCAGTAGCAGCTCAGGTTCTAATTTTGTTGTTTATGTGATTGATACTTGCAGACTGCATGTGACACAGGATTTAATTATGAAAAGTCTTCGCTTTTTTTCTTTTTCTTTTTTTATAGGCATGCTGTTTTCCAACGTTGTGTGCACCTCTCTGCCTAACTTCATTCCTTCTTGAGAGTGTATGTGTGTATGTGGTTTACTCTTAAAGGTCTACATTCATCCAGTGAGGCCCAGTGGTGGCCAGCAGCTCGCCAAGTGTACAACAGAGCGCCTGTTGTGTGATTGGTCTGAAGCTGCGTCAGCTGCTTTGCAATAGATGTTAAAAAAAAAAAATTTAAAAAGCCTCAGTCAAGAATCCAATTTCTGTATGCAACATTTAGTCCTCCCTAAGCTTGGATTCTGATGCTACTGAGTCAATCATGGGCGATCTGAATGACGTGTGCAAAGACCTGCCAAAAGCCTCAAACAAAATAGTGGTGCTTGTATTTTTTCAGCGTTTAAGAAGCTTTAAAAACTTGTTTAAAACCCATCTCACCACTCATCCCTGCCACCCAGCCTCGGGAAAACAAGGAAAACAGCATCTGATTAAATCTGCACGCCCACTATGCTATCACTACCATGATCGATTAGATTAAGGTAGCATCTCATTTAAAATGTTTTGTACGTGTTTTGAAGTCTACATAATTCTCTTCATATTTTAAGAAGCCTTTGCCAAAAAGTTGTCATTGATCTCTCCTTTTCATTAACTGTAACAAGACCCCGATTTGTTTTTAGCAGCAGAGACGCTGGTTGTCACCACTTGCCATGTTGTCAAGAAAACTGGAGGTAGTCTGAATAAATCAAATTATTTACACGCCCAGCGAAAATCAAAGATGCGGCAGAAAGTGAGATATTTTTAATCAGGTTGTGTTTACGCTGACCCGACTTAGATTAAAGCAACGGTATGACAATCACTGTAACTGCCTTGAAGAGGCACTACATAATTGCTCTCTAATTTTTAGGAAACTAGGACGATAAAAACCTCACACTGTGATGTACACCTTCATAAAATACACATTATTTATGAGTGGAAAGTCCGTGGAAAGTTGAGAGTGTGTCTTCACATCTAGATAGATCCCAACCAGGACATCAAATAAGTTTAAGTAATGTGAGGCATTATTCATCATCAGAGTTTAACTTTGTCTCACAAAACATCACATAACTTTCTGTGAAATACACGCTGCCGTGTCAGTCTGCTACAGCTACACCTAAATTTGGTCAGACTGTACATAAAAGGGCTGAAGTCTGGGGCAGGGAGGAGGAAACAGTCGGGGAGACTGGTGGACAAAGGCAAGAGGAAAATAAACACAGGAGGAAAACTAAGCAAGGCTGTGCTGCTGTCCATTTTTAAGTAGAAGAAGATGTGAGCAAGAAAAAAAAATCTTGTGCCATTTTACCTTGTATTGACTTGTAAAAAAAAAAAAAAAAAAAAATCTTAAAACAAGTAAAGAAATCTTATTCTGGCTGCACACTTGTAAAGTTCTCCCCATGCAAACCTATTTTAAGAACTTCTTTGAGACAAGTGACATTTTTTTTTTTATACTAGCAGAGTCATCAAACTTCCTGTGCTTTGTGTGACTCTGCATTGGGCACAAGGGAATTATCTGTCCCCTCTCACAAAAATTTTCAAAGCAGCATCCTGTCAGAAGGTACTGAATATGAAAAAAAAAAAATCAACTCCTTAAGACACCGTTGCATTGCATATCACATGTATATTTTCCACAAACTTATGCATTATTCAAAAAAATAAAAATGTTGCCTCCGCCTTTAATCAGATTTAGATCAGATGATTCGAATGCACGAAAATGTAGCCAGCTCGTCGCGCACGGTGCCTCTGAATTTACGGCTCCTCCGGTTTTCCGTCGTTGTTGCTGTTTTTGCAAGAGCAGTTTTTCCCCATTCTTCTTCCCTCCAGTTCCCCCTAGGATTGATTTGTATTATATCTCCCCAAATCCGCAGCTCGCTGCAATGGCATAACTCTTAATGATGGCTGGATTTGGGCTAAAGCTGCTGTCAGAACAGGATATCGTGTTAATGTGTTGAGCAGGCCCTGTCCCAGCACAAGAGAAGGAAGAGAGACAGCATCGGGGAAAGAGTAGGAGAGGGAGAGAAAAGGGAAGAGGATAACGGAGGAGAAAATGAACATTTAGAAGAAGAAAAAACAATGATCCAGTCTTTACTTGGTTTGATGTGGCAAGAGTATAGAAGATGTATGTTTTGGAAATGTCAACACTTTAATGTAAGTAGATTATTTTAGGACGGTGTGGCCTTTCTTCTCCCTCCCCATCTCTCTCTTCTTCCTCCTCCTCCTCCTCTTTTCCTCTCTCTGAGCAAGCAAACTGGCCTGACAACTGTGCACAGCTGCACCCACAGCTGTGCATCGGTCCACAGCAGACCATGCTCTTTATCAGCCTGATTGGTCACATCTGGCCTCATTACTTCCACCTTGGGGTTGTCCAGCGTGGAGATGGGATGAGGGAGGAGGGGCAGGGTATTGGTGGACAGGGGTGGGTCATTGTTGGAATGGGCTCCTGGGGGCCTAATACTGGATGTAAGGCTTTAAAAGGCTAAAAGCAACACGACTCTATTTGTGTTTGCTGGCCGGGCCCCCGGTGTGTGTTCTCCCAGAACACTGTGCTCGGAAATTATTCAGTGTAACTATTTCTTTACTCTCTTCTGTTCTGTCAATGACGACTTAGACGACATACGGAAGTATGTACGGGTCGACGGATAGACTTTTTGTGGACGTACATATCCATATATGTATGTAGAGGGAGCATAAATGGGCCTTAACGGTTCCTAACCCAGTGAATGGATGTAATTTATCATGAAACTTGGAGAAATTAGAACTTGTAGCAGCTCTACAAGCATAAAGAGAGAGACTGCGGTAAAGTTCAGTTGAAATACGGTGCAAGAATAACAAAAGCAGGAGACTACTTGCTTTGCGTATGTGGGAAATAACCTCACTTTGACTTAAGCCTCTGTCATAGGTTTCTCTTATCCTCCTTCACACAAGACTTTCATCATTTCTGAAGCAGCCCAACCAAACCTTATGCCCTCTGAGTCTTTATTTTCCATTTCATTTTTTCCCCCTCTTGTACCACTTGCAGTCAAACTCGGCCCCCGCAGTGAAGTGCCAGCAGCTTGTGAGCAGCTCTCTGGAAGTCGCTGTCATTCCGAAGCAGTGGAAACAAAGCCAGTGGCAAATAAGATCAAGACTGTTGTACGCACGCTCGGTAGCGTGTTACATGGAGGCGTGTTTAAGCCTCCGTATGCCGTATAGCCCGTGTTAATTCTCTGCACATGTCCTGAGTGGTATCCCTGCGGCTCTCCAGCGGTGGAGTTGCGATCCAGATGCAGATACAAGGCTCTGAACTGAGCTGACCTTTGTGTGGCACAAAGATCCGCATCGGGGGACTCGTGCCCAACTGTGATCACTGTGAAAGTGTTACTGGCAGGAGCAGCGCCGATGACGTGCTGCAGGGGTTAAAACGCATACATCAGCCGCCATAACTGATTGGGTGTTGAAGGACAATTGCTCTTGCTCTAAATCTCTTTTTCTCTGGAAGGACATTAAGTGCAAACCCCCCCCTCCACCGCCCACCCATCCACCCCAACCTCCACCCCCAGAGGAACCAGTTTCCTGCCATGCCTCCATGCTGAAATCAGATCCCACCGTCGCTCAGGCCTTGTTGTTTTTGGCAAGGGCCGAACACAGACACTCACACAGAACTGAGGCTCCCGACCATTTCCACCTACCATCACTAACTCTCTTTATTTTTTTCCTGCCCTCCCTCTTTCTCTCCACCTCTGCTCTCGTTTTTGTGCATTTTACAAGAAAACGAGGCCTTCATCTGCTCCCCCCCCCCCCAAAACCAGATTTCACACGATCAGAGCGTAAATGCCTCGCAGATAAAGATTACTGCCATGACACACAACAGGAGAGAGCTGTGGAGCGTTCCACAAGTTGTGATAAGGATAGATGCTCGCCTTGTATTTTTCTCCAGCCATTTTGGGGCTGTAATTTGAGCCCAACCCGTTCAGCCAGCACATATTTTAATGACATTTAAACATCTCCAGATGTAATTTGAAAAAGGTTAAAACAAATGCCTCATGAGGCTTTTTAGATATTTTTCTCTTCCCTCTTCTCTTCCCAAGACCAATGCATCGTGTTTGGGAGATAAGTTTTACTGTAATGTTGCTCTCTCTTTGTTTTTTGGGTTGCTTTTTTTGTTGTTTTTTGTTTTTTTACACTGAAAAAAAACCATAAACTCCTCAAAGGCTCATCTTTGTCAAGCAGGGCAGCATTCCACTGAGTTCATCCAGAGCATTTTCTTTTACTTCCTCCATTTTTAAGCTTTATCATCCCCTCGGTTTGACAGAATGCGAGTGATGCAAAGTAAGCAAATAGTTTTCCAGCGCGGCTCTGCGGCTTGTGGGAACAGAGTTATAAAGAGGGTTTGAATGACAGAAGTGTGCACTCTGGTCAGTCTGCTCATTGTCGTCTGCTGTTTACATGCCTTTGGCCGTCGCACCACCGCCACGGCCTGGTGCAGTTTAACTGCAAACCCATGAGTTAGTGCTGTCTGTTGAAAAGGTGCTCTGTTTCGGGGCCTAGCGGCGCGGAGGAGCGATGACTATGTGTGCTTTTCATGGATGGGTACACAAGGCTCACATTCTGCCTGTCTGCTTGTGTTTGTGTGGTTATGTGTGTGCGCACATACGCAGGGGTGGGGGCTTGGGGTGAGGGTGGGGGGGGTTACAACAACAAACTGGGCTCATCAGTGACATTAAACAGTCCCATATTTCAGGAAGAGAGCAAACAGTGCTGGCTGTTGCTCCACATTTGCACTTATTACAAGTGCATGCAAGCTCTTCAAGGAAGCACCCTTTCCCACAAGGACATTAAATCCAGAATCGAAGTCATTGATGGAAGTTTAGTTATCTCACGCTATTATCTCTCCACCTCCCTCTGTCTTTCCTCCCCTCTTACCTACAGCAGAGCTTAAATGAAACCCATATGCCAGTCACGCAGGCATTTTGAGTTACTGAATCGAAAAATGGCCCTCACGCTTGGATTTCCATCGATGCAGTGTTTTCCACGGAGGTGCTGGTGTCCTCCAGAGAGAGAGAGAGAGAGAGAGAGATGATGGGTGGGGTGGGGGGGGGACAAAAAAGAGGAGCGGAGGCCCTCACCCCACCCAGCTGATGGAGTTATCACACAATTACAGCTGTTTGAATGCATAGACATACCTTGTCATGTTGCCGACATACACTGACCACAGGCCCCTTTCACCCCCCCTCCACACACACTCCTCCCCACACCGCCCGCCTTGCTGGAGCCATCACGTGTCGCTCCCTCTGCTCATTACGCAAGGATACAGCTGAGCCTCCTCTTTTTTTTTTTTTTTTTCTCCTCTCTGCATTTTTTTGGTCTGCACTCTCTAATTTGATTTCAAGCCCAGTGGATATTGCAGCTTGATCTTAGCACATCACAATGTGTTGTTGTCGTTGCATGTTGTAGAATGTTGTTGTTAACCTAGCTTTCCCATGGCTCTTAATTATAGGCGTGTGACATGCGTGGTGAAAAAAAGGGGAGGGAAATTAGGTGAGTCAAGATGTGATAGTGGGGATGAGGCAGGACTGTCCCCTTAAACTAATCCCCCCCACACACTCACACACACACACACTCACACACACACTCACACACACACTCACACTCCACCGTCCCCTGATGTGCATATTTCCAGACAAGGCCAAATTAAAAGCCTTTGCAACTTGCTTTCACACTCGGCTAAAAGCTCCCCTCTGCAGCCACGGAGAAACAGCTGTAGAGACTCCATGCTGTCTGTTCTCCTCGGCTGTTGTCAAGAAGGTTTTGTGGCTTGTCTCCCACTGGAGCCTCCCCACCCCCCACCCACCCCACACGGACAGGCATTAGAGGCAGGGAGAGAACAGCTCGGATAGCACAAGCCAAAATCGCATCCAAATGTTTACACGAGAGGCGGTGTCCCTTTTTCACCGTTCCCTTATCAATCCTGAATAATAAGACGCAATTACAGGAAAAAAAATGGTGCAGTGTGGACAAAAAGCCTGCGAGAAAGGGAAGTGAGTAATGGCTTGTAAACAGATCCTCTCCAAGCCCGTATGTTTTGATGGAAAAAGATGATGTCTACCTTAAAGACCTGGAGGAGCCCACAATTATGCAGTGTTTGCTGATTTGAATGCTGGTCAGACTTTCCACATCTGAAGCTCTGATAAGGCATCTCACTATCATCATTACCTCCGCTTTGCACTGTTGTTTGCACACCGCAGAATCAGATGGAGAGTCGTTCATTGTAATCCGTTTTTTTTTTTTCTCTCAAAAGTTTTTTGTGAACACAAAGAAAAATTGGCAATGCAACCACCCTCTGTTTATATATACAGAGGAAATTTAGTTGGTGGTCTAGAGGAGTATAATGTATACAACAATATGTTAAGATTTGATTTGTGTGTGGGATGTATGCTTGCAATTTTAAACCACAGTTACTCAAAATGAGACACCAGAGTTAAACATCACTAATGTCCTAAAACAAAAATTAGGGATCGCCTTATACAGTCAAATACTTTCACTTGAACTCATCACTTAAAACGTTATGAAAGAGATCCTTTAGTCTCAGGATTTTTACATGCATCAGGGCCAGTTTAATGTTGGGTGGCCCGCGTCCTCCTCCTCCCCCCCGAGAGGTTAGGAGGAATGATAATGCGGTCAGCGATGGCTTCCACAAGTTACTCGCTGACTGGCTGCGAAGGCGAGGGCCGAGGCGTCGCGTCTGATCCAGCCTAAATTTAAACCTGTGGACAGACGAGTCTAGCCAGCGGCCAGACTCATTCCAGCCGCTGATTGTCCACAGTGTGGAGAGAGAGAGAGAGAGAGAGAGGGAGTCAGCGTCAGCCTCGGGCCTTTTTAAGTCTGTCCTCTTACTCCTCTTGCTCCCTCCTCTGCTCTCTTTCACTTCCCTCATCTGTTTTCTCCCTCACTCCTGCTTTGAAATGATACTTTATAAGTTAGACTATATTCTCCAGCCTCCAGACTCCCCAGAAGTGGGCGAAAAACTGTATATATTAGAGTACTTAAGAGCATTGTTGAGGTGATTTATAACGCGCCAATGGCATTCACTTAGTATTTAATCCTTTCAGGACTGTCTTTGGTTCTGAAAAGTTGGTGGTTTTAACCGGTTATCCGCAGCATTTTCCAGCAAATACATCAGGCTTCTTTCAGCACAACACAATAGTGGCTCAAAAACAGTTTGCATTCCCTTTTATGAACACCTGGGAGGTTGTTTCCTGGAAAAAAGAAATCCTTAGGTACTCAGAAAGTGTGTGTCAGCTGCAGCACAATTGGTTTGTTTGGAATACCAGTGAGTAAAATATGAAACAGCAGGGATTTTTCACTCTGCCTGTTGAAAGAAAACACCAAAGAATAAAAAGCACACATGAAGCATGTTAAGATTTTTCAATCATTAGCAAATTATTGGCTGCTTGTCTCGACATTTTCGTATTTTGACTCTGACTCTGCCCTCAACACAGACGCAGACAATGCTGTGTTTGTTTGAGGTAATGATGATAATGCTCTCTTGTTCTGGAAAATGTTGGCTTACTCTCCCTGATGGACGAGCTCAGCCTTCCCTTATCTCTCCTCTGAATGCTTTGGCTCCTCGAATCATGTAATAGATGGGAGGGTTTGGATAGTCTCAATGACGGATTGGACAAAGTTCAAAAACATATGCAGATGCTCACAGAACAGCACTTTTATTTTGTTGCATTTGTCTTGCTTGTCTACTTTATTGCTGCACTGGGTTTACATGACAATGGGAAAAAAAGAGCTTTGAGTGTATGAGCTTCTCTAACTCTCAAATGAAGCAGATTGGAGCAGAGTGCCACATGGTTTGTGCCTTCCAAGGATGAGCTCAGCCAATGAAGAGTAATCAACAGGGAGCTAAACAGACCTCACACACCAGACAGCTCAGAGACAGACGAGATATGTTTCCATTCTGGCCCTGTCCAACCTCCTCTCCTCCTTCCTTGGATCCCTCCTTTCATCCCTCTGTCTTTCCATCCTGTCCTCTCTGTCTTTCTCTCTTCATTCTTCTCCTCTCTGTAATCAGGGCCCTTTGAAGTGGGCCAAGGAGACGGATTAGAGTGGGACCTGCAGGGTCTTTGACCTGGGGTGAGCCAGGGACGAGTAATTAGACAGGGAATTAAGAGGAAGCCCAGCCCCTCTCTCTGTCTAGTCCATGCCTGTTGCATTGATAACATGTTGATATGATTCTGAGCTTTTTCTTAATATATTTTTATTTTGTAAAATCATATCTAGCATGTCAAATGCTATTAAAAGCAGTAGCAGTAACGGTACTTTTTTTTAATTTTTTTTTTACATCCACCAAAACAGTGTACAACAATGTGAAATCTAAGCAACAAAAAGTCATATAATAAATAACTAAGTAAATTATTAACAAAAATAAATAAATGTATTTCATAACCTGTTATTTGTGGCAAATGGAAATGCATTTTCCATATGCTAAATCAACATTAAAACACCGTTGTTGTTTTTTTAAAGAATTAAAGGATCATAATGAAAATAATAGTCACTCTTTAAATTCTTTCAAAATATGCAGCTATAATATGTTTCAGTCAGCGTGCCAACCAAATCTTTAAAGACATTAAATGTATTTATTTTTCATTTAATTTCATATATGGAGCCTAATTTACATGGAAGAAGCCATGCTGTTTTCAATTCACTGCCTTCTAAGTGCAGTAAAAGTAATAACAGCACTATAAAAGGGAAAGCCTTAGTAGAAATACTGCGAATAATAATAACAGCAGAAATAGTTGAAGTAATACACTATCATTGGTAGTAATAGTAGCATTAGCAATGACAGAATAAGTAGTTGTTGTAGTATGATAACAATTAACAATAAGAATAATAATGGTAATTGAAGTAGTAGTGCCAAAGAGCAACACTAATAACATTTGTGAATAGTATGTGAACGCATCAGTAGTGTTTGCCACCAACTTTACTGATGTGAATCCCTTTCATTTTCCTGTAGTGTCCGTGTTGTTGAAGGTATACATTAACATTAACTGTGTGAGAGAATTATGCCCATCAGCCCAACCAGCTGAGACCAGGCACTGTGTTATTAAACAGAGATCGTCCAGAGGAGCGCCCACATAGCCAAATATGGACATCCAGTCAGCGTCTGAGGGAGACGAGAGTGAACCCAAACCAACAGGCTGACAAGTGACATGAACACTCTGCTAAAGAATACACTTCACATTCTCCATCTCTGTCTGTTTTCTCTTTTTCTCTCTGCAGGTAAGAAAGATTTCCTGTGCTTAAAAAGCCTTTGTGATCTGCCATGTAAGTAGGTGTCACAATTTCAGGTTCTCTCCTCCTTCCTGACATGCCTTCAGTGTGTATGTGTGTGTCTGTGTGTTTGTGTATGTGTGTGAGTGATATCCCTGGGGTAACCGTTGTTGTGACAGTCTCTTGAATTGAGCGCCGTTAGAAGATAGCATGTAAATTGTAATCTGGGAGCTCCCACTCCTTACCCTGTGTCATGCTAATAATGCTGCACGTCAGTCAAACCTGCCCACTGATTACAGGCACAAGCCGATCCCATCTCTCCTCCTTTTCCTATTGTGCAGACTCAACAAAAGGAGCAATTTACTGGTGGCAATTTAGCACCAGGAGGAGAGTATTGGCTGTGCGATAATAGAGATTTAACCTGTATTGACTTACTAATTTGCATAATCCTTAAACCTGTGCTCAAGAGTAACTTCCAGTCTGGAGCCTGTGATAATTACAAATTAATAGCGCAGATGAGGGACATTTACTAATCCTTACTAAGGCGGTCATGAGCTCAGGTCAAAAGATAGCATGGGACACCTTAATCTTTTATATTGTGAGTACATTTTGAAGTGTCAGAAGAAATTCACTCCAGTGTCCTCTTAGCTCCTTTTACACAGCCTATTGAAGGCGGGATTGTTGCACTTCTATTGCGCTTCACCTTTCTGTATAAGTGCTACAAAGGCGTAATGGTGGGGTCATTGTTGTTCCACCTCTGAGCCAGCAGCAGAGGTAGTAACATCGCCGAATCGAACATCCGTGTAAACACGCCGATCGGCAAGGTTGCAGGACAGGACAGGGGTGTGAAGTTTTAACAGCATGTTACGTGTGCAACTCAACTTGAAGATGTAAAAAAAACAACTTTTTGTTATCTTGTAGAAATGTCATTTTTCTATTGAAACCCTCTTTATGTCACTTTGAAAAAAGTGTTATCTAAATATCTTCAATGTAACCAGGGCACAGTCTGTATCTGTCCAAAAGGACAGGAAGCTCTAGACAATTAAACTATGCTGGGTATGGGTTTTTTTTGTAGTGGTCCACCAGGACCACTCATGTTAAAACTCACCTCCATCAGCACACACTTTCACACACCACCCCGTAAAACCCATAACTCTTTCTTACATAACCCACCTGCCTTAACCAGACCTCACCACATCCTGGGTGCAGCAGGGAGCCGAGGAGGGGTGGATGAAAAGGGGTTGTTAAAGATAAGCATGTTTACTCTAACATTGCAGGGAAGTCGTAGACATCCTTATCATTAACAATGAACAAAGTCAACAATGGAATGAAATAGTAGTAATATATCACCACAGGACAGAAGTTAAGATCAAGCCTTTCCCAAATTAGCAGACACAGCACAGTAGCACGGCTGTTCCAGATACAAGGATGACGTAGTGTTGTATCGCAGTCAGAACGATAAATCCTGATGGTGTCGTCAACCTCAAGAGCAGAAGCGGAAATTACTGCTTTACCATAGCATGCCTTTCCATTCAGAGTAAAGTTTCAAATACTGGAGTAAGAGCAAGCCAGTTGCTTCAACAAGTATTTAACACTTTACCGCTGATCTCACCACATTTCAAACTTAGGGACATTCCCTCAAGACCAACTTCTATCATTGTATTACCTGTGATGGCTTTGCACCATCACTGGTTTGACCATTAGGTTTGCCTCTCTTGAGAAGAAACAGCTGTGTCACCCTGAGACCACGCCAAGGCTGTATTTTGGTTCCTCGGTTAAATAGAACATTTGAACTCGGTTCTCTAGAGGGCCAGCCAACCCGACTGTTGGGCTTGAGAGATGGAGCATGTTGTGCAGTCTCACATTCAACCTCATTTCCCTTCCAAACCTTCATCCCCTTTTGCCAGACCACACATCCTTAAACGTTGATAGTTCTGCTGGCTTGCTCATATTCTCCTTTACACAAAACCGCACAGTCACGACCTCAGATAGGGATCACATTCAGCCTCGCTTGGCTGCTAACTACCCTCAATTGCATTTAAGGCTTACAACCGAGAAGAGGTTGAGGTACCCCTCAGTATTTATAAACAGTTATGATCGCATTTGCTCAATGAAACGATCTGAAATTAATATTTTTGTGGAAGGTCAACAGAGCCGTGGCTGTCAAGGAGACCAAATTTGTACTGCGTATTCTAAACTTGTGCTGTTTATACGAGTTGGTGTTGGCCGGGCTGCCATTAAAATACACAGTGGATGGATTGAGTAGGAGGTTACTAAGGGCTGCAGCAGTCGTGATTAAACGTAATACGGGCAGCTGGGGAAAGGCACAGCCTCGCCCTTAGAAGACTAATAAATCCAGGCCTGTTGTTTATTGCCCAAAATAGGCTTTGCTAAGATGGTCATGGTGGAATCAGAGATCCGGACACTGTAGTAAGTTTTGAGCTTCAAAATTTTACCTTAAAACTTTGGCTTCAAAGATTTACCTTTTGGTTATGATGTGCAAGAAAAGACTTTTCTTACCCCTCATTAACTAGAATCCCTTCCAATTGGTGAGTATCAGTGATGCGGTGCAGGTTGGTGCTCTATGCTGCTCACCAAGGAAACCGAGAGGCCATGCTGGGAGAGCAATGCGCCGTTATCAGACAAGAACTGAGATGTACGGGTGGCGATTAAAGGGGGGCGATGTGCCATGTGATTCAGAGAGAGGTGATAATGAGTGTTGTCTTAGCCATCCACATTTCACTCTTCCCCAACACTTCCTTGTTATCAGTGCCATCTGCCGCCCTGTTTGTGCTTAACCTACATTACCACTGACTAACTCTCTGGCAGCCCTTCCTCTCTCCTCTGGGTTGTCTCTGTGAATAGGCATGTGTTCTTCATCAACCTCTCTTCTTCTACCCATTGTATTCTTTATCAGTTATCTACCCTCTATTCTCTCTCTCTCTCTCTCTCTCTCTCTCTCTCTCTCTCTCTCTCTCTCTCTCTCTCTCTCTCTCTCCTAATCCCCTCAATCAGTCCAGAGCAAAAAGCAAAGATGCAGTCAGGGAGCTTTCGCTGATCAGTTGACGGCATTCACACAAAAGGGTCAGAGGAACAGAGATTACAGCTCTGGCTCATGATGAGCTAGCAGGACCAGCTCATCAAGGGTGAATGATGGCAGTGCCTTATTGGCATCTGCAGATCTGGAGGGCATCAATTTGAAATGACGGCAAGTCGTAACTGGCTGGCAACGTACTGACAGTTCTGGCTCAAATGCCACTTTACCCACTCAAAACAGCCAAATCCAGCTTCAAGAGTCAGTGAAGCATCTCTAGTTAAATCATTTTGGAGATGAATGTGGGGTCTTTGACATTTATCTGGGAGATGATCACTTGAAAATGAGCCAGACTGTTGTAAATAAGAGTTTTTGGGTTTAACAAGAGCGCCAACAAAGCAGGCTGTGTAGCTTGCCTTTAATTTAACCCCATTGGGCTGCAGCTCAGCTGGAGGGAGCACTGTTCAATGGATACAAATCCTCTGTTAGTACATGGTGTAAACCACCCACCCCCTCCCCACTCCCTCTCCAGAGGGTGCATTCCTCTTACCCATCGCAGGGATTGGTCAGAGAATCCTTCACCATGTTTAAAACCCTTCAACTGAACCAAGCTTTGGGTCCGATGGGAATTACTCACACAGAACAGAGTGTTTGTGTGTATGTTGTTTCTTGCTGTCTTTATGAGGACCATAAGTAGTGACAAAGACGGAAGAACTGTCCTGTCCTCATTGCTGCTGGTCATTTTCGGGCCTTGTGTTAAACAAGTTGTTGGGATTTGCTTACATTTCTTCTTAGTGTTGTATTTAAATAACTTCAGCTGTAAGTCTTGGTTTTTAATGTAAAGAGATGTTCCAGCAATTTAGTAATGAACTTCTGTAAGGTTAGGGTGTCATAAGTGACATATAAACAAGAGGTCAAAACTAATGAAGTAGAGGCCAAGATTTCTTGAGATTTTCCTGCGAGTCAAGCTCCAAAAGACTGAATCCTACTCTTCTCTTAATGCAACTAGATAGCATCTTTTCCTTAGACCTTTCCTGCCGGGTAAACTCCCATATCTTTCAAGCACCACAGACCCAGTTTAAAGACTTCATCGACTTTTTTAACTTCCAAAAGAGAGAGAGAGAGAAAAGAGTATAAGAAGAATCTTCACGTATAAAAATGGTCGACAGAATAAGAAATCGAAGTTACTTTAAAGTTGTAATCATTATGATTTAAGTCCTGGTTGATATGGTGTGAAAATGGGTTTTGATAAAATGAATATCGTAAAGATTTAAAAATCTATTTGGGCAGGTTGGGGTTTGAAGATAAATACTGAGATGTATTTGTGTTTCATGGAGTGTTCTCACAGGGATAAAAATACAATAGTGTGCCTGTGTGCTGTAAAGTATGTTTTCACATGTGTGTTCAGTGTGTTTGTGTGTGCTGCACAATCTATGGGCTGCTTGTTAGTACAATGTCGGACATGTCCATCAGTAACATCCCTTGCAGCTCCATAGGTGATCCCCAAGCTGCAGCTGTGGTGCATATTTCAACTCTCCCTCTGTTTACCTCCTCACCCCTCATTTCTCCATCTCTGTGCTCTGGGATCCTTCTTCTCACTTTCCCATCATCCGACTATCCCTTCCCCGCCCCGCTTTCTTGTCTTAGCTATTAGAAGTTAAACTTGATTATAAAGCGTCCCTGGATTTCGCAGAGTCTCAGCGCTTTTTAAAAGTCCTCATTGAACGTGTGTAATGTGTTGAGAACAAGACTTTCCTCGTCACCTTTGACTGCTGGCAAGGCGGCTTTTGTTCCAATATGGATTTAATTCAATTAGCGGGTGCAAGGGCGAGAAGACTTTATAGGGCTGAGTGACGGAAGGGTTAGAGAGAGACGGAAGGAACTCAAAGGCCGGATGGGTCTAATCCAGATCCTCCTTATCAGTGCTGACCCTCGAGGAGGCCTCTGGGGGCTCCTTTTTGGAGGAGGGAATTTAATTTATTCTCCTTTCTGATCGGACTTCAAAGACAACGCAGGAGTGGCAGTCATCCTTTCTTTCATTACCAGGGGCTTTGCGTTAATCTGCAAGGGCACACCTGAAGCCCCTTTCCTCTGCGGATCACACAAACGCAGACCCTCCCTACCTTTTCCTTCCACCAGGAAGGATAAACGCTGTGTAATCTGGGCATAAAAGAGGCTTAAACTTCTACTGTCGGGTCGTGTGCTCCTGCACCGCCACCTGAAGCCTGGATAATTTCCCGAGCTCGTTAATTTGTTAATCATAGCTGGGTGAGAGTAAAAGCCTAGCAATGATCAGAGAATGAGTCTGAGGGAGAGCTGCAACCTCTGACCTAAGCATTAGAGCACGTCTGACATACAGAGACACATTTAGTGATGGATTAATGAAACACAAAGACATACGATTAAATTAGCCTGAATCCTTCCACTATGCTCAGCTTTAGTTCTGAACAAGCAAAACGTCACCACGTGCTCTGGAAAATGGCGATGGCCAACAGTTTTTTACCATTTTTAAAGAGTCATTGATTAGATAAGTAGTTCTTAGTTGCAGCCTCAACATAACATAACAACAGTACAGCCTCGTGGTCTTTTTTTCCCCTTGTGGCTCACAATGGACAGACTTTTATAACACTCAGGTTTCAGAGAAATGTTTGACAAAAGAGCCCTTTTATCATTTACACAGAAGTTGTAACTTGTTACTCAAAGTTAAAGAGTAACCCGTAATCAACGGCCATAGCAGCTCCTTCAAACAATGGTAGCCCCCTCAGTGGTTTTCACTTGTTTTTCACTTCAGATCAAGGTTTGCATGCTGCAAAAAAAAGCAGGCGCTAATTGGATAGCATTGTGGGGTTTGTTAGGGGGCCTTTGTTATGTGAACAATAGACATGAGTAGAAAAAAATCAGCAAAAACCACGTAAGTCCAAAAGTCGGTGCACTTTTTAGGTGTTGCTGGCAATACACAGTAACATTCTTGTTTCCTTCATGCGGTATTTTCTTTTCCTGATTTAGCTGGAGGAATATTTTATCTATCAGCTATAAGCCCCCATGGATTTTTCATAAAGGCACATCAGGTCACAGGCGTACAAGAGCAGGAGATACAGCTAAGACTTTCTGTTTTTTTAGGTAAGTTCATTGTAAATGAATTCTCACAAACTTAATTTTCAGCACTCTTGGCTCTTGCTAGCATTAGAGTTGATTTGCCAAGGGCCTCTGGAACAGAGACTGTAACAAGAAGTGTTAGGATTCAGAGTGCAGCACTGGTGTGAACTGCACTCCCTGCCCTGGGCCTGTTCTTCGTATAATTCCCTCTCTTGGAATCTCTGATAGATAAGGATCAATGTGAGGGTTGGAACCATGCCCCCCTGCTCCAACCTCTTGCTCCAGTCCTCCTCCTCCTCATCATCTACTTCTTCTCCTCCCTTTCTCTAAATCTCTATTCATCTTCTCATGACGAGCGGTAATTACAGCAGCTCCTCAGTCTCACCGCCAGAATGGGCTGTTTACATTGGGCCACTTGCCTCTGGCTGCTGTGGCCGGGCCTCTCATCGCCCATTGAGCCCAGCAGGAGCAGCCACACAGTCACCAAAAAGCAACCTAGCGCGACCCAGAGCCTGCCAGGCTCAGCTCATTCAGGCTCCCACCCAGTCAGTTGCGCTCCGCCCAAAACCCTGAGCTACATCAGTCGTGTTCATCATACAGCGCTCTTTTTCCTCCTCTTACTGGTGGCAGCTCGCTACAAGTTAGGATTTCCAGCTCCGGCTCAATTCGTCAAAGGTTTTAGTGTAAAGAGGCAGGTCTCCGAGCCAGCGGTTCTTACACATGCTGCTGGTTTCCTCTGTGTTTCTGGGCCTGAAGGGTTGAAGCAGAATGAAAGAACGTATTCCCCTGCGCCACTGCCCAAACCGAGGAGGTATGTTTGTTTACGCACAGGCAGCCAGGGAGTGTTGTTTGCAGCTACGGAGCCTGCACAGGATCCTTCTACTTTAGCTGATGATGTGTTGCGTTGGGTGGAGCCAGGGCCCCCCACCATTCCCCTGGCCCTCGGACCCAGGTGCTTCCTGTCTGCCTGCTGGAAAAGTAAGAATGCGCCCATGATGACCCAGATCAGCCATGAGCCTTGTGCCGTTGTTGCTCCTGCAATGCCCTGTGGGTCCAGTAAGGGGACTTTAAACATCCAACAGTTTTTTTTCCTCCCTCTATTTTTTGTACTTTTCCACCTCCCACGCTCTCTGCTGTTCTCTTGGACTCTTGCAATAAAAGAGATAAATTGGTCACCAACATCTGCTGAGAGTGTTAAATGTTAAGGAGGGAACCTTTACATTCTACTTCTCTCCTCAGGTGTGGCCTGCTGCCAGGTTTCATACTTAATTTAGCCTGACAGTGTATTGTTCTGTGTTTGTTTTGTTTCTCACATTGTTCTCCAAAGGAGCCCTGGAGTTGTACTCCATTAATAATCCTGAGACAAAAGATTATTTTGGCAGATGTTTTTGCAAATAAAAAGGGATTTACACGTTTTGGTGCCATCTGTTCAGGTCTGCAAAGCATTTATATGTGCATTTAATATGTAGCTGGAGCCGCTGTCTGTTTAAAGATTGTAGGTCGACCTGTTGGAGGTGCATGCTCCATGCAGGCTGTGTTTTGTACCTGAATAGAGGCTCAGTCCTGTGAAGACCATTCTTGACTCCTGTCCAGCTGGCATTGCCCTGATCTGTTGAACACCAGAGGGACAGAGCGACCCCTGGTGGTTATAGTGTGCACTTACAGCCTAAAAGCCACTGGACTCTTCAAAGCAGCGTGTCAAAAATGATAAGTCCAAGTGAAAGGATAGTGTCACCGGTGGTTGTCGTGAATGTTTAGTTTGAAGGCTCTGGACCACAGTTAAATTCATTCCCTTCATTTTACTAGCTGACTCATTCTTCCCCACCTGTCATGCTTATGTTTTATGTCTGACACCAAAGCATTTAACCAACAGGCGCTGATTTATGACTCCTCTCTAAGGTGTAATTTGAGGTTTCTGGTGGAAGCCCGGAAAAAGACAAGGTGTCTCTTCGCTGTCGAATCATGCAGGGACCCAGCCAGCTGGGATCATTTGCGTTCAGTCTCCTTCTGACACCTGAAGTGTCAGGGTTTTCAACCTGCGGTAAAAGAACAGAGGTGACAACACATTTATCCTTCCTCTCCTCCTGCTCCATAGTCATCAGATAAGTCTGTGTGAACGGCGGTAATAACGGAACGCCCTGACAGAGGCATGGGAGTCCATTAGGCGCTCATAAAAACAGCTGATGGCACTCGTTGGCAGACTGTTCCCCAATTTCCAGGTATTTCATCGGCCTCCGCCCTGAGGATATCTCCATGGCGATGGGTGCAGTTAAGGTGGTGTTTATTTCCAGGTACCTCCGTCTGCCCCGTCCGACGCCAGGAGTCTGTCTGCTGATAAGGCCGAGACTCAAGGTTAATACTCACAGTCTTGGAGACGTTTGCTTTTGCTTTAGGGTGAAGTTACGCATGAGAAACTTTATTCCCACCCATTTGTCAAATTTTTACAACAAAGCACATTAATGCATTTCCCTACAGGCATGTGAACTAGTTTTTGGCATTGACAGCAGTACTTAATAAATCATAAATACTAAGAAGTTATTTGAAACACTTTGAAAGGACCATTTTCTTGTCTTTTGTTTTTTTGAATAAGCATGTTGGGCTGCATGTTTATATTTTTACATCAATGCTACACAATGCACCTATTCTATGCTGTCTAAAAACGGCACAGATAGACCAGTTCTTCAAGGTTAGAAGGGTCATACCCAGCCTGACCCTCAGAGTCATCCCACCCCTTGGTGTGAGCATTGACCTGAGCAATGACTGGCCAATGTTAGTCACACTCACAGTTCACGTTTGACCCTTCCTGTCCTCCTCGCTGTCACCCATCCATGGCGCTGTGTCGCTCTGACTACTGCTGTATCCCAGACGTTCAGCCGGTTCAACAAAGCTTCAGTGGGTTTTAATCTGTATGAGAGGGCTGGTGAATAATTAGCGGTTGCACCGGGGCAGGCAAGTGACCCACTTTTACGCTGGCTTGCATACCATAACTTTTATAGACATATATGTGAGGCACTGCAGAAAACACTGACATTTAAGACTTTAATTTTCCACCTGAATGATTTAAGGGATTTGTATTTGGTTCTGTGTCGGGTCTAGCTGTGCAGATATAGGCGGCAAAAAGATGGTCTTGTCCCCAGCTGTTGAAACAGAAGATAGTGAGTGAGCCGTTGAGGAAGTGAAAGGGATTTAGTGTGCAGGATCTGCACAGCTCTGCAGAGATGGAAGTTTTCATTTCCTCAGGATAGCTCTGGCTGTTTGAACAGGTGGGCCATCCCCCCCTGGGGCTGTAAAAGCTCAGGCCCCTCTCATGTCATCCAGTCTGTGCTCTCTCCTGGGCGTCGCATTCTTCAGTCCACACTACAGCTGAGTCCTGAGCAGGGAAGCAGCACCAGCTCATATCTCGCTTCTCAACGCTCTCTTTATAGGAGAGCCCAAACAGACCCCAATGCACTAATGTTTTTCCAGTCCCCCTTTCCAGCCATTGCTGTTTCTTCTGCTCTGAGCAACTGGGCAAAGAGGCATGGAAATGCTTGTTAACAGGGGGAAAGTGAGCATTTGAAATGCTAATTACAGAGGGAGAGGAGGAGTGAGAGCAGTGTGTTTTTGGTACATGCTTTGTGTGTTTTCCCCAGAGGCATGGATGCACCCAGACTGAGTCATGCTAGACTGGAGCCATGGCTCCAGCTCCCTAAGCTCCTTTCCCTCTTTTTCCTCCTACCTCTCCTCCCACTGCCGACATAACCAGATGGGCTCCTGAAATATCCGAACAACACACACTCTCATGTAGGAGAGGTGCTTGATGGGAGAACAGAAGTAGGGATGGAGGAGGAAGGAGCCAGAAGGGGCAGGGGCGGGCAGTGTGAGGCCACACTGAGACTCATGGTCTGCTGTAGAATCTAGCAGGCAAACACCAGTGTGGCCCCTCCTGGACCACGGGACAACTGTCTGGGACGACGCCACCTGTTGAAGCTGTTCCCACAAATTCTCAGTTTGCTACAAGCCACACGCCCCCTCTGACTGTCACTTCATGTCTGTCTCATTTATGTTTTTCTCTTCCACTTCCTTTTCTTCACCTCTCCTCTCTCCCCATTTCATTTTTTCTCATCCTTACTGAACATCTGCAAAAGTCTTTACACTCTTTCTGTTTAACATTTGAGTGAAATGAGAGCATTTTGAGGCTCCTTTTGCTGTTCAGCATTATTTTAAACATCCACCAGTAGGTGGCGATATGACTCTTCAGAAGCTAACTCAGAGCGCTCTTTAACAGCTAATCTCTCTTCCTTGTCCTTACTTGATCCCACGCCCCTTCAGCAAAACAATATTATCACTTTTTTTTTTTTAAATAGAAAAAAAAGTGGATCTCAGACATTGTCTGATCTCCTTGATTTTTGTTTTTCCTTTTGGACTCCTTGTCTGCCTCTAATGAGCTAGAATGAATGTGTATTTGAAAGGGGGATTGCATACAACCTCCCCAAAGCTTTAGAGGAGAGGGTGAGAGAAGATGGTTTGCTGTTCATCAGGCAGCTACAAAAGGAGGAGGAGGCCAGCTGTGTTTGTGGAGAAATGACCAATTGGATCGTTCACATGTTCTCACTGCAATATATCTGATGAGATCTTAACGAGGGTAGACTGCAATGGATTTTTCCTATACGTCAGCATCTGGGCTGCAACATACTCTAAAAAAATATTTTCTGCAGTTTGAGGATCAATTCTTGAGGGTGAATGTATTGACAGATTAAGCTCTGAAGAAGCTCGTTGCCTCCCTGGAGAGTCCAGATGATCAACTATACGGCAGGTTATGAGCTGATATGAAACCTTTTATGATTTGCTTTTCAACATATGTAAGTAATACAAGAAGGAAGAGTACAGAAAAATGATTTGAAAAAGGTCAAGCGACTCTACTGAGCGGGATGCCTATTATTGCTTTTTGATCTCTCTTCTTTCTTGCCGTCTGTGAACGTTCTGACCTTGTGGACATAACCCCTGAGGTGGACATCTCTTTCTGTCCTTCTCACATTACATGACCTCTCTGTCGAATGAGAGCAGATCAAGTGCTCAGAGCTCTCCGAGGGTTGTTTAGTCTGGATGGCAGCTGAACCCTCAGTGGCCTCGCTCCCCTCTCTTTCTCTCTCTGCAAGGGTTTCACTTGTTATGTATGTTTTTGCAAGGGCAAAGCTATGTATTGTTTTCCCATTGATGGTGGAATGTGAGTGAATGTGCATGCCGGAGAGCATGCGTGTCGGTGTGTGTGCGTCATAGATTCTACAATACAAATCTCTGTGCTGCATGTGTTGGCAGAGGACAGCAGCTCGGTGCAGATTTGTGATGTAATCGGGAGTTAATCTCTGCCCTGTTGCTTGCTGATCAGCCCCTCAGGGCAGTCAATTCAGGCATGCATACAAACATACACACGCACCATACAAACACATACACCATATATCTGCAGCTCTGCCATTTCAGCCCCTCCAACTCCCATCTGAACCAATAATCTCATTACCAAAGCGATCACACGAGAGAGAACAACAGCTTCAGTTCACTTGAACCCTCGCACTCATCATGCATCAACAACAGCATTAGGGTCCGATGGACAGAGAGAAAATCACATTCTCAGCCTGCTTCAGCTTGCACAACATGACTGCGTGTGGAGCTGAGCTGCTTGAATAGCCACCAGAACGGGAGCTCAAGGCCAAACCCATTGACGTAGATGCGGCTGGACTGACTGCCCAGTGAGCGTCTGTTTCCTGCCTCAGTTTGGGAACAAAGACATGAAAAATATCTGAGTCACATCTGACCTGAGACGGTTAGTAGAGTCTCTGCAGGTTTTAATCGTCAGTCATTTTGATGGAAAATCTCATTCATCCATAGCTTTTTTTTCATGAGAAAAACGTTTAACAATGGGACATCTCCCCTGGATGAGAGACCCTGACACTTTTGGGGATGCAGGTTGCCATGACGATCAGAAACAGGTTGTGTTTCCTTGGCAACCGGGGTCCTACCTGGTGTTGCTGTCCTCTCGGATGCTGCCAGCCTAACAGTCTCTTGATCACATCCATACACACTTCACCTGTTTCTCCCCTATAGGAGCCCCTGAGGTGAAGGAGCAACAACAGCATCAAAGCAGAGGGGTCAGCGAGACGCCCTGTCAACCTGTGGCTTTCAATTAGGAGCGGGGGCAGATGTTACCCTCGGATGCCTAATGGCAGCCCCCTGGGACCTGGGTGGGGGAGGAGCAAAGAGCAAAGTCATAAATCCAATCATCGTCTCCTTGTTTTTTGACTTGTAAGGGTTTGATTTGACCTTTTTTGGAAACATATACTTGTTTTCCATACCACCAAACCTCAGTCTTCAAAACCTGAGATGATTTTGAGTCAAATAACACATTTATTCATTTGAATTTTGAGTTAAGTTTCTTTTTTTTCTAGTGGTATACCCAGAGGCTCTTCTGCTACTGAATAAATCAACAGTCTGCCTTATATTTGGACTTACTCTAAAAGAATATAAGTTTATTTCAGTGCAACTGCTGTCATGGTCTTGAAAGCTGCATTGGATGATTTTCCTTCTTGACAATAATGCAATAATGGAAACACTCAAAGATACACCAGTCCACCCTTTTCACTCTGATTCTGACAACTCTACTCAGTACTGTACAACACACTATATAAAAGTGAATGGAATCATTTGTATGAAAGGCAACAGGAGACCAAGGACTGCTGTGGCACCCCAGCTTCTCTTGACTTAATGAATGTAACTGAAAATGGAAAAACTCTTTTTTATGACATTAACAATATAACTGCATTTAAAATTGCACAGTTATGTCATGGCTGACTATAAAACATACTGTATGTAGTAGAAGAAGTAATTATAGTAATATGTTAAAACAGTTTCTGTTTGCGTTACTTTGACCTAACAGCACATTGAGTGTTTTTCCCTGTCAAAAATAAATAATTTGATGCCCGCTGCACTTTGTGCAAGAAAATGTCCAAGTCAGGAAGTTTGGGAATAAATGCATTAAAGTGGCATGTCAAAAAAAAACATAAAGCAGTCATAAAAAGCACTTTGGTGCATCACAAAGTCCAGCCCAAACGCAACCCACCCTGCACTAACAACGTTAACTTCTGCAGCTCGAAAAAGGGACAAGAGCTCAGATGAATGCAGCCTAGGTCTTGTGTCTGCACACATACACTGCTTTTGCATACACATCGTGCAACATAAAATTCCCTTCGTATCCTTCAAAATGTTTTGCCAGCACTGATGTGAAATATGGCTTCAAATGATCTTTAAAAGGTCTTAAAAAGTCTTGAATGTAACTTGTTGAATCCTGCAGAAACCCTGCATCGCGGTCTGAACTGTCATGAGTGCATAAGTTCTATTGGTTGTATCACAGCTAAGAGGCATGAGAACAATCAGTTGTCATGCCTGTATTCTATGACTGAATAATCATACTGGTAGTCTTGTCCAGTGGAATCTCCAGCAGCATAATGTATCAGCTCAGTGTTTCTGTCGTATGGTTCGCTTAAATATTCAGCTTTGACCCTCTGGGTTGTTTGTGTTATTCACTGGTCTCAGTCTGTGTGATCCACCATCCGCGGCCGTTTACTCCAGCTGGCAGCACAGCCTGCCATGACTGGCACAGAGTACCTCCTTACCTCGACCACTCAACTGCAAAAACTCAATCTTTTTTCTTTGGCTGAGGAACGTTCGCTGGCTCAGAAACGGTCTGAGTGATGGTGTGTTAGCTGAGAGCAGTAGATAAGGAAGCAGTCAGTGGTGGACCGAGGAAGGAGAAGGATAGTGAGAAGCTTTGACAGAGATAGATGGGCTGAAAGACCCAGGAGTGTGAGGTTCAGTGGAAAGGAAACCTTCTGGCATAGAGTGGTGCATTTGGATACTGCAAATAGATTTGGTTTTAGCAACAGGAGAATATTAATAATTACCCCTTTTTTGATGCATTTTAGTTGGACTGCGAGGTGCTATAATTACCACTGAACTAGATTCGAATTATAGCATTACATCTTGTATGTTTGCTGGACATCTAATTTAAAAAAACAGGGTGAATATGGACTTGGAATCTAGCTGCTGCATCAAGAGCATGAATGAGGTCGGCTGTTCAGATTCATAAATGTTATTGGATGGGGTCTAGGATGGAGCTCTGTGCAGACCAGTCAAGTTCTGCCACATCAATCTTCAATAAAATCATCCCTATATATGGGCCTTCTCTTGTGTGTACAGGGGCATTGTCATGTGGAAACAACACAGTCTGTCCCCAAACTATCATCATGAGGTTTAAAATGGTAATCGTTAAATAGGAGGCACGAGACATTTTCACCACTCATGCTTGTTGGGGAGTTCAAGGCTTTTAACCTCTTGTGAGGCGAATGAATGAATGAATGAATGAAAGAATGAAGAGTAAAACGGCCCCAAAAATATACGAAGACATTTAGTCGGCTAAAACGTGACTTAAAAAAGATTGAATGATGTTGACTAAATAAGATAAAACTGAAAAGGACATTTGACACTGGAATAAGGGGAAAAAAAAAAGCTGACAAAATGTGTTACAACATAGATTTGACATACGTTCTCTCTAGTTGTTTGTTGTTCTGGCTGCTCCTGAAGCATCACTGAAGGTCTTAAAGGCTCCAGAGTTTTATCCGACACACTGTTGTGTTGCAGTGTCCAGCTGCTCTGCCCTTCTTATTGTTATGTGAATTTTTTTCAAGACAGAGGGTGGGAGTCACCTGCTGCCGGCGGGTGACTGCCCTGTGGTCGCAGACCTCTCACCTCACCCGCGTTTCAAAGTGTCCCCCAAGTCCCCCATGAAGCTGTTTGTGTCACAGCTTGACTGACAGGTACAAAGTAACCACTGTGTGTTCTGGGGTCCTAAGCCTCACCCCTGTCACTCAGCTGTCCCAGGACAATGCCCAACTGTCTCACCCACTTGACCTTCGTCTTTGTCTCCTTATTGAATCACAGCACAATTTGGTTCTGTTCACTCCCAGAGTAATTGAAAACATGTGATTAAAAAAAAAAAAAAAAAAAGGCAGGGATGTGCATCACTGAACGTGACTCCATCCAACAGGGGCACCGGTCAGATGGAGCCGCTGAAAGACGATATCGGCATGAGACGTCCTCATTATTAGGACATAAACGTCCCCTTTGTAGGTGTTGAGGCCAGAGCCGGGATTTTTGAGACGACTGAGGGGATTGTGCCGACCTCAAAATGAATTCACGTTCCACCAGTCTGCTGCAGACAGAGCGTAACCTTTCAAGATGCCTCCTCACTCTTGGCCTCGACAGCGTTTCTGCTGGGATACAGACAGACTGTTATACATCATGAGTTTAAGGATTTGAAAAAAGGTCTACCAACTTCATCCCTCCATCCATCCATTTTCTATAACCCCTTATCCTCTGTAGGGTTGCAGGGCCCTGGAGACTATATCCTAGCTGACAACGGTTGAGAGGTACCCTAGACGGGTTGCCAGTTCATCACAGTGCACAAAGTTTCTCTCTTTTTGTTATAGTATTATTTATGTAGGATTATTTGAGGTAACTTTATTTCTTTCCTCAGTCAAAACTAGATTTTAAGTATCAAAACAATTATTTCAGGATATTTTAAAACTTCAGAAAAGAAATCAATTATTATTTAACATAAAAAGTTAACATAATCATAATGTAATTACAGGGGAGTGGATTTTAAGCATCAGTCAGTCTTCGGTCTATGGATAAAGATACTTTATGATCCTATATGGACGTCATTCATTTTCAGTTGGAGTAATTCGTCGATCAACAGAAAACTAATCAGTAACTCTTTTCTTAATCAGTCATTTGAGTAATTGTTTAGGCAAAAATGCTAAAGCTTGTCTTACACCATAGTAACCACCACTTTGTTCTGATGTTTATTTACAAATGATTAATGTCCATGAAACTAATCATCAGAATAATCTAATGTAAATTATCATTAGTGTATTCCTAATTGATGTCTAAGCATAAATCAGGCTACAACAATAATTTTTGTTGTTGTTGCCATATCGCCAATTATTCTATTGATTATTTTGTGTAGTCTATGTGATGGTGAATAATGGTGATTGAACGTTCCAAGTTGACGTCATCACAATGCGGGGTTTTTTTTCCAAGCAACTTTATTCACTTAGTGATGAGCAGCAAATCCTGTATCGAAGCTGAAGACAGTATAGTTTGACATTTTGACTAATAAAATGACAAAAACTGTTAATCTCTTCTGGAAGTTTTTGCTGTCTAAATTACAGCAGTGGCGCAAGAAAGTGTAGAAACTCTCCGTCCTATAGGTGTCCCGTTAATGGGGGATGGGGTTATCTGTGGTCATTATTTTACATCTCTGTATCTGTCTATCGTGGCCTCCTTCTGCCATGAAGGAAACCACGCAGCCAAAGATGATGTCTTAGTATAGACACAAGCGTTCAGGAGAAAGCGCTCCGAGGTGCATAATTGTTTCTTTCGGGCTCATGAATGTGTGCTCTGTTCTCATTACTACCCTTGATTACCTTAATCCTCCATCTGAACCCAGACCTGTCACACGCACCAGGGGATCAGAAAAGTCAAAGGTCAAAACATCCCCCGGCTTGCTCCTAAAATCACCGTCTCCTCATTAAACTACAGCCTCCTCTCTATCTTTCCCTTCTCTCCCTCCCTTTCTCTGCTTTAACACCCACAGTCCACGCTCCTTCCATCCACCATTATGCATGTTGCTCTTTTCTTGTTGTCTCTTTCCCTTTAACTCCTCAGCTCCTCTTGAGAGCGAAGATGGTTCTCTCTCTCTCTCTCTCTCTCTCTCTCTATCTCTCTCTATCTCTGCATTTCTCTTAATGCACTTGGTCTCTCAAGTATCACCAGAGCATTGTTCTCTTTAAAGGCAGGGGAAGTACCCCCGCAAATGCAATTGGCGCAAGATGGAAATTACAGGGAGTGGGTTCCCTAAAAGCATGCTTTTATTTTTCTTCCATTCCATTTGGAGGGACTGTTACTGTTATTTCCACTCAGACATACTTCCTTCTGAAGATGTGTTTGTGGAAACAGCGCTCGAGAAATTATATTTAGGTTAATGATACTCGGAGCATCAAAGGAGAAATCTGCAGTTTGGGGCAATTTTCCAGTTCTCAGTTGGATGTGAAGTACTCCGAGTCCACCGGCTGAATCAGAGATGCAACGTTTTCAACCAGCGCCCTTATACTGACATTGGTGTGTTCTTGTTGTCATGGCTGCTAAGTGTGTCACCGTAATTGTCCATATAATGTCTTTCATTTTGAAAGATGCACTTGTTAAGAGAGGCTCTATTATGATCCCCTGAGATGTTTGGTAAAATAGATTTTACAGGAAAATACCAGCATAAACATCTTTTTGCAGCTGCCATTCATATTTCAATTTTCTTCCACAACTCTGCACATGCTTTGCATGTCATTATGACGCTCGCTGAATAACACATTAGCACACTAAATGCTTCTATTTGCACTCTGAGAACCACTCTGCACAAATGTTTTTGCACATTTATTGACATGTGTCACAAATTAATTTTCCATTTGGGCTAATGGCATTAGCCTTTCCTTTGTTAAAAGCCCCAGCTCTTTTGGGTAATTGTTTTCCGAAATAGTGGAGAATGGGGCTGTTGTACATGCTTGGATTTCCTGGGAGATGATAATTGAATTTATTTTGGGCAAACCTGATTTGTATTGTCATGAGCAGATGTGTCATGAGAAGCATGTAAGTGGAGTTAATCAGTGAAATCCAATTCATTACATCAGTGATCCTGCAGCATTTAAACTGCTACTTGGTTACAAAACGTGTCGTTAAAATAGTTATTTGACTATGATGTTGCATTCAATAATGTTTGTGGAATTTCATGACGGTGAAATATTCAACACTAAAAGATTAATGTATTATGGGAAAAATTAAACAGATTTCTTTATTTTAAACCCAATCATGAAGAACTGCGATCTCATGTCTTTCCTTTGTATTGCCTCTGTATGTAGAGATTGGTTCTGCCACATGTGAAGTGGTAACAATCAGACAAAGTGATGTTTAGAATAAGTGTAACCTTGCAGCCACCAGAGCCTGACACATCTGAAGAAGAGCAGACGTCTCGCTTTGAAATCCCTGACTGGCTCAGCGAAAACGAGGGGGAGTCTGTGAATCGGTTTCCACTGCCCGTAAGGCCTCTGAGGTCACTGCCTCGGCCTGAGTAATGGCCAGGGGGTCACGTTCCAGAGAGATTTACTGACTGGTCAAGACATCTAGTTAGTATCACAGCCAATTTCATCTAATTCTAGCGGAGTGCTAAAGATGGGAATGTGTGTAAAAGTAATAATCCGCCTCCAGGGTTGTGAGCTCATTTATCACAGCTTGACTTGGCCAGTTAAACCCGGCTATCAGAGACTATTGGGAACATTTGAGTGATGTCAACCCACATGTCAGTTACTTACCTCTCAGTGACCTCAGCTCTGGCTCAGAGCTTTTCATTCAGAAGAGCAGTGTAATGTAATGAGATTTGAGGGCTGATCATGGACCTTTGGCTGTAACTCACTCCTCAGAGCCTTTCACTCAAACAGGTTGACATGTTCACTCTTCCCACAACAGGAACTAAAGCAAATTTATGGTACCATGTTGACATTAGCCACATTTCCACCGCGTAGTACCGGCTCTACTCAACTCGACTCTACTCACCTTTTTTGCATTTCCATTAGGAAAAAAGTTCCTGGCACCTGGTGCTACTTTTTTAGTACCACCTCTGTTGCAGCAAGCCGAGCAGGTACTGAAAGGTCATGTGAAACGTTACCGACCAATGATTGGTCAATGCCCAGCACACACGGAATGTTCTGCACAGCCCAAATCAATGGCCACCACATTCAAACAGCGAAGCTATTTTAGCAACCATAACTTTTTTTTGATAAGTGGATCATGAGATGTGTTTGTCGCACTGAAGGCTATGCCACTGCAGTTTTGCGTGACATCCATCTAACCCGAAGGATGTACTATCCTGTAATGGAAAACAACCTGCAGAAAAGAACCCGCTACCAAGCTGAGTAAAGTCAAAAAGAACCAGTACTACGCAGTGGAAATGTGGCTATTGTCAAGAGGTCTGCTGTTATTTCCATTCCACTTATTCCTATGCTTTGAAAAGAACCTGTAATTGTCAGCCCTGTTCAGGAAGTCATAATAAGTTGGAGGTTCCTTCTGCAGTGCAAGCAGTGCTGCCAATGGTCACTGGTGAAGGAAGGGTGTCACGTGTAACAGAGGGAGGAGATTATCATTTAGAGGTGACTGGAAACAGCTGTGAGAACTTAATGTGTACTCTACCAGAGGGTATTGCAGAAATTGGGTGAATTGAGGATATACCACATGATGAATTAGTACAGGGAAGCGATTAAATGAATTAAGCAAGATCACAGCAGAGCAAGCCACGCAACAGCAACGGGATTTGATTCACTTTCTAATATCTAAATGTCTGGGATTCTAAAACAAAACTGAAATCCAGTGTAGAATCTGGTCATGGAAAGTGTGGAACGTGCTGGTCTACCCCACCTTTTCTGACTTTGCTATCAGGGGGCTGCGTCTGACAAGCTCGCCCACCTCACACAGGAAATGGCCAGGTAAGTGGAGGTTAAAAAGTATGCGGGGTTTGACAGGGTTTCATGACTACCTTTGAGAAGAGAATGCATGAAAGTACAGTCACTTGTCCTCATTTGATTAATGGCACCATGAAGACAAAGATGCACTGTGGTTGAGGTGTAAATACCACAACCATGACTACTTTCAATCTGAATCTCTCCTGCAGCTGAAGGAAATGTGAACACATAGCCTACCTTCCACTCAACAGCCTGCAATCTGGCCCTTTATGTTTCAAGCTAGTCATAAGGATGCTTGTTTTGGTGCCATGTGAGTGTGTTCGGTTTCCCTATAGTCCTTGGGGGGATAACAATTTTGACTCACCTGTAACCACTGGAACAGAACTGGTCTCTGATTCCTCCTTATCCTGTTAGTTTAGCTGTCTGGCTGGATAAGTATCTCTTCTGGCTTTTCCCAGCTTGTGTTTCTCTCTGATTGAGGCAGTTGTATTAAACGGGTGGATGGACTGCAAATTTCCAAATTATTTGAAGACCCCTGGCATCACGCAGGTGTTATTCATTACCGCTCTTATACCCTCCAATCTCCTCCTGCCACATGCTCTAATCTACCAAACTGTAAGATTTTGCAGCACTCCGCTCCAGTTGACTTCCTGGACTGCATTTACATAGCTGTCGTCACAAGAACACATGTCCAAGCATCAGGAGCTAAAAATGGGTGCAATGTCTTTCTCAAAAACACAGGTTAGGAGGAGCCAGGGATCGAACTCGTAATTGGCTCAAGTCTCAAATGACAGTTCTAATGCTGTAAGAATGATCTTTTAAGTCATCTCAAAACTCTTGACATCCTTTGTCCAAGTTATCTGATCGCCTCTATTCAGTCTCCGTCCAGAGCTTTTTCATTTTATAAGCTGCCACCTCTGCCACACTGTATCACCAGCGTGAGTACCAATGCTTCCTCACTCTTCACCCTTTTGCTTTTTGTTGGTGACATTGGCTGCCAGCATGCTGGAGCAGCCAGCAGTGATGAAGGCTTGGGGGAATTAGTCGGTGACAGGAACTCAGTGTTGACTCCAGAGTTGGCAGAGCCTTACACAGAGCCTCAGAGCGGAGTCACATCATCGAGCCCTGCTCTCGCTGCAGGAGAGGGGATGAAACGTGAACTCCTTTTAATATCCTGCCTAATAACTGTGTTGACAAGCTCCACGATTTACCTTCTACAAGAATGTCGTGGCATTTGGCAAATTAGCTGCAAATAGTATTTTATTATATCGCACCATCACACAGTAGTGGAGATGTTTTTGTAGTAGCAAAGGTTAGGTTAGGTAATTTTTCCGAATACAGTTCTGCAGGTCAAAGGGGATGGTGGGTTGTAGCGCGGTCAGGCAGGGATCAGGCCAAGAAAATAACTGCAAGAGTTATGCTGTCTCATCCAAGACCAATTAATTTTACACTTGAACTCAACCTTTCCTTACATTCATCCACTTGGCACCAATAGTGGCTCGTTTAGAAAGCCAGAAAGCAGTCCTCTATACTGTTCTTGTGAATGACGTTTGCTTTTACTTGAAGAACCTGACAGATTTTTCTTTTTGAAAAGTGGCCACACATGTTGGCCAAAGGGACAGAGGTTCCACATTCTCAACCGGGGGTTTCCGGTTCCCAGGGGAAACTTATTAAAAGTTCGCTGTGACGAACAAACTTTTCACCGGAGCAAAAAAAAGGTCCCTGCTGGTTGCTCGCCGCTGCTGGTGTGTGAGTTTTTATACGTTTTGTAGGCCAGTGTATACATTACTTTTGTGTATTTTTGGACTGCAGATCTCTGCAAAACATCAGGTACCTGGATATGCATTAATAAAAGCACTTTCCACCATCACAGGTTTTTTTGTTCACAGCTGCCAGCCATCGATTTCTGTGGTCTGGGGAACGGTTTCTCCATGGAAAAGTTTTAAAAAACAATACGTTTCACCTTGTTTAAGGTTGTGTGAACAACAATACCTGCTTCACAACTCTTAGGTATGGCTGTGTGAGTTTTACGGCGGTGGGCAAACAGCTTGTAGGTGCATTACTGTAAGGAATGGCTGTCAGCTGGGGTATTGTTTCCACCAACGTGTCTTGAGAAAGTCCGGGAAGTAGGTCAAAGTATTGTACCTGTATGATCCTGGTCGAGAATACAGAAATGAAAAATTGCTTTTTTGTCAAAATGTTGCACCACAACAAACAGCTGAAGCTGTTTTTTTTTCCAGGCCCCAAAATCCAATGTGATTTTATTCAGCCCAGAGCAAAATTCTCTGCCTCTGACTGTCAGGATGTTGATAATGGGACTAAATCACAAAAAATATCCAGTGTTATACATCAGGATTTTTGTACGAATACAGCGTTATCATAACATTTTAGCATGTCATTCTTGTTAACGTCCCCTCATACTTAATATATAATTACACTGAAGTGATAGCAATGGCACTATTAGTTGTTCAAGTCTCAAATTAAACCGTTTCGGTGGCTGTCATTCCTGTTGGCTGGGCTCCCCTGTTGGTACAGAATCTGGCTCGCAGAGTAAATAGGAGTACAAAGCTGACAGCTGTCTGATAAATTATGCACAGCTCCAGCATTTCAAAGGTGGACGCTCACAAACACACACACACACACACACACCCACACACACACACACACACACAGATCCTTGCATGCTCAGGCCCCGGCGGTACAGTAGAGAGGAGCTGGAGACTCATTAAACTCCTTCACACGTTTAGTTTCTGTTTCTGCCTCAGTCCCTCCTCTGTGGGTTCTGTATTTCCCCATGTCTGGGTGTGTCTGTCTTCCTCACACCTTCTTTATCATTCCTTTTGTTGGATCACACTTCAGCTTGCTGCTCCTGTTCGCTCATCTGGTGTCTCCATTTATACGGCAGTGTTGAGGCTCCCTTCTCCTCTCACATCCGCTGCAGATGTTAGAACTGATACGAGGATTTAAGGGGTCTGAGCTACACCCAAAATTAACTCGGTGGAGGCCTTCTAATCCCCGTCTATGGTGAACCGAACCTGTTGTCTATTGCTGGGGAAAATTCATGCCTCAGAAAGAAGTTGTTATGGCAGACGGTCTCTTTTTTTAGCAGCTCAGTATAACATTCATTGGTGGTTTGTGACAGATGGCTTTTATAGTTATAATTACTAATGTTTTATCAAGCTGCTGTGCTTTATTTATACATCACATATAAGCCATTTGTTAAAGCCCCTGGGTTTGACTGTTTGTTTGTTTTTTGACTCCAGCAGGACACTTTTCCAGTTTTTGCTCTTTTTAGCAAGCTCCTTAATTAAAAGAGGTGCTCCAGAGATTTTGTTTGCATTAGCAGAAAGTTAAGAGACTTGGTTAGAAAGTTAAGAGGTCAGTATAGCTAAATTTATTTTCCCAATGGGTCCAGATCCAAAAATACCGGATCCTACATTTCCCATAATACCCAAAAAATAATCTGTGTAAAATTGAGTGAAGGGGCCATTTAATTAGAGGGACCCGTCCCATAGGTTTTAGACCACTTAGGGATGTAACTTTTATCAGATGGGCATTTTTAGGAGTGGGCCACAATTTATGGCAACCCAAGTGGTACACAACTATAAAGACTAACAGGAGGGGCTACAGAGCATTCAAATCAGTTATTGGAAATGTATTAACAGCTACAAAAATAATGGCTTATGATACAAATACAAATTCCTTCTAACTCTTTTTGAAGAGCCTGTCCATCCAGTCTTGTGTGAATGGGGGAAAATGTAAGCATCCCCCAGTATTGAGCATTTGTGGTTTCACTCCACAAAAGCATGAAAGGTTAAGGACAATGGAAAGTCGTCATTCTTCGTCTGACCTCAAGTTAAACGATGTGGAGCAGCGTTGATCCAGCCTGTGCTGGTGCACACAACAACAATGACATTTTATACAAAAGACAAGCCGCACTAAGACATTCTCCTCATGGATTTACAATATGAAGTCAGTGCAGTTTTCCCCCCGTCACCCTATCGTTCCTCATCTTCCATCCCTCCTCCCTGCCTCCTCCCCTTTCCTGCCGTCTGGACGGTGCATTAGAGTCGGGCGAGATGACCTGGACATCATACTTTTTCCTTATGTTATCACTGTCAGCCATCGGTGTCTCGTTTCTTCGCGTTGCCACATTGTCACCTCACACCCCGTTAAGGCTACCCTTTTTTTTTTTTACGATCAGTCCTTCGTTCTGATCGCTGACATCTGGCCTCTCATGATGTAGAGATAAATGGCTTGGCATTTTTCCACATCTTGGGTTGAAATGTCAACGTCAGCTTATGTTGATTTAAGTGGTTTTGCAGTGATGTAATCATGTGGACTAGACAATGAGGATCACTTAATATGCTTTACCACATACTTTAAATCTTCAGATAGTCCATTAAAGGAATAGTTTGCATAAACTATTTTTTTTTAATGATTTTTTTTTATGATTCAGTTTTTAATGGACCAAAGACATATAACATGTTAATTGGAGAACCTTTCCTTTGTTTGTAGCAGCCATATATTGTAGCTGACATTGTCCATTTTTGTAAGTTGTGTGACAAGAGCTTATTGGAAGGGAAGACAATGCGTTAAAGAGTTATAAACCACACAGGGATGGTGTATGCTGCAGCCATCACCACCTGATCCCACTGCAGCTCTAGTTAAAGCCTCGACTCTTAAACTGGGCCCAGTGGGACGCAGAAACGACGTAGGCAGCGTCTATGAATATGAACGATCCAACCGAGCATAGATCAAAAGCACAGGACCCAAGCACCACGTCGCTAATTGGGAGGTAATGCGGTAACCTCTGGCCCTCATGTTAATGTTTATTATAACAAAGCACACGACATTATTATCATTCGTAACCTGTGACACTGTGTCACCAACTAGACCATGATTAAAAGCTGAGGTGTGTCCACTGGGCCCAGAGATCACACCACACCGAAGGAATGGAACAGAAAGGTTTTCTCGCTATCGAGGGCAAGAAATGTAATCAGCAACAACAAAATTAAATCTGCGAACACAATGACAGATATGTATCCTCTGTTTGTGGTTGAACAGGTCCTCAGTGGACTTCTCTGCTCCGATTATTCATTAATAGACCGATGGCGTAGCCTTCAGTGCAGTTGCTCATATCAGAGCTCTGTCTCTGTTTTGATTTTGTGAATGGGATAATCTCAGTGTGAAAGGAAGATTAGTTGGGCAAGAGCGCCGGCAAAAACTCTCCACTGATCCCCGCCCCAGGCACAACAGTGCACCTAATGTGAGCGTCGGATTATTTTTCATGCTACACTGAATGAAACTTTGAGCCCAGCACCCAGACAAAGCAAAGCCTGCAGTAATTATGAATGATTGTGAAATTCACACAGCTATCAGCCCGAGGCAACTTTTTGTCACGTCTCTTCTTCTGCCTTAAGGATCAGATTTTATTATTTATATGTTTCTTGAAGTTCTCCCGTTTTCTGTGTGGTTAAATTTGTGGGAAAAAGGTGAGAAATGATTTGAAGAAAGCCTTCGGCTAAATTCTCCTGGATAAAAATACAAACACAGATTAAATGGAAAACCTTGAATGGGGGGGGAGTGTTTTTATGTAAATTATAAATTAGTGAAACTAAACAGAAATTCTAATCAAATTTGTTGGAAAAAACACAACTTTGCTTCAGGTAAGAGTGTTTTTGCCAACACATAAATTGTGCCATTAAAGCTGTGGCAGTGCAGTAAACATAAAAAAAAACTGCACACACTGTCACATAAATTTACAATGAGTTGTAACTTGAAATATGGGCAACGTTAACAGAGCAGGTTTTGGTTTTGCTTGTTTTTTCTGCTGTGCTTTTATTCCTCCTTTGGGCTTCACGTTTTGTTTTCTGTGGCATTTGAACAACTTCACATGAAATCTGCATGACATTTGGAAACCTTCGAGCCTCATTAATTATGTGGCTGTCTCAGGAAAAAAAGCGCTGGACCTGTGGAAGTGCTGATAGATAGGGATCAGTGGACACGTCTGGCAAGAGGAAATACCGCTATCACCAGCAGTCGGGGTTTCTCCCACAGGACTGTCCCCCCTCCTGCCGTGAAATCTATCCAGCTATGTGGCTTAATTGAAACAATCCTGCGTATTTCACAGCGAGAGCGGGATCGAACAAAGACATCATGCAGTCAAATACAGAACTCTCTCTGCAAGAAGATCTCTACAAAAACAACAGATTGAACCCAACAGCGTTTTTTTGTTTTTTTTGTTTTGCCCATTTTGCCCCAAATGGACATTGATCTTTGGTTTGCAGTGTGGTACAAGAGCAAACAGCTGGACAGATGCCAGGTCTGGTCTGTCTCCATACAGGGCAATGGACACCAAGAAGCACCCAGATCTGTACTGTACACATAAGATGCTCCACTGGGTGACGTTTGTCCAGCTGCACTGGAGACGGGGTGGCATAAATGTTTGTTGGGTTTATTTGTTTTTCCTGGCTTTACATTATTGGAGAGAAAAACATGAGGAAAGAATACCCAGTGTCTCTTTTTGCCAGATTAGTATACCAGAGGTCATAAAGTGTTAATTTAACTGGGACAAGGAGAGGGAGCTTTGGCTAAGAGTCATAAATATTTAGTGTTGTCACAGATGAATTGTGGGTTCAAATAAAAGTCTGGAACCAATAAGCTTCTTGGACACCTTGAGAGACACATTTTGGTCTTGTCATGAAATAAAAAGCCTTTCCAAAAGATTCATCTAATGATATCTTTTTAATTAAGACTTCATCTTGCATGTGAGCCCCCCCGTCCCCCATGAATAATCAATGAGCAGCTGCTTAATAAACATAAGGGGGTGCATATATCCGAGCTCAGGCTCTGGCCTTCGTAAAAGCTCAGCAGCGGGCTGAGAGAGTGCCTGCCGGAGAGGGAGGGAGTGTGGGAGGCGAGGAGGGGGGGGATGTGTGAGAGAGAGAGAGAGAGAGAGAGAGAGACGAGGTTGTGCCGAAAGATAGAGCCACAAGCTGGAGGGAAGTCACTCCTGTCAGCCAAAGTCATTGTGTGTCTGTGGAGAGAGAGAGAGGACACAGAGCGGACAGAGGGAGTCATTTCAGAGAGAGGAAGATATCTGCTGCTCCTCCTGTCTGAGTGACCGGGGGGAGAGCCTGGATGGTGTGATCCTCTCCACCATGGGATGCAGCCTCTGTACCCTGCAGAAGCCTGAGGAACATTATAAACTACTCTACGAAGTCTGCCAGGTACCGTGTGGCCAAGCCTCTGAAAGAGTTTGTTTAGGTTGTTTTCCTGTACTTTTATGCTGTTTTTGGTATTCTATGGAGCGTTCTGACTTCGCTTTGCTCGTGTCTCTGGGGTCACTGACTGACTGACTGACTGACTGACTGACTGACTGAAGAGTAGAGTAGAGTAGAGTAGAGTAGAGTAGAGTAGAGTAGAGTAGAGTAGAGTAGAGTAGAGTAGAGTAGAGTAGAGTAGAGTAGAGTAGAGTAGAGTAGAGTAGAGTAGAGTAGAGTAGAGTAGAGTAGAGTAGAGTAGAGTAGAGTAGAGTAGAGTGGAGTTGTTGGCGGCTGGAGCTCCTGCAAGCTGAGCAGCCTGAACTCCGGTCGCAGGGGTCAGTGAGAGGTGGCGCGCTGTTCTTAAAGGAGGGGGTGATGAAGAGGTGACAGCTCTCTCAATGTGTGTGTGTGTGTGTGTGTGTGTGTGTGTGTGTGTGTGTGTGTGTGTGTGTGTGTGTGTGCCGATCACTGCCCACCTCTTTATTGTCGACTGAATGCTGACTCAGAGCTTTTTCGCCTTCCACCCCCGTTTGACTTTCACTATAGTTTATATTTAACACTCCAGTGCTTGTTTTGCACTTCTTTTTTTCTTTTTTTTCCACCAAAGGAAAAAAGAGCAGGCGTGTTGTAGGTGCAACATTAACACGCAGGGAGAATGCTTTCATGACACCAATAACAGAACGAGTTTTTATCACTCTCTCTCTCGCTTTTATGTGACTTTTAAAAAGTTCTCGCACACAATCCTAATCAGTGCAAAAAAAAAAAACGTTTGATTTGTTGATGAACTATAAATTAATTTATCAAGCATAACAGCCAAACAATTTGTAATTACTTACTGACTACTTTTCTTTGTTTTTTTAATCATTGCAAACTTAAAATCTTTAGAATTTGGACTGTCAAAATAAATCTCAAGACATCAACATACACTTGTGATCGGTATTTTTAATTGGAAAAAATATGACAGATAAATCAATAATTAAAAGAATGATTAGTTTCCCCAGTTCTGAAATTCAAAAAGCTGTCTTCTTTTTAGGATATTTGAATTTGCATCTTAGATTTATTTTGAAAAGATAATCAATAAGATAAATAATAATTAAACTGTATTGATTTTGGATGAAATGATCATATGTAATTTTGGCCTTACCAATGTCCCGATCCTCTAAATCTCTGCCCTCAGATGAACTCAGTATAAACTCACCTTCTCCAGTTGTTCTCAAAACTATTGATCATTGACTGTGGCATTAAAATTAATATTTCATCTTGCAGTATGAATTTTAAGGTGTCTGAATTATTATGTATTCCTCCTGTGGAAAAATAATAGTGTTACTTTATTTGCTCTGTAACAGGCATACGATGCCCTCATGGTAAAACCTGTGTTGATATTCTCTGTTCTTTGCAGGCTTTGTTGTAATGTCAACTTTAATTGAGACAACACACTCAAAATGCTGGTTTATTCATCTGAGAGTGTCTGGATTCATGAGCCAGTTCAGTGTAATGAGTGAAAACACAGACGCGTCTGACAGCAGACATACTGTGTCACGCTTCTTTGAGGCGGCGGTCTCAAATCTTTTCTCTTTTTTTTTTCTTGCTGCTTCTTTTCATCCATAATGGACCCCAGCCAAGTGTTATCCTCCTATCACACCAAATTACATCTCCATTTGCTGCACAGGGTGCCGGGTGGCCAGTGGCTGGTTTAAATGAATGTAATGATCAAACTCTCGGGGGGGGATCTCGCTCATTATTCTTCTTTTAAAAAAGAAAAAACAGCTCCGTCCCATCAGAGGAAGATAGACACTGTGCCTGCAAATAGTTTGGCTTTGATCAGATCTGTTCTTGAAAAGAAAAAGAAAAAAGGCTTTGGCTCGTCTCAAAGAGGAGGTTGGTGTTGTGCTGTGGCAGAATAAATGGATTATGGGTGCTAATATTGGGGTCAGAAAGCCCTCAACTCCTCCGCTTCCATCCGACCGACTAATAACATCAAAAACATGGTGTGTGTGGAAGAGCGCTGTCATTTTTTTCTTTTGTTCTGCTTTCTCTTCGGTCACAGAGTCATCCTGCCTGTCAATTATCCTGGATTGGCAGGCCGTTAGCCTACTTCTGTCAGCCCGGCAGCAGCCTTTACCTTTGTCTGTGTTGTGTTTTACACAATTCATTTGTCATTTTGCTTCCCTCAGAAAACCAGTCAGCTGTCCCATATGACAGCAGAGATAAGACGGATGATTTCTGGTGCCCTGGGGATGTAGATTCTGTTTTAAAGGGTTAATGATAGCGATGCTCATGGAAGAAAATCGTTATTCCACCCAAATCTTGGCCGGGATGCTTTCTTTGGAAACTCTGAAAAACCTTTTAAGTGCTGCAACTTACATCGATT
The DNA here is from genome assembly GCA_037577475.1 of Chaunax sp. Z400. NCBI lineage: Eukaryota > Metazoa > Chordata > Actinopteri > Lophiiformes > Chaunacidae > Chaunax > Chaunax sp. Z400. The sequence continues at coordinate 7,721,656 of CM075185.1, forward strand.
TTAATTGTTGATTAATCTTCAAGTCGTTTTGTTCCTTGATTGATTGATCGTTTAATGTGAAATGTCAGAAAATAGTCAAACAAAAATGTCTTAGTGCCGAAGGTGATGTCTTCAATTTATGTTTGTCTTACCAACAGTCCAAAATTCAAAGATATTAAGCTTATATTCACATAAAACACTCAAACAATAAAATACTGACTATTATTGACTATCAAAGCAGTTCTGATTGTTTTTCCATTGATTAAGTCTATTAATTTATCGATTGTTTCAGATTTACTCCTCTGTCTTTTGTTTTTTTAGAAAAGCTTGAAAGGTTTATGAAGGTTTCTCTCTCGTCAGTCAGGCGGAAAGAATCACATCTCTAGTTTGGACATGTTTGGAGTTGACATTTGTGAGAATTTGAAGCAAACCCTAATCATTTTTGACTTGGTAAAGTTCCAAAGCCACAGCTGGTAATTATTTATCTTTAGCCCAGCGTAACAGACAAGTAAATGTAAATGGCAAGAATAATGCAAGTCAGAGCTTAATATGCTTTCTATTTAACTATATAATTTTTTATGGTCTTTGGCCAGTTACCACTATGATCAATCTAAGAGGGCACACAGTACAGAGCGGACAGAACTACCAGCCCTCTGACACACTTTATATGTGTAATCATTACATATGTCGCACTTGAAGGTGAATTCATAACCTACATCTACTAACACTGGTTAATGATGGCTGAGTTCAGCCTCATTTTGCCTTCATTCCCTGTGTGTAGTTGAGGTTTGTTGGTTATTTTACAGCCGTTGCAGGTGTGCTGTGATTATAGCCTAACCTTTTCTGTTGTCTTAAGGTTTTACACACTGCATTGAAGCAAATGGTCTCAGCTATGTTTGCAAAATACTTGTTTAAAGTCATCTCAACCCAGTCATATAATAACGTAACAATGGTTATGGTCAGGTACACTAAAAATCAAAAAAGAAGCATACTTCAAGTTCAGTTTTAAGTATACTTCAGTAAAGTTCAAGTATATTTTCCAAGTATATTTTATGTTGTAAGTATCTATCAATGCATTAACAGTATACTTGCAAGTGTACTATTTTAATACTTCTTGGGACTAAATGGCCCAATTTTGGGTTTACAAAAGTATACTTTTAAGTATAGTTTAAGTAAGATTAGTAAACGTATAGTTCATAACTAGTTTACACAAGTTTTATTTTGTACTGCAACTATGCCGTTAACTATACTATAAGTGATCGTATAAGTACTAGTTACATACTTCTAGTCCACTTTTTAGTTAATTTTCAGTATAAGGCAATAATATTATAGTTTTATTAAGTATATCTCAGTCAAAAGATGAAGTACAAGTATAGTTCAAATATACTTAGACTTTTCAGTATACTTGTCAGTATAAGCCAAGTATACATAAGTATAAGTATATCTCTGGTAAGTACGTAAAAAGTAGACTGAGAGTATACTCTCTTATTACCTCCACCAAGAAGGTTATGTGATCGGCTCGGTTTGTTTGTCTGTTTGTCTGCAGGATTACATCCTAGAGGTGATTAAATTTTGGTGATGATCCGGATGATTGTTGGGCCTAGGCGGAGGTTTGCGCTCTCCAAGCGCTCTTGTTTTTACTTTAAAAGAAGTATACTAATAGCACACTTGAATAAACTTCTTTTTTGTAAAGCTAGCAAACAGGGATGATGCTCATTTACCATTAAACATTGGAACTGATTCTTGATTCTTGTGGTGCAATGTTCGGTAGAGTAGATGGTGGTGAAAGAAGTCTGTGTGAGCATGTTTCTAGCTTCTACCTCTCGGAGGTCTCTTTTTTCCTCCCGGCTGATAATACAGGCAGATCCTCTTGATCAGTGAGTGTGGCACAGGGCCCATTCTGCTCTGCCTGTCATCTCTGAGGATTTAATAATCCATGAAATCTTTCCAGTTCATTTTACACTTGAGCTTCAACTCCCATGTTGGAAGCATGAAATATACGGGTTTACACTGTTTTAGAAGACTCTGCACATCATTTACCCTTTTTTTCTTTTGCCCGAAGGCATTTTATCAAATGAGAGGATTAGGAATTTTCACATGACTTGGTAAATCAAGTAATTTGTCTTCAATAGATAAAGATCTTTATGCATACATTATTTTCTCGAAGGGATTGCACTTGTGCAAATGTTTGTTTGCAGCACTGACTGTCAATAGAGCCATACTGTAGGTCAAACATTGTTAGGGTCTATTAAACACATCAAACATGGCATTTTGGATAAGTGTTTTCACTTTTCCTTATGATCATTAAAGGCCTGGGCTGCAGCGAGCTCAGTCCCCCCTTTTAAACTTGACCCTTCTGACAGCAGTGAGCCCCTTCGGCCTTTCTTCAAAGCTAAAGGTAAGCACCATGTGGAGATGTAAGCTCAGCTGCTTTTGTCAGGGACTTCAAGGTAGAGGCCTTGGAAACTCTGTTTGACAGTCCTAGGGCTCTAAATCTCTGCAGAAACACCAAGTAATGGCTGTGGCGCCATGCTGCGGCCCTTACAAAACCCACAGCTTAATTAGAGCTTTAGCACAAGCTGGCTATTGAGGCTCTGATTCATGCTGAACTGATCTGGACTATTGTTTGTCCGCTAAGTCCTTTGCTTTAGTAGGTCTCTTTGTATCTGTCTCTCTCTCTGTCATTTTTTTTTTCTCTCTGTGCTCCCTGCAGAGAGAAAGTGCTTTAAAACAAAAATTGATTAATCTGCTGAGCAATAGAAGTTTACAAATGAGCCTGCTGGAGTTCCACCACCTAATTAGCCATATTTCTGATTGAAGGCTGCAAAGATGTCAGCCCAAGAAGCCAAGTTGTCATAGCGCCAGATGGTCTCAGTATGACATCTTCAGGACTAGAAAGACAGAAAAATGAGATGGAAATGTTTGTACAAGACCGTCCCTCATCTCCTCAACCGTCAGCCCGCCCCCGTTCAACTGTCAGAGACCCCTGTCATCAAAAGCAGTCACCAGAAAAGTGGAGCCAGCAAAGATGGCCCGTTCAGCCCCAGCTCCCGTGCCTTTAATGAGGCTTGACACAGACGGCGTACAGAGACAAAGCAGGGATCACCAGCTAGCGAGCGCAGCCACTGGAGCCTGACACTGTGTGTTTTTAATAATGGCTAAGATCAGCCCTGGTGTGCCGTCACATCTGTTAAACACTGGAGCAGGTGGCTGGCTACCACAGGGGAAGGCTCACAGGAGCCCATGTACTTACTGTCAGTCCAAAGCAAATAGCAAAGAGGGCTCACAGCCCCAACAGAGATATAACAGCATCCTGACAATACAGCCCGGCAAAAGTGAGAAAGCTAGCAGTGATTTCTGCAGAAAAAACAAACCATAAGTGAGCTTATGGACATGGAACATTGATGTAGCATATGAGTGTATTAGCTTTCCAGGAGAGATATATTGTATTAGGCAACTTAATTAAACTGAGTTTCTATTCCTTTGTAGCTTCATTCATTATCCCTCAGCAATATAATGCAGGAGATTCTGTCCATCCTTTTTGTCTGTCTGTAAGCAATTTTTGTCCAAGGCATAAGTCAAAAACCGTTCAATATTTTTTCATGAAACTATGCTTATTTGGGGATTTTTAACATTTTAATTTTTCTGGTTTTGGGGGGAAAAAAACATTCAGCTTGTGCTATTTTGAGTGTGGAGTGTTTGTTTGTCTGGAACAAAACTTATGCATACACATCAACCATATGCTGGAGTGCTGCCTTTTGCTATTTGGGGATTTTTTTATAATTTTTTTTTTATCTTTTGCATTGCCATGGCAACATCTTTTACCTTCTCTTAAGAGTTAAGGTTAACAGTGAGGTTCGTTTGTGAAGCACTTCTTGTAAATTGTTTCTTTCTTTTTCAAATTGCACATGTATCAGGAATGATGAAATGTAGCTTTTTAGTCACTTTATAAATTAGTATTATAATTGGTTTAGGTGAAGGACAGCAAATGGCTCGGTGCCACTGTATACACACAGATGTCAATCATAATGATCAAGTCCGATATTTCTTATATTGCAAACTATAGCTCTTTATTAACATTAAACACAACAGGTTCTCCACCAACAAGCAAAAAAAAAAGAAAAAGCAATCTCCGCTGTGACTCCAATCTATGTTGGAGTCACAGATGTTAGTTTGCGGTGTGCAGATGAGTCAATCTGCTCCTTTTACAGTGCGGTGCACTTCATTTGAATCAATTAGCCATGTTTTTACAAGAGCAACCGTGCATAAGCTGATTGCCACGGTACTGTAGGTACATGATTAAGAGTTTTCTCATAATAAAATGAGTGTACATGCACCATAAAAGTGCCTTATTTGTGTGTGTGTGTGTGTGTAAAGCCACATAATGAATAAAACATGCATGGCCCATGTGGCCTGTAAGCATTTGTTCAGGAGCTCCAGCTTGTTGGGCACATTTGAATGAGCATGATTAATTGTTATTATCAGGCGATAGAAAGGAGCTCGCATTATGTGTCTGTAACAGAGTGATTTAGACTTGACTGTGGAGGCCACCGGGATGGAAGGAGCTGTGTTCCTTCTGTGAACATCCAGGAGACTTTGTGTGTGGTTTCATCATATTTTCTCAGTTTTTTTTTATTTCTTTTTTTCTTTTTTTTTTGTGAGTGATGCTTTCCTCTCTCCAGTGGAGTAGAGTTCTGTTTGAACACTGCCGGAGCAAACTTTACTTTGCTGACTTGAACAAACAGACTTGGCCCTGGTAGCTCATCATGCCGTCGGCTCTCAAAGGGAATGAGTGTGTTTGTTGTGTTTGTTTGTGTGTGTGGAGCTGCTAAGAGAGAGGAAGCCTTGGGTAGAGGAGTTAGATATCTGTGCTGATGGAGCATGGCACAGCCTGCGTTTCAGCCTGTTTGCTGAAATTATCTTCCCCATCTCCACCTTTAATTTTACTTTACACCCATATTCTAATGTCTATTCTCAGGGGCAGACAATAAGGGATGGTAGCTGAATGCTGGTCAGGCAAGGCTTTTATTAAAGGTTTCTCAATTAAAATGCACAGAGAAAGAGAAACATCATAGAGAGAAAATCATCCCATCCATTTAAGGTGTTCTAATATTTTTACAAAGCTTATTTAACCCTTCTGTTGTGTTCCAGTCAAATCTGACCGATTTAAAAGTTTTCTCTCTAAAAAAATGCTGTTAATTTCATCTGTTTTTCGTAAGGTTCTATAAGGTGTATAAAGCTTTTTTGAGGCCTTGCTCCCAGTTCATTCTGTAGCAGCACGATGACCAAGTGATATGAGCTCAGGTCAATGAGGCCTACAGACCATAAATAGCAAATGGAAGTTCAAAACTTATCATGTTCACAAGAACTTGAGTTGATATTAAAGATGAAACACAACATTAGGTGATAATATATGTATTATTATGGATTTCTAATCAGCTAGAATTGAGTCATTTTTGACCCGGAGCACCAAACTAGTAAACAGGAAACAAACACAACAGGAGGGTTAAGAACACAATGAAACAGATGAATGTTAAATGGCTTAGAAATATAAGTAAAGCTTACACCTTATAGGATCATTAAACCATTAGAGGAAGCATGCTGGAAGTGATTGATCACTCGTGGATTAATACATCGTCCAATGCTTGGATCAGATTAGGTGAAGGGAAACAGTGGTGTCTCTTTCAGGCAGCATTAAGTTTTCAGCTGTTTGTTCTGTAATCCTCAGTAAGCTTGCGCACCGTGGTAAATAAAGACTGCTGTGTTTTCAAGCCTCACACCACAGGGTGTTTCCAGCCCGCTCAGTTAAAAGAACATGTGCAGGTTTTATGACACATTTAGAAGTGTGTGCATCCATATACACATTTGAGAAATCATTGGCTGTTGCTCAAAGTTTAATTTGTCCCTATGAAAATGGTAAACGGTGAAATAATAGAGGGATTAGCTGAGTTTTTCAAGGGCCCACATTCAGACTGCCACTCCAACAACTTAGAGGCTCCCCAGAAAATAAGCCTTCAAGTCTTCATGCTCTCTATCACGTCAGCTCTCCTCTCTGTTCTGAAATAGAGACTTTGAAGAATTTGTCTAAGAAGCGTATCGAACCAGAAAAGGGAAAAGCGAGCGCCCCAACTCTCAAGACTCTTTAAAATGCTTGTCTATAGAGTGAAGTTCCCGGAGTTTCCTCTGCCCAGCTCTGAAAGGCGCCGTTTGCCTGGCAGAGTTTTCCACTCTGTTCACTTCACCGCGTTTCCCCAAAGAACAGAAACATTGGCTCTTTAATGATGTTCTTCTCCTCCTCATTGAAGGATTAGGTTGTGATTGAATGGCAACAGTGTATCAAAGACTAACATTACACAACACAGTCAGTGAGGTGACTGAATAAACTGCAAAGGTGTTTCTGATGATTAGAACAGGGTTACAGTATGTTCAAATAGCATGGCGGCTTTTTTGATCATAGTTTTTATGACGTTTTTATAATACATGTCAAAAAAGGTTTTTTAATTATCTATGTCACTGTATTTCATTGGGTGTTATTTTAAATTCCCTGTTTGCTTAACCCCGTCCCCAAACAGTAATGGTCCAATTATAGTTTACCAATCACAGCCTTTATTGCATCACACCGTTCCGTATAAACGTCGTGTAAAAGAGCTATTGTTTACTGCATATACGGTGTGTGGAAACAGAAAGCTTGACCGGCATAGCAACAGTAAGGACTTGGTGAACTAGACAAATTCCAATGTAATGGTAACGTTTGCTAATTATTGTATTGTTTGTTTCTTCTTTAATCAGAGTTTTCATGAATAAGAAAACTCCACCTAAATACATGAGGAATAAATGAAAACCTCCAGCAGCCTTGTCCCAGACAGACAGAGCTCATTGCCTGGCAGATAACCATCCTTGGTAGCAGGTTATCAATCACTACACACACATAGATGATGAACACATCAACATCTCAATCCAGCTAGAGTTGCGCTCCATGGAAGATACCGTGCCACTGCTCACCCCTGCCGGCCCTAATTATTACCCATAAGGCTGCAGGCTGACATAGCTATCACATGAGGCACTGAGAAAACTGAAATCTTGAATTGCTGTGAATCAGCCTTAACCAGATCTTGTGCTGGTATCCGGGTCCCCAATGCCACTATTGCTTTACAGGTCCAACGTGATATTTTAATTAGAGAAAAAACAGGCTGTGAGCAACAAAGCCACATGTGTGTAAATCCCTCTGCAGACACAGACACTGCAGATTTGCGGTTAGACTTAATTAGTATTCCTTTAAGTAGTTCCTCGCTGTCCTCTTGCCATTAAAAAGGATTTAACCGAGACCCCTCTGGGAGGATGCACCAGAGGTCGACAGAGTAATTTCTTTGTGTCAGTCATCATTGTCAACATGATCAGCTCAAGTGTGCAAAGACAAATCTAGATTCACGTTACAGTCGAGGAGGTATAAAGAGTAGCAGAAGTCTGCTTTCGATGTAAGTTGAGTTTTCCGTGTTAAAGCACAGAGCTAACGTTGCTTAACTGGAGAGCCCAGCGGTGGTGGAGCATTGTGTTTTGTGTCGGGGAGTGTTGTGTGTTTTTTCCCAGTGTGCTGCAAAGGGACACTGTGTCAGAGGTGATCGTGGTGAATGGAGGTCGTGGGACCCCCCCCCTCCGCAGCTGGGAGGAGGCTCCCCCCACCACCACCCATTGAGAGCACTGAGGCAGAATGCTCTGGGCTCAACAAGATGGGGACTAAAGGCTTTGTCTCTGGTTCACTGCCTTCAAGTATCCCTGGGATTCCTGGCAACCAGGTTTGACTGTCGGAGCCTGCATGCAGAGAAGAGAAAGCACAAAGAAGCTTGTATTCCTCAGCTGATGTACAACATCATGACTCGCTGTGGGAAGCAAAGATGGCTGAGGATGTGAGGTCCTGTGTGATTTCAGGAAGGCTTATTACTGATACCAGCAGCAACAACAAATAGCAACGCAGACGTCTTGTGTTGTGTTATCACTATCGCTTTTTTTTCTTCCATTTTGTCTTAGCATGAGAGGACAATGATCTTCAAGTCTCTTTTTTTCTTACATTAGTATTCTGCGATGTGACTCACTTTTGTGAATGTCAAATTATTCAGAGCAAATCGCAAATAGATGAGCTATTAATTTTTGATGTAGAAGAAGTAGAAGTCTAAGTTTGCTGAGATGATCCAATTATCCTGCAGGCCCAGGATTAGCATTAATCTGCTCTGGTTATTAGTGGGCACAGAGCTTCTAACTTCTGCATTAAGTTCTGCACACATACAAGCCCACTGCCTTTGGTTTTTATATGCACTCCTTTATGGAAATATGTACTCAGCTTTTACATTGTCTGGGTCAGAGTCAGATTTTATATATCGGCACGCACCACTCATTCCCTGGAGGCATTTTAATATTGCTGCTACTCCTTATGTGCAGCACCAGTGAGTTAAGTCTGCAAACTATGCCATGAATTCGAATGAGACAGCTATGGCCAGAGGCAGGCGCACAAACCAGGCCTGTGTTTATCAGAAAATTAATCTTCAAACACGGACTTACAGACATGTTAGATGTCAGGAGGAGGGAGAAGGGATGCTAAAGTTTTATGTCAAGCCGAATGACCTTCAACACGATATGCTTCTGTCTGAAAGTGGCTTCGTTCTAACAAAGCTTTGAGCGTGTGTGCATGCCTGCGTTTGAGAGGCAGGAGGAGGTAGTGTGAAATGAGTTAAGCCACCGGCTGAGATCCCGTCAAAGCTTTCAGCACATCCATGAATCACAAGCCTACAAATTCCACATGATGTAGTGATTGAAGGTGGAACAGAAACTGTGCAAACAATGATAAATCAGAGGGCTTGTGTGGTCACCCAGGATGCAGTATGCCTTGCAGGCAGCTAATTTTCCTTTTTTCGTCCCCACAGAAGATTACATGGAGAACTCGCAGAGACATGAATACAATTGGGCTAAAGCAAGAAATGCCAAATTTGATCAATGCGCTTGTCCTGACATTTTGGACATCATAGATCTGTGCGCAGGCTTAAGTATCCTTTATTTAATTTGAATTCTGATTGGATCCGGTGACATATTCTATTCAAAGCAGGATCTGCGCTCATCATTCATCACCATACAGAAGCCTTAAGTGGCTCAACCGAACTTAATTAGCCTCTTCTCTACAACACGCTCCAGCCTTTTGTTCAAATTAATCATCTCAGGTTAATGAGTGGCACCCACTCCACCGTCTCTGACAGCAGGTCAAATGTATCCTCTGCTGAGAACTTACTTAGCTAAATGAGGAGCCTCAGCAAACGACCTTGATTAATTAAAGAGAGACTCTTCCTAATTAAGGTCTTATTCTACTTGTTCCAACTATGACCCTGTATAACAAGCAGAGGCAGTAATGAGTCATTTCTCAAACAGAATATCCCTGTTGAGTTTTTATGGGTGCTTCATGTGAGGCTTTCATTATCAGAGATAATAATTAAATCCCTTTGAAATAACGAATATCCTCTTCAGTGCGAGATCACAACACCAAAAGCTCGCAACTGTTGCATTCTCATGGTTTCCGTCCCGTTTCTTCTCCATCAACAGACCACACAGAATCCTTCATGAAATCTTCTGATCCATTTCTCTCTGCTTCTTCTTCCAGGTCAATGGCAAAGACCTCTCCAAGGCCACTCATGACCAGGCAGTGGAGGCCTTCCGCACAGCCAAGGAGCCCATCATGGTCCAGGTCCTGCGCCGGGCCCCGCATCCCAAACTGGTCAGCTCGGCTGCTGACTCCCAGGTCACAGACATCAGCACCCAGACAGACATCACTCTCCAGGACATCATGGCCCTTGAAAATCTGCCTCCCTCTCCACCCCCCATGACAGAGCTTGAAGAGTATCTACTCCCAGAGGAGTAAGTATTAACTCAGTTCATGAAGAACTTAAATGGACACGGATTCTGGAACAGTCTTGACATACAGGACACCTTCAGCCAGGCTCAGTATGCTTATATGCTGATATGCAAGTCAGCAGAAACTTTTATTAAGGGCTACCATGGCAGAGGGGACACTCCTGCCCAAGCATTTTCAAGTCTTGTATATGTAGCCGTGTCCTATATCTGTCTTTAAGATGATAAAGGACAGTTAAGTATTATCTTTTATCACTTCAGCCAAAATGTGTTTGCTCAGCAGTTTGCCTAAATCTGGACTCTTGTCAGAAAAAATAGGCTTTGTGTAAAAAGACAGCCAGCACTTTTGAATGTGACCTCAAGAAGATGCTGAATTTGACATGATATCCTGTCATATCAGTGTTACAAGCCCTGTGCAAGCAGTGTTGTAGTGTTCCTAAGGCCTTCAAACTGATGTATGCATGACTCAAACCAGCACTTCAGTACCTTGCTATCAGTACCTGAAGCAATTCGCCCCCATCGCCCAATTAGCATTTTTTTTTTTTTGGTCTGACCCCCATAGTCAGAGCTTTTAAGGTGGAGCTGAACCAAATTTTAGGCTCCAATCAACCAAATCTAAACCCACAAAATCTGTGACTTCAGAAATGTTTAAGGTTAAGGTTCTTTATTGTCTCCCATGGGAGAAATCGGTCTTGGAATAAGGGAGAACTGCTGCTTTAAAAGGACATTCCAAAACACCGAAGTAAAAACAATAAATACAATAGAACAATATATACATTAAATAGGCACACATTTGCAACCTTACTTTGCTGCACAACGGTTAGTCGGATCGAAGTTATCTTACTTCCGTTCGAGATTCTCAACCCAGCTGATACTATAATGTAGGAACGTTTATACACCATCCAGGTCAGAGAGGTCAAGTAGAAACAGATTGGCCTGAGACCTTAAAAGCACTGTTAAGTTTTAGTGTGGCTGTGGATCGTGAAGGATTTCTAGGAGGTTCTCTCTCAGTGAGAGGATACTGGAATTTGTTGGTGTCAGAGAGGTCACTTCACTCTCAGACTCAATCATACCTTTTACCTCAATGGTTAATCAAGAGAGCGTACCTTCTCCAGACCACGCTGCTGTGAACACACAGTCTGAGGTTTGAAGGGAAAATGTCCCTGTCACTTAATGGAAATGTGTGGTCCCCCGGGGCAGACGTCTTAAATAGATGGCTCAGTTCATTTGGATTTGCATGTTCCCAATTGGCATCTATTGTGTGTGTATGTGTGTGAGTGGGTTGAACCCTGGAGCTCAGTCTGGCTACATTTTACACAGGCAGCAGTTGCCCTTTAATGAATAATTTTGATTTCTTTAATTGATTTATGAGTCAATTAATAACCCGACGTGTTAATTTGTGATTAGCCTCCGGGCGTAGCTTCAGTATATCTGGTTCAAGAGTGATTTCTGGATTGAGCTCTTTTTACTTCTAATTAAATTTTCAAACTCTGGGGCCAAATTAAATCCAGATTGACAAATGTGTTATTAATTTTATTTAAGGTCCATGTGGGGTAAATTTGCTTTCCACTCTTTTCCATTTTATCTTATACTCTGTCTTTTCTCAGGCATGCTCCGGGACATGCATACTTTGACCCCAATGACTTCCTGGAGGGCATACAGCAGGACATCGAGCGTGAGGAGATGGAATATGAGGTAAACATGACCTAGCCCACCTCCTCTCCTTTCAATGAAGATCTACATTCAGACAGCAATGCATTATCTCTACATAAGCAGACCCAAGGTCGCCTTTGTGTCTCCAGTCCAATGGCTCTGCTAGCGACCTCTAATCCTTATATATCAAAGTTATTGATGGGGCACTCTCCCTACATACAGACTCTCTGAGTTGGAGGCCAGACAGGAATCGAGTTGCTGGTTTGTTCCAGCAGATGCACAATGGTGACATCATTACTTATTAGTGACAAGGCCTAATAAGTCTTCCTTGGCTCCTACGCAATGGAGATGAGACCCAGGGGATAATTAGATAGCACGGATAATGGGTCTGCAGAGATGAATCTGATGATGCACACCAACAATGCCTGGATGATGCCACGATCCAGCCTCTGTTGTGTTCAAGTGACCTCCACCAACCCTGACAACCCTTGCCGTTAAACCAAAGACACCTACTGTTTGATAGCATTAATATGCACAGAGGAACTATGAGGCTGAGATCAGAAAGGTAAAGTTCAGGGCGGCTAATGGCAGGCTAACTCCTGTGTCCTTGTGGATGGATTCTCCATCTTAGAAAAGAATGATTGACAAATGATCCAAACATGCTTGTTTTACATCAGATGATTTTTTTTATGTCCTGCCTTCATGCTTTGTCAGTATGCATTGTAAAGTTTATAACTTGCACTATATTGAATTAGAATTGGATGTCTGTATGGGTTACTAGTAGTCAATTAGATATAGAAAAGAATATTATAGTTTGACATTTTGAGAATCATCTTCATTTGCTTTCTTGGCTGACAGTTGCACTAACTCATCTCTCAAACACACTAACTATGTGTGCACTAAGTAAAGTGTAAGCATCACTAAATTAAAACTGAGTTGCACCGCACAGAAATTCTCAAGCATGGTTTTATTTAGGAGAAACTGGATACAACATCATTCAGTTGTTTCTTTAGGTTAATGACAACACATTTAATAATGCAGGCTTGATTGCATGATTAGGTTCTTCCCACACATTCTGAACTGTGTGAATAGAATAAAATAAATATAAAACACTTGTGCAGATATAAATAAAAGAAGGTACAATTAAATAAATACCCACATATAAATATAAATATAAATACCCAATAAGTTAAGCTGCATTGTTTGTCCATCTAAAACCAGTTTCCAAATACTTTCAATGAGAAGTAACTAAAGCCAGATTTTCATTAGATTGCATCGCAATCAATAGATTGCACATGAATGACATCATAACATCATAAATGTGCCATTAAATTGGCAACAGTTTAATGTTACTTTAACAGTACACACATTTTCCCAGAAATAAAGTAACACATTGCTCGAAGAGCTGGCACAGCTACATAGGAAGTCACTGCAGCCAGCCAAGAAACAGTCTAGCACATAAACCCAACTCCGGAAAAAAGGAATCAACAATTTTACCAAGATGTTCTCAAAACTATTCCTGTAAGATTTTTTTTTTCATTATTCAGCTGCAACTGTGCTTTTCAGGGGTTAACCCTTCCAGAGCCCAACCTCTGCCCTCGAAGAACAACACTGCACATATCCATAGCTGTATCTGTGAGATTACAGGTGTTGACATGTGAAAAACGTGACTCTGCCCGTCTGCCGTCTATTGCATCATTTCTCATTCTGTCAGTGGTCCTCTAGGAAAGCCAATGGCTTCCCTGTGTCCAGCTGAGATTCATTACAGTGATTGATGGATCACTGCTGCTCTATGATCCCATTTTGTAGTCAATATATTCAGTCTGTCCAGGAAAAAATGAGCAAATATACTTTTTTTTTTACTCAGTCTTGAAAAACATTAGTAGATGTATGGGATATTAATTTGTGTATTTGTCTCACCAGGAAGTGGATTTGTACCGGGCCAATATCCAAGACAAGCTTGGTCTGACAATCTGTTACAGGACTGATGACGAGGATGAGGCTGGGATCTACATTAGTGAGGTATGTGGTGAAGGGTAGCTCTCAATACTGCTTCACTGTTAGCAGTGATTATGGTCACTTTATCTCAGAAATGGAAGAAGTATGCCACAAAATGCAAGGGTAAAACAATCTAAGGATGATCTCAGTGTTGTAACTGTTTCATTCTCCTGTCTTTAGATTGATCCAAACAGCATCGCTGCAAAGGATGGAAGAATTAGAGAAGGAGACAAGATCATTCAGGTAAGATTTTCTTGTAAATAAATCACCAATATTGAAAAAATAATAATTTTTACATATGTTAAGACAAGCATCATCATTCTATGTTAGAAGGTTAAGGTACTTTAACATTTCCCCCTGTCCCTCAAGATCAACGGTGTTGAGATCCAGAACCGGGAAGATGCTGTAGCGCTGCTGACCAGCGAGGGGAACCAGAATATCTCTCTGCTTGTAGTCAGACCAGAGATCCAGGTAATTAGGTGGTGCTCTCTCATTAAAGGTCGATCATTTAAAACCTCATATGGTCACTTCTGGAACCAGATATTGCGCATCCTTCAAAACGTTTTCATGCAACTAAAATGACTTTTACTAATAGATGTTCCATTTCTTGAGTTAAACATTTTATTTGACTATTTGCATCTAAAACTTCATCTTCTTTTCCCTACTGCGTCTCAGCTGGATGAGGGCTGGATGGATGATGACAGGAATGACTTCCTGGACGACCTCCACATGGACATGCTGGAACAGCAGCACCATCAGGCCATGCAATTCACTGCCAGCATGCTGCAGCAGGTACACACGCACACACGCACACACACACACACACACACACACTGTAAAGAGGCGAAGTAGCATCATCAATCTGCACATATACATATGTTCATCTATGGATTGTTTTGGCTGAGATAATTCTGCTGAGAGTAACAGCTGTTCAGTTGTTTTCAGGAATGTTTTCCCTCCACGGAAAAGACATTTCAGAGACATTTCATATAGAAAAGCTCAAGGTCATCGACAAAAGATCTCTTTGAACTTAAAAGGCCTCATGAGTAGTTTTAATTCAAGTAGCTTTGGGAGTAGTTGGGTAAAGGTAGATAAATTATATTTATAAAACAGTATCAAAGCTATGACCCACATTATCAATATTTATACACCACAGTTTTGTATACAACCCCAATTCCAAAAAACTTTTGATGCTGTGTAAAACAAAACAGAATGTGGTAATTTGCTTATCCTTTTTGGCATCCACTTAATGTGAAACAGTACAAAGACAATATATTTAATGTTTTACCTCAACTTCATTATTTTTTGTAAATATATGCTCCTTCTGAAATTGATGCCAGCAACACGTTCCAAACAAGTTGGAAGAGATGTAAGAAAAGACAGGGAAAGTTGTGGAATGCTCAAAAACACCTTTTTGGAAGAGGCGATAGTATCATGATTGGGTATGAAAGGGGCAACCTGGGAAGGCTCAGTCCTTTACAAGCAAGGATTGGGGGAGGTTCAAGATTTGTGAAACATGATATTACTACATGATCTCAAACACCATTGCTGATACACACACTTTGTTTGCAAGAGATGTAATTCTGTTTTATGGCGCATTCAGGGTTACCCTTGTCCGTACTCACTTTCTTTCTCCTTGGATGCAAAACTATTTCTGAGCCCTTTATTCTCTGTTTTTACAGAAGAAGCATGAAGAGGATGGAGGCACCACAGACACAGCCACACTGCTGTCCAACCACCATGAAAAGGACAGCGGAGTCGGTCGCACAGATGAGAGTACGCGAAACGACGAGAGCTCAGAGCAGGAGAACCTCGGTGACGACCAGACCACAGCCTCCAACACACTGGGCAGCTGCAGAAAGCTGACTTACAGCCAGGACACCCTCGGCAGCACTGACCTGCCCTTCAGCAGCGAGTCATTCATCTCTGCAGACTACGCTGACACCGACTTCCTGGGCATTACAGCTGATGAGTGTGAGCGCTTCCGAGAACTCCTGGAGCTGAAGTGTCAGATGAGGAACAGTGGAGCCCAGAGTCTGTACTGTCAGGGTGGTGGGGCAGAAGGTCAGGACCAAGATGGTGTGGACAAAGAGCTGGAGCTGCTCAATGAGGAGCTGCGCACCATCGAGCTGGAGTGTCTGAATATTGTCCGTGCTCACAAGATGCAGCTTCTGAGGGAGCAGTGCCGCGAGTCCTGGATGCTCCACAACAGTGGCTTCCGTAACTACAACACCAGCATTGATGCACGCCGCCATGAGCTCTCAGACATCACAGAGCTGCCGGAGAAGTCAGACAAAGACAGCTCCAGTGCCTACAATACTGGTGAGAGCTGCCGTAGCACCCCTCTCACATTGGAGCTGTCTCCAGACAACTCACTCCGTCGTGGAGCGGAGAGCCAGGGTCCGACTGGAGCATCTGGCCCCACCAGCTCAAACGGCAGGATGCTCAAACCTCTCCTGTCCCCCGTCCAGGAAGGCTGTGGCGGCAATCGGACCAGAGGCTCCCCCAAGGATCCAGCTGGGGTCCTGCTGGCAGAGAGCAAAGAGAGGAAGCTGGGAGAGTCCAGTAAGTCTGGACGGAGTTTTTCCCAGCCACACTCACCTTACAAGCATGCCCACATCCCTGCCCATGCCCAGCACTACCAGAGCTACATGCAGCTGATCCAGCAGAAATCAGCCGTGGAGTACGCCCAGAGCCAGATGAGTCTGGTCAGCATGTGCCGGGACCCCATCTCCCCCAGTGACCTGGATCCTAAGATGGAGTGGAAGGTCAAGATCCGCAGCGATGGTACCCGTTACATCACCAAGCGACCTGTCCGGGACAAGTTGCTGAGGGAGCGGGCCCTGCGCATTCATGAGGAGCGCAGCGGTATGACCACAGACGATGATGCTTTAAGCGAGCTGAAGATGGGCCGCTACTGGAGCAAGGAGGAGAGGAAGCAGCACGCAGTTCGCGCCAAAGAGCAGAGGCAGCGCCGCGAGTTCATGAAGCAGAGCCGGGCCGATTGTCTGAAGGAACAGTCCGGCCCGGAGGACAAAAAGGAGCCCAACATCATCGAACTCAGCCACAAAAAGATGATGAAAAAGAGGAATAAGAAAATATTTGACAACTGGATGACTATCCAAGAACTTCTGACCCATGGTACCAAGTCACCAGATGGCACGAGGGTTTACAACTCACTCCTGTCCGTGACCACAGTCTAAGCCCAGGTGGCAGGCCAGCGAGAGGAGGACGGACTGGAGCGTGACGGGCTGTACATAGGACACTACCAATTGGGGTAGAGATACCTGCCTCGTTCAATGTGGCAAAATTTTGTAAATAGGAAATAAAGAAAGCCTTTTCTGGACAAACATTTTCCACCACTGTGATGAGGAGAAAGTCAGTTACATGATGGTCGGACTTGACATGAACGGGACATGGCTATGAGGATGATTTCGGAAACTTTTTTCAAATTCTTTCAATTAACTTTTCTACCTTTGTGCTTGCTCTTTTGAATAATTTTGGAAACAAAAACATGATATTTGACTTTTTTGGAAGGTTTAGAAAGTGTGTAAAAACCGTGTGCCATACATAAACAGCCAGCATTTACACTATTTTACATTATTTTGTTTGTACTATATATCTCCTATCAGTATTTTACTGTTATGCATACTTAATGCTTTTATGGAAACATTGCTATTTTCCTGCAAGGTAGAACACGTAATCATTTTCAAAAGGACTTTTGTAAATTAAAAATAAATGTTTTGTAACAAATCCACGTTATTAGTTTAAGTTTCTCTCTAATGGTGCTGAAGTTAACATCAGGAGCGATGTACCATCTGTTACATAATGTCAAGAACATCATGACGCCATATCATTGTGTACGTACCTATCTTTTGAGAGAGATGTTTCTCGCATCAAAATTTTAAAAATGTCTTGCACACCTTGTAGTCGATTTTGCTTTCGTAGGGTTTCATGTATTGAGCATAACATCTTAAATCCTTAGTTAGCCACACAATTTGATGTCTTGTAAAATGAGAGGAATAATAAATTATTGTTTTATATATGATGAGCTTTTAAATGTTGGTGAAACTTGTCATTTGTATTTGGACCGCTGGAAATATGATCACCAAAGGACAGAAGAATCTAGATAAATATAACATAAGTTATTGATCTGATATCCTGACAGCAGCCTGTTGAGGCCTTCACTAATCAAAAACACAAGTTGTATCCTAGGTAACGTAGAGATAAGTGTCAAATGCTTCAAGATTTTATTTCCTCATAAAAAAGAAATGTAAACAAACAGCGAAAGAGGTAAAAACTCCAGCAGGAACAATTTTATTACTAGACCAACGCATTTCGGCTTGTGGCCTTCATCAGGGTTATCATAAAACACATTGCAAACAACGTTTAAAAAGGGTACGTGTGAAGCAGGAAAAAAAAAACAAGAAATATGGAAGACAACCAATCATGTACATCTGCACACATATCAGCCAATGGTGCACCTGCAAGGATAGGTTGGGTAAATGGTCATATGCTTTCAGGCCAATCATTGTCCCAGGCTGGCAGAGAGGCAAGGGGCGTGTCCAATAAGGGATATGAGTAACACCGTATTTGGTTCATAAACTGGAAAAGTGCAGCGATGGAGCAATTAGGCCTTAACTCAAAATGTGTCTATTTGATGTGTCAAATTATTTTCTTAAAAATTCTATGCACAGTAAAAAACAAAAAAAAGATGCTGAGCCAGCAAGACACCAAAAAGAAGTCTGTTGGCTGTGTCTGTTTCATGCCAGACAGCATGTCAGGCCTGCATTAACATAAAACAGTCCATTCTGCAGAGATCTATTCTGTCCAGATGTGACAAATAAAGGCTAACAATGAAAATGGATATTGTTGGTTTTCTCCAGTTAGAATGAAAACTTGTCCCCTCATATGGATTGTGCAGTGGTGACTGCCCTCCATTGTCTTTTATTGCTCCTCCTCAGTGAAACAAAGTGGACCGTTTGTTGCAAATATCTGATATAATGTGCTGTTTTAGGCTATAGCCAAATAGTTTGGGACATGATGCTCCCACACATGATGATACCTCCTTGCTGGGCTAATGGTTTATTTATCTAAGACTCCTACCATTTGTTAGGAGGACCTTGTAACCTCACTCCCATGTGATCCTTCAATTAGCAGCTCAGCGCCTCATTACTGAGGACAAAGGCAGTTCAGAATTCTCTGCTGATACACTACCTATTTTGTTTCACCTCCCTGGAATGCATCTGTTTCCTAACAAGGCAGCAACAACTGGTGTGACATTAATAACACAGAGTTTATTTAATTCACAGCAAATGCATTTGCAAATTAAATTAAAAAGTTTCACCTGTATCACGTTTAATTCAAACACTCGTTAATCATAGTGCCTTTCTTCAATGAAGGTATGGTTGAGCTTAAAGCTGCACTAATCAATATTTTGTATATGAACATTGGGTCAATTGAGTGTGTGCAATATGAGGAGTGGCCATTGTGACAAACCCACATAGAACTACCACCTGATTCTTTTCCTCTGTGTTTTAGCTCCTTACACCTCACTGAACAACATACAGGAAGCTGTTTCCATGAGCTGCCTGTAGGCCCCAGCACTAAATAACACACATTTATCAACCAGCTCGTGAATCTAGTGGACCATTTAGCAGCTAAAAAAAATTAAAAATTTTGTCAGAGGTTTGTGGATCACCAGAAATACAACTCAAGAGGAATATTTCTGTATGTCTGCTGGATGTATAAAAAGGCATTTTAATGCAAGCATGTTCTCCATATACATTTTATAAGGTGATAATACACACATTGTGTTTAATTGCAAATTTGCTTGGGTAGTATATCAAAAACAGAGATGGAAGAAAAGGAATCAGTCACAATAAGTCATTACTGTGTCCCCAATCAGCATTGATTACTGCAGTAATCCTCCTCCTCATGGACTGGCACAACCTCCTGATGATGTCATCCTGTGGGATGGAGGGCCACTCTTTAGTCAGCGCTATGGAGGATGTTCACGGTGTCTCGTCCGCTCACTCAACCAACTCCACAGGTTTTCAGTGGGGTTTAGGTCAGGACTAATAGCTGGCATTCCAATTTCAAAACCACCTACTGTACAGTAGAGTCATGCAGATGTCATCTTCATGCCTTTCTTAGGGATGGGTTACTTTAATAAGGGAGTGTTCATTTGGGATTAGTTTGAGAAAGACATTGTTATCTCTGAAAAACATCTTTTTAGACTCGTGACTGCTGACAAAAAAATCAAACCTCTTATTTAGGGAATTATCTCAAAACTTGTCCCACATTCAAATGTACAATTTATGTAGATTGTTTGATCACAATAGTATCTAGATTTTGTGCACACTATTTCAAGTTTGACTAGGATCTTTTATTGTTATCATGTCAGAGGAAATAAGTCTCACCCGGCTATGACTGACCACCAGGACGCTCATAAAAACTTCATAGAGCCCACACACCACCCCACAAACACTTGTCAGTGTGTGAATTATTTAAAACAAAACCTCCTTTATGCTAAAGGGCTGTAATTCTTTTCCAAAGTATTTCATGCATTCATTCCTTGTCTGCTTGACTCTGCATCACTTAACAGGGATGATTATGATAATGAGAGGAGCCCAGGGTGCAATCTCAGCCTCTTCCTCTGTGTCTGCTAGAATATAATTGATTACTCCTCCCAAACCCAAGCCTTGTGATTTATGTCTGGGTACAAGTCTCTGTATACACTCTTTTAATGGGAGATAACAATATGGCAAGGCAAACAAAAAGCTCTAGCAATCAATTCTGGCATGTCTCCCCCTCCCCATCACCGACACCACAGAATGCTGGGAGATTAGTCGATCACATATTTGGCTCTCCTTGCCCCATGTATTTTTATTATCTTTGGGATGAAACTGTTTGTCTCCCCACCACCTTGACAGTCCTGTGTTTGTGCTGGAGAGCTGGACTCATCAGTTTAAATGTCAGCATGGAGAACAGGTCCACATTCCACTGTGCTCCATTAGCTGATAAGGGGGCGGCTGCTCTGCTGCATGCGAGTGCTGCTGAATATGATGCCGTTCCGCTATGGAGACGGAGAGGCACTGAATAGCTTGTACCTGCTCGACATTATCCCTCACATTGCCACATTTACAAGCACGCTGTCATATTCACAAATATTCATTTTGACAGAAGACAGTGGAACTCAATTTAGGGAACCATTTGAAGATATAAAGATAAAACCAAATTCTTTTATTTTTACTCTGTGCAATAAACCTCAGAGGCGCCACATCACTCCAGAAAGTTCTGTTAGCACGTCTCACAGCTTGGGTTAAAGAGAACAAGATGCTGGATAAACATGTTAAAAACAGAATGTTCCCAGAACATTTTAATCTGTGACTGCTGGAAATTTTATAAGGTCTCTTCCAAATAAATATGATATTCAACAATAAAACTTAAAACTGCACCCAAAACATACTGCTGATATAAAATTGGAGCTCACCATAGAAAATAGAAATATCTCAAAATATTAATTTCTAACTTGAGCTCTACCTCTCATTATCACTAATTGGAATCACGTATCTTCAATTGTAATTGGTGTAATATTTTCAAAAATCAATCAGTGGATATTTGAGCAGTCATTGCCATCGTAACTTGCATGTCTTTTCTGTGATTTAAGTTCATGGTGCTAAGATTAACATGATGACCTTCCATGATCAGCTACAAACCTGTTTTCAAAAATGTTGGGACACTGTGTCAAATGTAAATAAACACAGTATGCAATGATTTGCAAATCATTGAACTCCATATGTACCCATCTGGGGGCTAAACTGGCCTACCTGCAGCAGCTGACATCCTACATCAGGCAAGAATGGGAAAATATTCCACTTTAAAAATTACAGTAAATGGTCTCCTCAGTTGTTGTTAAAAGAAGAGGTGATGCAACAGAGTGGTAAACATGACCCTGTCCCAACTTGGATGTGAACGTTCATTGTTGTTTTTCTCTCTCTGTATCGGCCCAGTGCTGAACTGGCGACCTGTTCAGGGTGTACCCCGCCTCTCGCCCAGTGTCAGCTGGGATGTGCGTCATCCCTGCAAAGGATAAGCATATATGGGAAATGGTTGGATGGATGGATTTTCTAAGTGAGCTACTATATTGACAAACACAGGAGTAAACCCCATGAACTAAAGCACAACGCTGTAAAGAGCTGTAAATTACTCTTATCTTTATCTCAACTGACTTCAGCTTCCATGCTGCTTGCAATAATGTCAAACAATCCAACAATGAAATACAAGCAGATACCTTTTAAGATGTGGCAAGATCATTGTGTTTAACGACCTTTTATCACGCCAGAACAAAGTGTTTGCTGCAAAATTATACGTGACAGGAAAGGGAACCAAATATAACACATACATAAAATGAATCATAAAATCCACAAGCTTTTCTGATTTATCACAAGAACGGCACAGAAACATGTTGTTTACCTGTAATAGATATGAGCCTGGACAAGATGCAAAAACCAGACAGTAAAAAGCAATGGATGAAATTCAGTGACATTGTGATTTGAGTAGCTTTTAAGGATCTAACCAAGGAAGAGAGAAAAGAAAAATAAGTTGTCTAAAGGACTTAAAAGTCAAAGATTTTAAAGTTCAGATTCCCCATTAACTCTGAAACAAGTATGGTGGTACCATGATTATCTGTAGTCGGGCCTGTGGGCTCCTGATGCTCCTGTCTTAGAGTCATTTCTTTACACTTTGACTAAAAGGTCAGGACAGACAATAAGGTTGGAAAAGAAAAGGCGTGTCCCATAACTCTATTTAACCAGACCTACAAGAATTAGGGAAGATTTTTAACAACTACAGAGTGCACATACCTCCGCTAATGCCACTGTCATTACGTTAATATTGAATCAATTAGGAAATACTTTCTAGACCAATCCAAAAAAAAACATATCTATTTATTTTAAAGTATTTTACCATACCCGTTCTTCCCATAACAAATTGTCAAGGGCACGCCATAAGTGGAAGCTCTTCAAGCCATTCAAGACCTACAGCAGATATAATTACTACAGGAATAGTGTTTGCATTTTGTATAAGCGACAGAGGATCTGCACCCAAATCCATACTGATATGCATCTGGATGTATTCCAAAAGGTAAAAAAGGTACGTCAAAACCCAAATGTACCTACGTCTGTCAACAGAGTTGGATAGAGGTTGTGTGATCAGACATGATCACACTTGTCTGCTTGTCTGTTTGCGTACATGACTTCTTGAAAAGAGATTTTGATGAAAATCTGTGGAGAGATCAGCCTTGGGGCAGTGAGGAGTTGGTTAGATTTTGAGGAAGATCTGGATTAAGGATTTGATGACTTTTTTTTATTTCTCAAGAATAAAATAAGCTATAGTCGACACCTATGGCTGTGTGTTCTCTCTGAGTGCTCTCTAGTCTTATAATCTTGTGGCACGGACACATAAAAAAAAAACAATTATTATATTATTATTATATATTAGTTGAATAAATATGGCTGATTTTTTTTATAGTTTGAAGATGTTTCACCTCTCATCCAAGAGGCTTCTTCAGGTCCTCAGGTCCTCAGGCCAATCTCATATTGTTTACAGAACCAAAAAAGAATTCCTCAGAATCTCATCACCTCTTTCTTCCTTCCCCCCTGGACCATATATATCGTAGAGATATTGTACCCAAACAGACAAACAAACACATTATAGCCTCTGGCCAACTTGGTGGAGGCTGTGAACCCAAATGACATGTAGCATCAGTGGTAACAAATGAATGCAAAAAGAAATATGACACATTTTGGTGTGAAACATTGCAGGCGTCATCATGGCTGCACATCAAACAGTAAAAATAAGTTTTTACTCACCTTTCCTGCATCATTTTTGTCTCATCTTCTTACATTTTTCCATCAGATGATTGCAAAATGTGAGACAACACTCTGAATGCCAAAGACACATAAATGTCTCTAACTTCGTATTTGACCCTTGCATGGTCTTGTTAGCTTCAAAGGCCCTTTTGCTTGTGTTTTGTTTATGGCCCAGTGGAGCCGTAACTCACAGCAGTCCGTCCTCCCACAACTCATCCCTCTGTGCTCAACTATTCACAGCGTAGTTTCCTGGGTCAGATTGCATGAATCTCTATGGCTCCCTTCCTGCAGATTTATTGGTTGACAGCTAATTTATCCATTATACACATTCCAAATTATAGGCTTCAGTCAACAGGATGGCGGCAACAGAGCAAGAAAGAAGAGAATGAGTGAAAGAAAGGGAAAGACGAGCTGTCATTCTCCCACATCTCCCACTGGATCCAAAGGATTTACTTCAACCTTGTGCACAGAGTATCAGTGCCCATGTTCAAATACACTACAGAATGCGGCATGTCATAACACCAACATCATTAAGTGTTCAGTACAGCACTGCCACAGCACTCAAACTGTAGAGAACCATTGAGATGAGCAAATCAGAGTTTTGTTACAGAGATGAACACAGACATTGTGTTGCATTAAAATCATCTAAGGCTCTTTTGGTTTTTAGTTTTGGAAAATGGTAGCCTATGAAGTGGACCCCTGTCTGAATGCGGTATTGGGGAGTGATAAACTTGTAAATATGTAATTAAACCAGTGCTTTAACCACAATCTGCAGTAGCTTGTTGGTGGATCAGCTTCATTCATATTTTTATGCTGATTCAAGTATTTATTGTCCCTTAAATTGAATAGTTAAATGTCCAGTATGTTCATTTTGGCCATTTGTGGTCCCTCAAATTAAAGATGCAGTTTGATGAGGTTATGAAGTTACTCAAGATGTTCCATACAACAGGTTGTGAACAGTTTCATGTAGGAACTATTTTCTTTCCATATCACCACGCAGAAGGAAGCGTGCAACTAGTCATGAATGAGAGGCAAGCAAACGAAGCTAACTGTGCTAGCTAAAGTTAAAGCTCAGCCAAGGAAGATTTAATAAATGATTACAGCCCAGCTCTAACAAGCACGAGCCTCTCGCTTGAGTAGATGCACAATAACTTATGTGTGGTAATACAGTGAAGTTCAGTGGAAAGAAGATATTTCATACATTTTAGATATCCAATTTTTTATTTTTTTTATTTTTTCGATTTTTTTTCAATGTATTTGTTTTTTGGGTTTTTTTAATTTTTAATTTTTAAATTTATTTGTTTATTTTTATTTTTTAGGGTTAGGGTCAGAGCTAGGGTTAGGGTCAGAGCTAGGGTTAGGGTCAGAGCTTGGTTTGGGTCAGAACTAGGGCTTGGATCAGACCTAGGGTTAGGGTTATGGTAAGAGCTAGGGTTAGGGTCAGAGCTAGGGCTAGAGTCAGAGCTAGGGCTAGGGTCAGAGCTAGGGTTAAGATCAAAGCTAGGACTAAGGTCAGAGCTAGGGCTAGGTTCAGAGCTAGGGTTAGAGTTAGGGTTGAGCTAGGGTTAGGGTTAGGGTTTAGCTACGGTTAGGGTTAGGGTTGAGCTAGGGTTAGGGTTAGGGTTGTTAGGGTTAGGGTTAGGGTTGAGCTAGGGTTAGGGTTAGGGTTAGGGTTGAGCTAGGGTTAGGGTTGGGCTAGGGTTAGGGTTAGGGTTGAGCTAGGGTCAGGGTTAGGGTTGAGCTAGGGTTAGGGTTAGGGTTGTTAGGGTTAGGGTTAGGGTTGAGCTAGGCTTAGGGTTAGGGTTGAGCTAGGGTTAGGGTTAGGGTTGGGTTAGGGTTAGGGTCGAGCTAGGGTTAGGGGGTTAGGGTTAGGGTTAGGGTTGAGCTAGGGTTAGGGTTAGGGTTGAGCTAGGGTTAGGTTTAGGGTTGAGCTAGGGTTAGGGTTTGGGTTGAGCTAGGGTTAGGGTTAGGGTTGAGCTAGGGTTAGGGTTTGGGTTGAGCTAGGGTTAGGGTTAGGGTTGAGCTAGGGTTAGGGTTAGGGTTGAGCTAGGGTTAGGTTTAGGGTTGAGCTAGGGTAAGGGTTTGGGTTGAGCTAGGGTTAGGGTTTGGGTTGAGCTAGGGTTAGGGTTAGGGTTTAGCTAGGGTTAGGGTCAGAGCTAGGGTTAGGGTCAGAGCTTGGGTTAGGGTCAGAACTAGGGCTTGGATCAGACCTAGGGTTAGGGTCAGAGCAAGGGTTAGGGTTATGGTAAGAGCTAGGGTTAGGGTCAGAGCTAGGGCTAGAGTCAGAGCTAGGGCTAGGGTCAGAGCTAGGGTTAGGATCAAAGCTAGGGCTAGGGTCAGAACTAGGGCTAGGTTCAGAGCTAGGGTTAGGGTTAGGGTTGAGCTAGGGTTAGGGTTAGGGTTGTTAGGGTTAGGGTTGAGCTAGGGTTAGGGTTAGGGTTTAGCTAGGGTTAGGGTTAGGGTTGTTAGGGTTAGGGTTGAGCTAGGGTTAGGGTTAGGGTTGAGCTAGGGTTAGGGTTAGGGTTAGGATTTAGCTAGGGTTAGGGTTAGGGTTAGGGTTGAGCTAGGGTTAGGGTTAGGGTTTAGCTAGGGTTAGGGTTAGGGTTAGGGTTGAGCTAGGGTTAGGGTTAGGGTTGAGCTAGGGTTAGGGTTAGGGTTGAGCTAGGGTTAGGGTTGAGCTAGGGTTAGGGTTAGGGTTAGGGTTGTTAGGGTTAGGGTTTAGCTAGGCTTAGGGTTAGGGTTGAGCTAGGGTTAGGGTTAGGTTTTAGCTAGGGTTAGGGTTAGGGTTGTTAGGGTTGAGCTAGGGTTAGGGTTAGGGTTGTTAGGGTTAGGGTTGAGCTAGGGTTAGGGTTAGGGTTGAGCTAGGGTTAGGGATAGGGTTGAGCTAGGGTTAGGGTTAGGGTTGTTAGGGTTAGGGTTAGGGTTGAGCTAGGGTTAGGGTTAGGGTTAGGGTTTAGCTAGGGTTAGGGTTAGGGTTAGGGTTAGGGTTGAGCTAGGGTTAGGGTTAGGGTTGAGCTAGGGTTAGGGTTAGGGTTGAGCTAGGGTTAGGGTTAGGGTTGAGCTAGGGTTAGGGTTAGGGTTGAGCTAGGGTTAGGGTTAGGGTTGTTAGGGTTAGGGTTAGGGTTGAGCTAGGGTTAGGGTTAGGGTTAGGGTTTAGCTAGGGTTAGGGTTAGGGTTAGGGTTGAGCTAGGGTTAGGGTTAGGGTTGAGCTAGGGTTAGGGTTAGGGTTGAGCTAGGGTTAGGGTTAGGGTTAGGGTTGAGCTAGGGTTAGGGTTAGGGTTTAGCTAGGGTTAGGGTTAGGGTTGAGCTAGGGTTAGGGTTAGGGTTAGGGTTGTTAGGGTTAGGGTTGTTAGGGTTGAGCTAGGGTTAGGGTTAGGGTTGAACTAGGGTTAGGGTTAGGGTTGAGCTAGGGTTAGGGTTAGGGTTGTTAGCGTTAGGGGTTAAGAGGATAAAAACTCAATTCAGTTCTCCTACTGAATTCTATATCTCGGGAACGGAAGGTCGTAGAGACTCGGGACCAACGTCCGTCTCGGGGTTTTTGGGGTCTCTGAGAACGCCAATCTTTGTCCCGAGTCTCTACGACCTTCCCTTCCCGAGATATGACATATCCTGTAGGGGGGTATACTGAATATGTGTATCTCGGGAACGGAACGTCGTAGAGACTCGGGGACAAGTCTGGCGTGTTCAGCGCCCCTAACATGTGGCAGACGGATCTTGGTTCCAAGTTGCTCCGACCTTCGGTTCACGAGTTATACTTAAGTTCATTTTCTCATTGTCGATGAATGGGGCTTGGTGCACCTATACTGAATGTGTGTATCTCGGGAACGGACGGTCGTAGAGACTCGGGACCAACGTCCGTCTGGGGGTTTTTGGGGTCTCTGAGAACGCCAATCTTTGTCCCGAGTCTCTACGACCTTCCCTTCCCGAGATATGACATATCCTGTAGGGGGGTATACTGAATATGTGTATCTCGGGAACGGAACGTCGTAGAGACTCGGGGACAAGTCTGGCGTGTTCAGCGCCCCTAATATATGGCAGACGGATCTTGGTTCCAAGTTGCTCCGACCTTCGGTTCACGAGTTATACTTAAGTTCATTTTCTCATTGTAGATGAATGGGGCTTGGTGCACCTATACTGAATATGTGTATCTCGGGAACGGACGGTCGTAGAGACTCGGGACCAACGTCCGTCTGGGGGTTTTTGGGGTCTCTGAGAACGCCAATCTTTGTTCCGAGTCTCTACGACGTTCCGTTCCCAAGATATGACCTATCCAGTACAGGGGGAAACTGAATATGTGTATCTCGGGAACGGAAGGTCCCAGAGACTCGGGGACAAGTCTTGCGTGTTCAGCGCCCCCGAAATATGGCAGACGGATCTTGGTTCCAAGTTGCTCCGACCTTCGGTTCACGAGTTATACTTAAGTTTATTTTCTCATTGTAGATGAATGGGGCTTGGTGCACCTATACTGAATATGTGTATCTCGGGAACGGACGGTCGTAGAGATTCGGGACCAACGTCCGTCTGAGGGTTTTTGGGGTCTCTGAGAACGCCAGTCTTTGTGCCGAGTCTCTACGACGTTCCGTTCCCAAGATATGACCTATCCAGTACGGGGGGATACTGAATATGTGTATCTCGGGAACGGAAGGTCCCAGAGACTCGGGGACAAGTCTTGCGTGTTCAGCGCCCCCGAAATATGGCAGACGGATCTTGGTTCCAAGTTGCTCCGACCTTCGGTTCACGAGTTATACTTAAGTTTATTTTCTCATTGTAGATGAATGGGGCTTGGCGCACCTATTCTGATTATGTGTATCTCGGGAACGGACGGTCGTAGCGACTCGGGACCAACGTGCGTCTGGGTGTTTTCGGGGTCTCTTGGGCTAGGGTTAGGGTAAGGGTTGAGCTAGGGTTAGGGTTAGGGTTGAGCAAGGCTTAGGGTTAGGGTTGAGCTAGGGTTAGGGTTAGGGTTGAGCTAGGGTTAGGGTTGGGCTAGGGTTAGGGTTAGGATTGAGCTAGGGTTAGGGTTAGGGTTTAGCTAGGGTTAGGGTTAGGGTTGAGCTAGGGTTAGGGTTAGGGTTGAGCAAGGCTTAGGGTTAGGGTTGAGCTAGGGTTAGGGTTAGGGTTGAGCTAGGGTTAGGGTTGGGCTAGGGTTAGGGTTAGGATTGAGCTAGGGTTAGGGTTAGGGTTAGGGTTTAGCTAGGGTTAGGGTTAGGGTTGAGCTAGGGTTAGGGTTAGGGTTGTTAGGGTTAGGGTTAGGGTTAGGGTTGAGCTAGGGTTAGGGTTAGAGTTAGGGTTGAGCTAGGGTTAGGGTTGAGCTAGGGTTAGGGTTGGGCTAGGGTTAGGGTTAGGGTTGAGCTAGGGTTAGGGTTACGGTTTAGCTAGGGTTAGGGTTAGGGTTGAGCTAGGGTTAGGGTTAGGGTTGAGCAAGGCTTAGGGTTAGGGTTGAGCTAGGGTTAGGGTTAGGGTTGAGCTAGGGTTAGGGTTGGGCTAGGGTTAGGGTTAGGATTGAGCTAGGGTTAGGGTTAGGGTTTAGCTAGGGTTAGGGTTAGGGTTGAGCTAGGGTTAGGGTTAGGGTTGTTAGGGTTAGGGTTAGGGTTAGGGTTGAGCTAGGGTTAGGGTTAGAGTTAGGGTTGAGCTAGGGTTAGGGTTGAGCTAGGGTTAGGGTTGGGCTAGGGTTAGGGTTAGGGTTGAGCTAGGGTTAGGGTTAGTGTTTAGCTAGGGTTAGGGTTAGGGTTGAGCTAGGGTTAGGATTAGGGTTGTTAGGGTTAGGGTTAGGGTTGAGCTAGGGTTAGGGTTAGGGTTGAGCTAGGGTTAGGGTTGGGCTAGGGTTAGGGTTAGGGTTGAGCTAGGGTTAGGGTTAGGGTTGAGCAAGGCTTAGGGTTAGGGTTGAGCTAGGGTTAGGGTTAGGGTTGAGCTAGGGTTAGGGTTAGGGTTGTTAGGGTTAGGGTTAGGGTTGAGCTAGGCTTAGGGTTAGGGTTGAGCTAGGGTTAGGGTTAGGGTTAGGGTTGTTAGGGTTAGGGTTAGGGTTTAGCTAGGCCTAGGGTTAGGGTTGAGCTAGGGTTAGGGTTAGGCTTTAGCTAGAGTTAGGGTTAGGGTTGTTAGGGTTGAGCTAGGGTTAGGGTTAGGGTTGAGCTAGGGTTAGGGTTACGGTTTAGCTAGGGTTAGGGTTAGGGTTGAGCTAGGGTTAGGGTTAGGGTTGAGCAAGGCTTAGGGTTAGGGTTGAGCTAGGGTTAGGGTTAGGGTTGAGCTAGGGTTAGGGTTGGGCTAGGGTTAGGGTTAGGATTGAGCTAGGGTTAGGGTTAGGGTTTAGCTAGGGTTAGGGTTAGGGTTGAGCTAGGGTTAGGGTTAGGGTTGTTAGGGTTAGGGTTAGGGTTGAGCTAGGGTTAGGGTTAGGGTTAGGGTTGAGCTAGGGTTAGGGTTGAGCTAGGGTTAGGGTTGGGCTAGGGTTAGGGTTAGGGTTGAGCTAGGGTTAGGGTTAGTGTTTAGCTAGGGTTAGGGTTAGGGTTGAGCTAGGGTTAGGGTTAGGGTTGTTAGGGTTAGGGTTAGGGTTGAGCTAGGGTTAGGGTTAGGGTTGAGCTAGGGTTAGGGTTGGGCTAGGGTTAGGGTTAGGGTTGAGCTAGGGTTAGGGTTAGGGTTGAGCAAGGCTTAGGGTTAGGGTTGAGCTAGGGTTAGGGTTAGGGTTGAGCTAGGGTTGGGGTTAGGGTTAGGGTTGTTAGGGTTAGGGTTAGGGTTGAGCTAGGCTTAGGGTTAGGGTTGAGCTAGGGTTAGGGTTAGGGTTAGGGTTGGGTTAGGGTTGTTAGGGTTAGGGTTAGGGTTTAGCTAGGCTTAGGGTTAGGGTTGAGCTAGGGTTAGGGTTAGGCTTTAGCTAGAGTTAGGGTTAGGGTTGTTAGGGTTGAGCTAGGGTTAGGGTTAGGGTTGAGCTAGGGTTAGGGTTAGGGTTGTTAGGGTTAGGGTTGAGCTAGGGTTAGGGTTAGGTTTGAGCTAGGGTTAGGGTTAGGGTTGAGCTAGGGTTAGGGTTAGGGTTGTTAGGGTTAGGGTTAGGGTTGAGCTAGGGTTAGGGTTCGGGTTAGGGTTTAGCTAGGGTTAGGGTTAGGGTTAGGGTTGAGCTAGGGTTAGGGTTAGGGTTGAGCTAAGGTTAGGGTTAGGGTTGAGCTAGGGTTAGGGTTAGGGTTGAGCTAGGGTTAGGGTTAGGGTTAGGGTTGTTAGCGTTAGGGGTTAAGAGGATAAAAACTCAATTCAGTTCTCCTACTGAATTCTATATCTCGGGAACGGAAGGTCGTAGAGACTCGGGACCAACGTCCATCTCGGGGTTTTTGGGGTCTCTGAGAACGCCAATCTTTGTCCCGAGTCTCTACGACCTTCCCTTCCCGAGATATGACATATCCTGTAGGGGGGTATACTGAATATGTGTATCTCGGGAACGGAACGTCGTAGAGACTCGGGGACAAGTCTGGCGTGTTCAGCGCCCCTAACATATGGCAGACGGATCTTGGTTCCAAGTTGCTCCGACCTTCGGTTCACGAGTTATACTTAAGTTCATTTTCTCATTGTCGATGAATGGGGCTTGGTGCACCTATACTGAATGTGTGTATCTCGGGAACGGACGGTCGTAGAGACTCGGGACCAACGTCCGTCTGGGGGTTTTTGGGGTCTCTTTGAACGCCAATCTTTGTCCCGAGTCTCTACGACCTTCCCTTCCCGAGATATGACATATCCTGTAGGGGGGTATACTGAATATGTGTATCTCGGGAACGGAACGTCCTAGAGACTCGGGGACAAGTCTGGCGTGTTCAGCGCCCCCGAAATATGGCAGACGGATCTTGGTTCCAAGTTGGTCCGACCTTCGGTTCACGAGTTATACTTAAGTTCATTTTCTCATTGTAGATGAATGGGGCTTGGTGCACCTATACTGAATATGTGTATCTCGGGAACGGACGGTCGTAGAGACTCGGGACCAACGTCCGTCTGAGGGTTTTTGGGGTCTCTGAGAACGCCAGTCTTTGTCCCGAGTCTCTACGACGTTCCGTTCCCAAGATATGACCTATCCAGTACGGGGGGATACTGAATATGTGTATCTCGGGAACGGAAGGTCCCAGAGACTCGGGGACAAGTCTTGCGTGTTCAGCGCCCCCGAAATATGGCAGACGGATCTTGGTTCCAAGTTGCTCCGACCTTCGGTTCACGAGTTATACTTAAGTTTATTTTCTCATTGTAGATGAATGGGGCTTGGCGCACCTATTCTGATTATGTGTATCTCGGGAACGGACGGTCGTAGCGACTCGGGACCAACGTGCGTCTGGGTGTTTTCGGGGTCTCTTGGGCTAGGGTTAGGGTTAGGGTTGAGCTAGGGTTAGGGTTACGGTTTAGCTAGGGTTAGGGTTAGGGTTGAGCTAGGGTTAGGGTTAGGGTTGAGCAAGGCTTAGGGTTAGGGTTGAGCTAGGGTTAGGGTTAGGGTTGAGCTAGGGTTAGGGTTGGGCTAGGGTTAGGGTTAGGGTTGAGCTAGGGTTAGGGTTAGGGTTGAGCAAGGCTTAGGGTTAGGGTTGAGCTAGGGTTAGGGTTAGGGTTGAGCTAGGGTTAGGGTTGGGCTAGGGTTAGGGTTAGGGTTGAGCTAGGGTTAGGGTTAGTGTTTAGCTAGGGTTAGGGTTAGGGTTGAGCTAGGGTTAGGGTTAGGGTTGTTAGGGTTGAGCTAGGGTTAGGGTTAGGGTTAGGGTTGAGCTAGGGTTAGGGTTGGGCTAGGGTTAGGGTTAGGGTTGAGCTAGGGTTAGGGTTAGGGTTGAGCAAGGCTTAGGGTTAGGGTTGAGCTAGGGTTAGGGTTAGGGTTGAGCTAGGGTTAGGGTTAGGGTTAGGGTTGTTAGGGTTAGGGTTAGGGTTGAGCTAGGCTTAGGGTTAGGGTTGAGCTAGGGTTAGGGTTAGGGTTAGGGTTGGGTTAGGGTTGTTAGGGTTAGGGTTAGGGTTTAGCTAGGCTTAGGGTTAGGGTTGAGCTAGGGTTAGGGTTAGGCTTTAGCTAGAGTTAGGGTTAGGGTTGTTAGGGTTGAGCTAGGGTTAGGGTTAGGGTTGAGCTAGGGTTAGGGTTAGGGTTGTTAGGGTTAGGGTTGAGCTAGGGTTAGGGTTAGGTTTGAGCTAGGGTTAGGGTTAGGGTTGAGCTAGGGTTAGGGTTAGGGTTGTTAGGGTTAGGGTTAGGGTTGAGCTAGGGTTAGGGTTCGGGTTAGGGTTTAGCTAGGGTTAGGGTTAGGGTTAGGGTTGAGCTAGGGTTAGGGTTAGGGTTGAGCTAGGGTTAGGGTTAGGGTTGAGCTAGGGTTAGGGTTAGGGTTAGGGTTGTTAGGGTTAGGGTTAGGGTTTAGCTAGGCTTAGGGTTAGGGTTGAGCTAGGGTTAGGGTTAGGCTTTAGCTAGGGTTAGGGTTAGGGTTGTTAGGGTTGAGCTAGGGTTAGGGTTAGGGTTGAGCTAGGGTTAGGGTTAGGGTTGCTAGGGTTAGGGTTGAGCTAGGGTTAGGGTTAGGGTTGAGCTAGGGTTAGGGTTAGGGTTGAGCTAGGGTTAGGGTTAGGGTTGTTAGCGTTAGGGGTTAAGAGGATAAAAACTCAATTCAGTTCTCCTACTGAATTCTATATCTCGGGAACGGAAGGTCGTAGAGACTCGGGACCAACGTCCGTCTCGGGGTTTTTGGGGTCTCTGAGAACGCCAATCTTTGTCCCGAGTCTCTACGACCTTCCCTTCCCGAGATATGACATATCCTGTAGGGGGGTATACTGAATATGTGTATCTCGGGAACGGAACGTCGTAGAGACTCGGGGACAAGTCTGGCGTGTTCAGCGCCCCTAACATATGGCAGACGGATCTTGGTTCCAAGTTGCTCCGACCTTCGGTTCACGAGTTATACTTAAGTTCATTTTCTCATTGTCGATGAATGGGGCTTGGTGCACCTATACTGAATATGTGTATCTCGGGAATGGACGGTCGTAGAGACTCGGGACCAACGTCCGTCTGGGGGTTTTTGGGGTCTCTGAGAACGCCAATCTTTGTCCCGAGTCTCTACGACCTTCCCTTCCCGAGATATGACATATCCTGTAGGGGGGTATACTGAATATGTGTATCTCGGGAACGGAACGTCGTAGAGACTCGGGGACAAGTCTGGCGTGTTCAGCGCCCCCGAAATATGGCAGACGGATCTTGGTTCCAAGTTGCTCCGACCTTCGGTTTACGAGTTATACTTAAGTTCATTTTCTCATTGTAGATGAATGGGGCTTGGTGCACCTATACTGAATATGTGTATCTCGGGAACGGACGGTCGTAGAGACTCGGGACCAACGTCCGTCTGAGGGTTTTTGGGGTCTCTGAGAACGCCAGTCTTTGTCCCGAGTCTCTACGACGTTCCGTTCCCAAGATATGACCTATCCAGTACGGGGGGATACTGAATATGTGTATCTCGGGAACGGAAGGTCCCAGAGACTCGGGGACAAGTCTTGCGTGTTCAGCGCCCCCGAAATATGGCAGACGGATCTTGGTTCCAAGTTGCTCCGACCTTCGGTTCACGAGTTATACTTAAGTTTATTTTCTCATTGTAGATGAATGGGGCTTGGCGCACCTATTCTGATTATGTGTATCTCGGGAACGGACGGTCGTAGCGACTCGGGACCAACGTGCATCTGGGTGTTTTCGGGGTCTCTTGAGCTAGGGTTAGGGTTAGGGTTGAGCTAGGGTTAGGGTTACGGTTTAGCTAGGGTTAGGGTTAGGGTTGAGCTAGGGTTAGGGTTAGGGTTGAGCAAGGCTTAGGGTTAGGGTTGAGCTAGGGTTAGGGTTAGGGTTGAGCTAGGGTTAGGGTTGGGCTAGGGTTAGGGTTAGGGTTGAGCTAGGGTTAGGGTTAGGGTTGAGCAAGGCTTAGGGTTAGGGTTGAGCTAGGGTTAGGGTTAGGGTTGAGCTAGGGTTAGGGTTGGGCTAGGGTTAGGGTTAGGGTTGAGCTAGGGTTAGGGTTAGGGTTGAGCTAGGGTTAGGGTTGTTAGGGTCAGGGTTTAGCTAGGGTTAGGGTCAGAGCTAGGGTTAGGGTCAGAGCTTGGGTTAGGGTCAGAACTAGGGCTTGGATCAGACCTAGGGTTAGGGTCAGAGCTAGGGTTAGGGTTATGGTAAGAGCTAGGGTTAGGGTCAGAGCTAGGGCTAGAGTCAGAGCTAGGGCTAGGTTCAGAGCTAGGGTTAGGGTTAGGGTTGAGCTAGGGTTAGGGTTAGGGTTGTTAGGGTTAGGGTTGAGCTAGGGTTAGGGTTAGGGTTTAGCTAGGGTTAGGGTTAGGGTTGTTAGGGTTAGGGTTGAGCTAGGGTTAGGGTTAGGGTTGAGCTAGGGTTAGGGTTAGGCTTAGGGTTTAGCTAGGGTTAGGGTTAGGGTTAGGGTTGAGCTAGGGTTAGGGTTAGGGTTGAGCTAGGGTTAGGGTTAGGGTTGTTAGGGTTAGGGTTGAGCTAGGGTTAGAGTTAGGGTTGTTAGGGTTAGGGTTAGGGTTGAGCTAGGGTTAGGGTTAGGGTTAGGGTTTAGCTAGGGTTAGGGTTAGGGTTAGGGTTGAGCTAGGGTTAGGGTTAGGGTTGAGCTAGGGTTAGGGTTAGGGTTGAGCTAGGGTTAGGGTTAGGGTTGAGCTAGGGTTAGGGTTAGGGTTAGGGTTAGGGCTGAGCTAGGCTAGGGTTAGGGTTGAGCTAGGGTTAGGGTTAGGGTTGAGCTAGGGTTAGGGTTAGGGTTTAGCTAGGGTTAGGGTTGGGCTAGGGTTAGGGTTGAGCTAGGGTTAGGGTTGGGCTAGGGTTAGGTTTGGGCTAGGGTTAGGGTTGGACTAGGGTTAGATTTAGGGTTGAGCTAGGGTTAGGGTTAGGGTTGAGCTAGGGTTAGGGTTGGACTAGGGTTAGGGTTGTTAGGGTTAGCGTTGGTCTAGGGTTAGGTTTAGGGTTGAGCTAGGGTTAGGGTTAGGGTTGAGCTAGGCTAGGGTTAGGGTTGTTAGGGTTAGGGTTAGGGTTTAGCTAGGCTTAGGGTTAGGGTTAGGAGGCTTAGGGTTAGGGTTTGTGTTAAGCAGGCACAGGCAGGGTTAGGGTTAGCGTTAGGGTCAGAGCTAGGGCTAGGGTCAGAGCTAGGGTTTAGCGTTAGGGTCACAGGTAGGGCTAGGGTCAGAGCTAGGGTCACTAAATACCCCCATTTCATCAGCTTTATTCATAATTTTTTTTTATTATGATAATAATAATAATTTTTAGAAAAAGGTCCATTTCTTATGACTTTTTAAAGAATTTTTTTGCTCTTGGGTATTTTCACCTCCCATAGCTCAAGGTTAGGTTAATTTAGACACACAGCTTGAAGTGTTTCAGAGTTCTATATGATTCATTTGACTATGTCACACTTTTGTTTTAAGGATTATATTGGCATTTGACTTTCTACAAGCTAATGATGTAATGGACTAAATGAAATGATGGTAAAATTAAACTGTTCCTCATTTTCAAAGGATGAGCCCCAGACGGCTCCAATTTGACATCTGAGTAAGGGATTGAAATCTCAGTGTGAGCCAAGCTGAAAGAAAGTGGCTGAAAGAAAAATGTGCCCAAATGTAGTTATGAAAAAACATTATCCTCCAACATTTATGCACCATGTAAGCCCTCTGTTACAGGACAGAAACGTGTGCATGTACTGTGTGTGAGCCAAAGGCATTGTGGGCATTTGTGGTCATAATAAATGTGTTTATTGACCATTACAATTTATTAATATCCCTGGTGAGCATGAGGTAAGGCTGAAGTTCACACACCGCTTGATTCTTGCAATTTAAATGTCAGCTTTTTAATATATACCATATATATGGTTGTTCATTTATAATGCATGTGCCACAACATATCACTAGTCATTCACATAAAGCACTGGTCTCCAGAACTCTCGACTGTGTGACAGGCTCTGTAAGTGACTCTTATTTCTCACCGTTGATTTATAATACAACAAGCAGCTCTAAATGTGACAAAGGCTTTATTGTCATTGTGAACAGACTCGGCTTATGTCACAGGATTTTTTCAGGCCTCTCCCAGCAGCACTTGTCAACCAACCATGACATGTTCTCACCGGCTACAATTCAACTTTATGTCCCTCCCGCTGAAAGTCAAATCAATACGGCTTAAGTGTCCATCTCAAAAGAGTCTATTTCATTAAGTTGGTTTTGAGGTACTCAAATAAATAAGCACCCGTTGTATATTTAGTGTAAAGAGTTCAAGTCACCAGCCCAGTCAGTTTCTTATTTATTTCTTTGCAGTCAGACATACTCGAACCGCCGACCTGAAGAATTACTATATGTCAACGTTTGCTTAGACAGGGAGCAGCAGCTCAGACAGAAACGGTCCCTAGAGTCTTTCCAATGTGGCCTAACAATCCATTATCATCATCATAAAGCATCCAAGCAACCCACCTCCTCAGCTGCAGGATGCACATATACAATCCCACTCAACAGGGGTATCATCAGGCACACACACACACGCACGCACGCATACACACACGCACGCACACACACACACACACAATTGCTGTAATTGCACCTTTATTAGTCCCCCATTCACACTTTTTACAACCTGGAGCAAAGAGCAGATCACATCTCTGGAAATGGCCTCTAAAAGCATGGGGCTGATATAAACAGGACCCTTCACTGCCATTAGACGGAGTGGCTGGGGGGAAGCTGTGCTGACAACATGGTGCGTAAAGTCAATTAGTGTACTTCATTAGAGTGTAGTAAACCTGCAGAAAGACCATAACATGATGGATACTGGTAATGTTTTCTATTTTAGATGGATAATTTACCAAGGACCTGAGTAGAATTTCAATTTTGTCACTGCTTAAGCATCAGAAATGTAGAAACTGTTAAGAAATTTGGAATTTTCTGCGACACTTATTTATATTTAATGATGTTGATGTTCTCATCAGGTGGTCACATCTATCCAATAGCACAGCGACACACCTTCATTGTCTTTTGTTTTGTCTTTTTAAATGTGATTCTCTCTCTACCTTTAGTTTATTCATGCTGCTGATATGGGTGCCCCCCACCTCCCCACCACCACCCAGTCTTTGCAAATAAAACAACTTCATCATTCCATCAGCCTCATCAGTCTCAGCAGAGTCATCAGCCACCACCACCACCACCACCAGTGTCTGGACTCAGTAGATGATTCATCTGGCTGCTGCTCAGGCAGATGCCCTAAAATCACCATCTATCTTAATCAGGGCTACAGTAAACAATTATCTTAACTTTATTCACTTGTATCTCTTGATTGAATTAGATATGTAAGATATTTCATCAGAAGAGTGAAAATGCAACCTGCTGGTGGCGCTACGGGGACAGATTATATCACTATATTTACTTCTTGCCTGGCTCCACAATTCCTCTCTGATGTGCTTATCAAATATGATACATCTCAGGTCATCTGACTCAGGCCTTCTGGCTGGTCTGAGGGTTCATCGAAAGTTGAACTTCAGAAATACCTTACCATCTTACCATCTTGACAAAGATGTGTTTTCCTGGCTTGTTTCCTATTTACTTATTTTTATGGCTCTTTGAGACCATCTACTGCTTTAGCCAACATTCCCTTCAAATAAACAGGCTCTATGCTCACGTACAAAGCTAGAGGCGAATGTCTTTGACACTTAAACTGTTACCACTAAAGAGGGCTTTTGTAGGCTTCTTTGTATACTTTTATACTACATCTGATTTCCCCAGTCAGGCTTACAGCCAACAGTTTATTCCCAACCATAAATATTTATTTATGATGCCTTAGAATTTTTCAACGTGGCATTTTTTAACAGAACCTGAAGCTGATCTGAAAAAAGGGGCGCTGATAGGCAACGGCACAAATAGACCGGCTGCATCAAAGCACTTGTTCCCACTTACTGTCTCTGTTTCTGTGTGATGATGCCATTCTGACAGACAGGTGATAATTCAAACAGCAGCTACTTGAGGTTGGTGCCTGCTGAGTGTGCTGCCCCCACACTGAGACACATAAAAATCCATTCCTCAAACCCACTGGAGCCTGGACATCAGAATAATTTAATCTCCGACTTTTTCCCATTGACTCTTCCAGTGGAAGAAAACTATTTCTCACTGTGCCCACTTTACTAAGCAATGTTTGTGAAGTCTGTCTGGAGGCTTCCTGCGGTGAAGCCTCCACGCTGACTCCATTTTTAGGTGTGCTTAGTATTCTTGAAGTGGGGGTAAATAAATGTTTCAGTTGGCCAACACAGCGAACAGCATCCCTCCCACTGGTGGTGTTTGCCATTTTGTCAGAGTAGCTCAGAATGTTTGACCCGTCGGTGTGCCAAATAATGTAACTTGACAGTGACACTTAACCTCACGTGATCCTGGACCTGCCTGTGCATGAAATTCTCCGAGACACAAACAAACATATTAGGCAATAGAGAGGAAAGAAGTGTCTCACCTTGTTCTTTTTTAATTTTTTAATTTAATTTTTTTGCATGACATAGAATTTGCATTATGATATGAAGCTAGCATTTACAAGCAAAGATTTTTTTTCCCCCCCTCACCTTAAAAATGAGACACGTGGGAGTTGATGTGGTGTCTGTGGTTTTTGAAGAGGTAGGTAGCAGCAGCAGAAAGTAACACAAAAAAGATGATTAAGTCATCTATTACTTATTCACAAGCATGTGTTGTGTTTCTACCAGAGACATAAAACAAACTCTGGCGAGAGGGTTCATCGTGTGGATGGAGCTGATGGAGGTCATGATGTCTGTGTGTGCTCTCTCGGGTGATTCAAGTCAGCGTCTGAGGAGGCATACTGACTGTGTCACAGTCTGCATTCACTAGCAGTAGGAGGGCTGGCTCTGCATTCTGATTGCAAAGGAGGCTGAGCACGTTTGGTCTGGCTTGAAAACTAAACAGTACCCTCTGTTGGAGTACACAGAGATTGCGGGGCAGTCAGAGAAGACGTGACCGGATATTCCCAAATCTCACCAGCAACTCCTATGTTACAATGACTCTCTTTGGACTTGATCTATTTCTCCTTATAATCCTGTCAATGTCTCCAAGTGTGTCCGTCACTTAAGTGCTTCCCCTCAACACGATGACTGGAGACAATTAGTTCGATTTGGTATGCACTCCTACTGACCACAGATCCATTTAAAAGTTCTTCTCTGGAGGCATATGGTGAAGCATGAAACTCAAATATAACTGCATACAGCAAGCTCAGAGGGTTTCTAATGTAGTCCAGAGGCCCCCAGGGGTCCATGAGGGGGCTCCAGAGGGTCAGATACGAAATGAGGAAGAGCTTAATTTCATAGTTATCAAAAGTTTCACTCTACTCACTCAGGTTTCACTAATATAATATTAGATTTATACCTATGTATATTGAGCCAAACTTTTAAAAGATAAGTGCAAAAACACCACCATCCATAGTTTCAGTTTAATTTGATTTTTGCTTTTCAGGGAGGCTGGAGTATTTACCTTTCTAATGTTTTATCCTTTGCTAATAGAGTCCTGCTCCCGGTTTCTGCAGATACACCAGACAGCAGAGAGATCATTTGGTGCCCCGAGCAAAATCTGCAAACGCAGTACTGACACTTAAACTGAGGAGTAATTAGACACACTCAGGGGATTTGAAATTGCACCACTGGGTTTATTTGTAACTTTGCTTGGATAGTCTGTGTCATATGAGAATGACAACCCGTAATTTGCTCCTTATTAACTTTTAATGATTATCTTAATTTAATCAGTAAGAAAAACAAAGAGACAGAATAAAACCCTGTTTCCAAAAAAGGTGGGATGCTGTGTAAAATGTAAATAGAAACAGAATGTGATTTGCAAAACATTGTGTGGTGTTTTTATTTACATTTTACACAGCGTCACAACTTTTTTGGAAACAGGGTTGTAAAAAAAAAAAAAAAAAAAAACTTCACCACTCAGGTGGCACAACTGGAGTCTACAACATTTTACACAATCAGTAATTAGTGCATCCCCATCACTATTGATTACAATAGTAATGCTCCTCCTCATGGACTGAGCATCCTCCGGGTATCCCTGGGCACTCCGGAACTGTGATGTCACTTTCCCCCAGAAACTGGGCTCACCCAAACCCAGTGATGTAATCCCGTCACAACAGGATCAGCGTAAGGTCCTGTGCAGGCTGTAGTTCATCTGGATGCATAATGCTGGTTACATAATCCATTATTGTAGAATGGTGAGAATTCACTGCATTGATGATTTGTATGGTGGGCTGCCATGCCTCCAGCATTCTAATGTAACAATCCTGGTCAATTCATGGAATTCTTGCAGAATTACATCATTTTCTCCTGAGTCTTTGTGCCTTTTTCCAGGGGTGGGTAACTCTAACAAGGGAGAGGTCATTTGTGATTAGTTGGATAAACGCATCATAACTATTTCTTTAGAAATTCTCTTTTCAGACTCAAGGCTACTCACAAATAGATCAGATCTTGTATGTTGGGAATTATCACAAAACCTGCCCTACATATTTTTCTCAAATTAGGCCAAAAGAAAACTTAATGGTGTGTTTTTGAATGCCTTGAGTGTACTTAAGATAAATTGTGATGAGTGTTAGGAGACACCTGGCCATTTTTGCAGACCACTGACTAAATAGATGAAAAGTTTGTCAAACCTTCAGGCTAACATCCTTCTCTGCTCATGTCATCATCTGCCATTCAGAAAACGAGGGTCGCATTAAGAGTCATTTGGTGTCAAGCTGCTTATAATATCCCCCCTGACCTGACATTTGTCTCCCTGGAGACAAGTCTTAAAAGCCCACAGTTTAAACATTGCCGCATGGATGAATGCAGTCTTATTTCCTCAGGGAGTCTGGGCAAATTTCAGCTGTCAAAAGACAGCAGCGCCGGGCTTTATTGTTAACTGACCCATAGGAGCACGTCTTAGAGGGAACAAGTTGACATGAACAGTCGTCTTTATTTTACAGGCGAAGGTTCGCTCTGCTGTATATTTTGATTATGGCCAGAAGCCCATAACAGATGGTGACCCTCTTGTAGAAGACGTTTGACAGTCACATCTTGTGTTGTTCCATTAGAGCCTGAAAATCTCCCAAGTCAAACGGCTGCCGTCATTTCAAATCAGGTTTCATTTGCCCTGACATGTGACACAGAGGGGCAGCAGTAGGGCTAATAGGTTCATAACTTCTAACAACTCCTCCTGCTCCTTAAAGAAAATATTTTTTAAATACATAGTTAATGCCTGAGAGTTCTCACAGTTTTACTGCATTTATGAATATCAAAGCTAATAGGAACATCATTTTAATCCTTTAAAAATATGATTAATCAGCTGTTTGCACCAACCAAATCAAACGAACAGTTTAAAAAGCTCAATGCAACAGATATTCCAAGTATTTTTCCCAAATATAACACAAAATGCTACTTTTACTGACTACTGCAGTCTCTAAATGATTCAACCCATAATAACAAGCGTCTAGTATTTTGTAGAGACCCTTTTGATGCTATGACCTGCTGCAAGTGTGATGCATAGTCAAAAACCACCTTCTGGCAGCGTTCCTGAAGAATCTTAGCCCATTCCTCATGTGCAAAGGCCTAGTGTTCTGGAATATTCCTGGGTTTATGCGCTGCAACCAAATCCCACCAGAGATTTCCCATGGCATTCAAGTCAGACTACAGTGATGGCCACTCTAGAATGATCCAGGACTTCTTTTGAAACCAGCTTCAGCTTCCTCACAGATGGCGAGATGTTTTCGCTGCTGGTTTCCAGTGCCCGAGGAAGCAAAGCAGCCCCAGATCATCATGGAGCCACCGCCATGTTTCACTGTAGGTAGGGTGTTCTTTTCAGCATATGCCTCATTCTTCCTCCTCCAATCATACAGTTGAAACAAAACTAAGTTTTTGGGCCTGTGGATCATCACTCCACAGAACAGCATCCCCAAAACTTCTGAGCCTTATCTAGATGTTTCTGAGTGTGAAAGAGAGGACACACAACGCTGATCCAACGGAATAATTTGTGTCAGGCACAGAAACTGCTGCTGCATGCTTCTTAAATTTTGTGGCATGTTCAGTCAAAGTGATACAACCTCTTGCAGTATGCACAAAGCTGGAAAACTGCCATCCCTGCAATATTGATTTGCAAATGTGTGCTCTTATGAGGGATGCTAACCAGGGGGTTGAATAGTTTTGGGACTGACGTAGTCATTGAAAATAGCACTTTGTATTTAATGTGGGAAAATGTTTTAAATATGTTGCAATGAGCTATTTAAATTGTTCTTGTTTGATTTGGTTGGTGCAAAAAGCTGAACAATAACATGTTTTCCAATAAATCTA
The DNA here is from genome assembly GCA_037577475.1 of Chaunax sp. Z400. Taxonomy (NCBI): domain Eukaryota; kingdom Metazoa; phylum Chordata; class Actinopteri; order Lophiiformes; family Chaunacidae; genus Chaunax; species Chaunax sp. Z400. The sequence goes on from CM075185.1 coordinate 7,764,320, forward strand.
ATATAATATACAGTGGGGGTTGAATAGTTTTGCCAGGCTGAGGCTATAAATCAATTTCCAAAAACAATACTCCATTAAACAAATAGTTCCAAAACATCTATCTCATGGCAGACATTTGACCCATCATAACAAGAAAAGGCTAGGTGTAATTAATAACATTAACACGTCACGTTAATGGTCCCAGCATACCAGGATACTGGAACCTAAATGGAATGAAGCTGTATTTAAGAATTGTGGACATTATGGACAGTACATATAAGAGAAAGGTGAATGGAATAAGGCATTGTTTGAAAGCAAACAAGACCACCACGCATAGAAATGTTAACATTTATTGCTGTTTCTGAATACCGCACTGAAAGCAAAAGCATTCAGAGTATACACAGAAATTATACAATAATATATGGTTTCACAAAGGCAGTGAACACATACTGTATTACAATCTACAAAAATCTACTTTACAGAAATTTAAAATTCTAAATATCAAAAAGGTACAGCTGCAGAAACAGGTGTCGAACTGGAACCAGAAACTGGAACCAGAAACTGCTCTGGATATCAGTTGGTGAGACAACATGGTGACATCACAATACAAAGAAAGCGGAAGTCATCTTTGTACTTACAGCTGGTTTTGGAAACTACGACTGGCAGACGAAACAAAACATTCTCCAACTCATTAGATTGAAATGATCATATAAATTATGGTGGTTTTATGCATCCAAAATATATCATTTTACAGAAGACTCCTCGACAAGGTAGCATGTCATAGTATTGTTCAGTGGGATTGGTAGTGTATCACTGCAAAAAATGTGGTTAAAATAATATAAGGACACATTGGAAAAAAAAATACATCCTCCGATCCCATGAGGTTTGAGAATTTTTAAAATTATGCCTGTTCTCAACAGCCAGGTGAACTAACAACATAGTGGTGGTGGGTTTTTTCTCGTTCAGGTCATTGATGTTCAAAAAGAACATTTTTACATGAGCTTCAGTCAGAAACAGAAACGATGGTGGCAGCGCATGTCATTTCATAAATAAAGAGGGGCTGGTATGGCTCTGTTCTGGTAAAAAAGGTACAAAATGTAGACTACCAATCATGTCAAAATGTCCAAATGGTTAGAGTGACCGCCAAAAGAATAGAACCAGACCACGTCAGCATCCGAACAAACCCACTGCCAACTTACAAAAAAAAAAAAAAAAAATGAACAAAAATCCAGCCAAGAAACTCAAGGCAGCTTAAACTAGCCCCTTTTAAGGGAAACTTAAAAACAGAGGATAAGAAGATCAATAAAATATTCCAGTTAAAAAGAGAGAGAAAAAAAAAAAACTTCAAATGAAAATTTGTATACCCACAACAACGCCAGGTAGCCATTTTGGAGGAGTGTCCAAAAGCGGGAAGAGGCGTTCATCTTGTGTACGAGTTTTAGTTATCCTCATTCCCAGTGACAGTCAAGCTGTATTCAAGGACAAGCTGGTTTATGGTCACACGTGGCTGCAAGTAGGCCTTCAGTCTAGTCCTGCTCCATGGGCTCCTCAGTGGTCCCAGTGTTCAAAGTGGCACTTTCCATGGCGCCCTCTGTAGGAGGTTCAGTTGTACTGCTAGAAGGAGCAAGACCTACGTCTTCTCTGGTCGCCTCTGCACTCTCTATGCTACAGCTGCTGCTGCTGCTGCTGCTGCTGCTGACTGGGTCACTATTGCTGTCCTCACTGTCCCTGCTGGTCTCGGGGCTCTCCACGACGCCTGCGGGTGCCTGCTGCTCCGTCTGATCCATGTCACTGCCCTCCTCCTGGGAGCCGCATGGCACCTCCCTCTCAGCCAGCTCAGCCTCCTGACTTGAGCCTGCACACACCTCAGCCTGGGTGCTGCTCGTGGGTTCTGTGGTGAAAAAGTGAAGATAATTATTATAATATGCATCCCCATATATTTTTTATGTCTTGTTGTGGGATTCAATATACATGTCAATATACTTTAATATAACTTTAGTGTGAGCCTCTGTATAACCACTGTATGAACTTATTTTTCACGCCATAACAGTCTCAGCCCCTTCAGTCTGTGAAGTTAGGCTTGTCAATCTTTTCAGAAAGAAAATCAGTGCCAAAGTCAGTTTCTGCCCCCTGATTCATTCTCAGTAGGCACATCACATTTTCCTCATAGCTCTCAGCAAACATGCTCAACTGATGTTGCTCAAGCTCCAGTCTCTTTGGTGAATCTACTGTGTTTTGATGCATGTTGACAAACTGGGGAAATATTTACAGAGAATCTGAGCTACTGAACAAAAATAATTATGGACATCTGAGTTTCAGATGAGGTGGTGTATAAAACTAACGCACACTAACTAATGTGTTAGTTAACGCACGCTGATGCATGTGTTAGACTGCACAGAGTAATCTTAATTTTGAATTAGGCTACTGTTAATTTTTTGTCAAGAAAAGCTGTGGTACCAGTTGCACCTGTTCCTGGGCCTGAAAGGTCAGGCCCAAAATCATTGGTGGAGTCGGCTATTGCCTCTCTCTCTCTGGGGAGTATATTTAAACATTAAAGCGTCCATATGTTAGAGCAAGCTCTAGATTCTAGACCTATTTTATAATAAAAATATTTACCCAAAACACACACCTTATTGTTCAAATTACTAATAAGCATCACTGTAAACAGCAACAATATCAATCACCTTATGATCTCTGTCCTGCTGCCTGTCAAACCCTGAAGTCTATTACTTTCATTCAGTGGCACAAACAATCAAGCTTTAAACTTTTATTGAACCCCACTAAGAGTTATTTGGCTTGATTTTTTTTTTTTTACTAGAGTTTGTCAGCGCTTTCAACGTCAACACTTAACTTTGTTTTTAAACATTTGAGGTTATCACAATGTTATGTAAGTGTAGAAACTTGCATTTATACATTTATGTACATTTATCTGTACCTTCGTTCCTGTTTCCAATCATTTACATGTGTTGAGAAATAAAAGTTTATGGGAAGTGACAAAGGTACGCTTAAAATGTATTATAGAGTGCACATAAATGATTTGCTGATGAGAGCACGTAAATGAAAAAAGTAAGTCTGGGATCTTGTTACTGTACCATTTTCTATACTGAACCAGTGTAAACAAAGAAAGTGTCGCCTGAACAGCCCATAATAAAATTTCCCCTTATCACCTTGCATACAAACCAAGTACAGATTACCAAACACAGCATATGAAAAAAGACACTACCTTGGTCTTCAGTGGTAGCAGCACTGGTGGAGGCTTCCTTCTCCTTGCTGTACCCGACCTTCTCTTCCTCTTCCTCTTGGACCATGGCTTCAGCCTCTTTTGACATGCAGGCGGTATGTGAAGACCTCATTGTGTCCAACTCCTGCTCTTCCTCTTCTTCCTCGTCCTCATCATCCTCGTCCTCATCGTCTTTGCTGAATTTAAGTCTCTTCACCTCCTGGTGTTCGGCTTCCATGTCTTCTTCAGCGTCTGGGTGTTTGTTCTTCAGTGAGCTCCCCTGGGAATCCCCCGACGCTGAAACCTCGCTGACAAACAAAGAAGATGCAGGAGATATGATGTGATTCCAGTGGGTTTATGTTGTACAGGGAGAACAGTTTTTTTTGGTGACATACCTGGAGTCTTTGTCATCTTCTTGCTCTATGTTGAGGTCTTTGTTGTCTGTGCTGTCTGGCAGGCCATTTGCTGCTAGCGAGTTGGCCAGAGACAACTTCGGTCGACTCAGCGGCCGAGGAGTTCCAGGACCGTTCACTTTCCTAATAGAAAGCAAAAAAAAAAAAAAAAGGAACGGAATTACAATAATTCAAATATTAACCGTTATTTAATTTGTGTGAATTTCAGGAACCACGACTAAATTGGTCACAAACACAACCTCTCTGTAAAAGCAGATGTGTTCCCTGGAAGCATCACTCCATTCATTCTATTGATGGCACTGCATCCATTTTTCCTGCACAAACAAGTTCAGAGAAAACAAAATGCTTAATCCCATGGATGATAAAATTTCTAAAAAATGACATCAATTATGAGTTATTTTTAAAACGTGTTTAGTTTGGACATTACACTTACTCTGAGGTTGGGTGAACACAGCTTACTACCATTACATTCTAAAGTGAAAGAAGAATTCCCCAATTAGTGAAAGCAAGTGTTACCAGATTAACAAGTTATGGAAAACAGCAATACGTCCTAGGATGTACCTTCTCCACCCCCCGAAGAAACTTGTCTGTTCCGGTGTAGTTCCTCTTGGGTTCTGTGAGCAGCTCGCACAAGCGCTGGATCGTAAATGGAATTCTAAAATTGTCACAAAATAAAATACAATAAATACGCACTCAATTGAAAATGTCATTCAAGGGGTCTTCTACAAAAATGTTCCAACATTCCATGTCAGATTTTTTTTTTAAAAGGTAAGAATATTGTACAGATAGAAAAAAACAGGTACAAATAGGAGAGTATGGGGTATGCCCCAAATATCCCATGACGACAAAATGTATATTGGAAAACTCACGCAATTCAAGTTTAATATCCATAACAGTTTTCCCTTGAATTTTGGGAGATGGCAATCAATATTAAGGCATAATAAGCAGAAAAAAGCAGCACATCACTTTCCCCCAATTCTTACATTTTGAAAACACATGATGGAACACAAAACAATACATTGTAACATTTAGCATTTCCTATACTCCTGTGGCATTTCCACTTAGCCTGCAATGAGACTTAAAATAACACTTTTATTCATAGAAATAGAAGACAACAATGTACCATGGCCATGCCAAACATTACCAGTAAGACTCTTGTCCAGAAAAGATAGCCATATCAGAGCGATTAAATCTAAAGCATAAAATAAGTAGTGGGGTTCTGCCCACCCACCCCTGACTGCCTTTAGTGTGGTTAAGAAGTTCAATATTGTAGGCCATCGATTCAAATAAAACATTAGAAAATAAAGTTAGTATTTACTGATATATATCTAGTTTTGATGTTACAATGATGCTTGGGGTGTTAAAAAAGCATGTAATACAGACTATAGTAAGGTGTTCTCTGACAGCTCTAATAACAGCTAGCCAGCAAGACCACATTTTGTTGAGCTGGGATTTTCACCTTCCCCACTTTGTTATTTCAGAAAATCACTGTGCTAGGTAGACAACAAGCTACCGATATATTAAGCTACGTAGTTGACCAACACAAACTGGCTATTTACACTTTTTAAAGTAATCATTAATTATAAATGGATACAAACAATATAAATCAATTTAGTATTGATTGAACCACAAAATTAAAACTTAGTTCCATTTCTGTAGATGGAACACAAGCCCCCGACCTGTTCCAAACAGACAGTAGTTTACAGTCAGCTCAAATACATAAACCAACAGTACAACACATTGTATTTTGTATTTGTATTTCAGTGTGGTCATGAGGAACTAGACTCCAGCCAGAATGAATCTGGATTATGCTTCCATCTAGTCATCTTGCTGCTACTGCCATCATGAGCTCCTTTCACAAATATACCACTACCTTGAAATCATCTGGACATCACCCAGAGGAGCTGTATGTATTAATGCAAATGTGAAAGAGCAACTCTGGACAACGTCAAGAGAATCAAGACTAGACATTGTCCAGTGTGCATAAAGACTATAGAGAAATGTACTACTTTAGTTGAAAACCTACCCATTGTATCCATTCACGATCTTCAGGATTCTCTCCTTCATATCTTCAAATGGAATTGACTCTACGTTGGGGTTTGCAGGACCTCTTTGATCGGGTGCTGAGGCTCTGAAGTCATCCATTACTTTTTCCAATTTAAACAGGAAGTAGTTCTTGAATTGAGACCATTGGACCCTAGAGGAAAATTTAAGTAGAATAAGGTTCAACATATTTGGTATAATACATTAGAATAGAGGATCACTGGTAAAGTTGGTCAAAAGTATATAATAGTTGGATGCTGCGTAAGCTATATCATCATGTTCTTTAGGTAGAAACATGAAAATGCAGTTAAACTGATATCAAAATTGCACAACAAACCCACATTTTTTTTATAAACTCACTAGTTATTCCTGTGTGTACATACAAAAAGGTATAAACACATTCATAGCCTCTTAACAATTTCCTTATAGAAATGCTAAAATGTGTGTGTGTGTGTGTGTGTTGTAAGAAGAAGTGAAAGGGTGATTTATCAGGCCTACAATGTTCACTTACATAGTCTCTCCAGTCTTTGCGATATGACATAGAAACTGTTCCAGCAGAGGACATGCCTCCTTCTTTGCTTTCTTATCAAAATCTAAGGAGACAAAATATAACAAAGAGAGAATAAACATACACTGACTTTACGTTATGTACTAAGCTGGGAGATGAACAGGCTTTAATTTAACCTAGCCTAGCAAAACCTACAGTTTTGATTACTCTGTTATAAAGCATGCATGTTTGATTACTTGCAGTGATTACCTACTGTAGCGTAGCCAGCTAAACTAGAATTGTTATCAGGTCCCTGACGACACTTTGTGTAATTAACGTGGGCTATAATATTTACGTTACATAACGTAGCGTTAGCCGGCTAATAGATGCTAGCTACCTAGCTAGGTCGCTTGTTAGCTATAACTAGCTTAAGTTCAGCGCTCTAGTTAGCATGTTAAATTAGCCACAAGAGCGTAGCCGGCAAACAGTCGTCTACCAATAAATAGCCGGTGACACTGGCCGGTTACTTCTCAGCTTGAAATGCCCGTCGACAAGTTCTCCGATATAGGGGGGAAATACACGTCAATGTGGAGATACAAACAAACTCAAATATCATATTGTAGTTACTGTTCTTGACTGGCAAATAAATAGGAGACAGCTAACCGTTTCCGTGAACCGCTTGTAATGTTAGCTAAACCTGCGTAGCAGCTAGCTAGCGACATTAGCTTGTAATGTGCAATCCGTTAATTTTTTTTATTATATAATAATTACGGAAGCACACATATAACGCCTGGTCTCAAAGAACAGGAAAACTATCGAAATAAACTGAAGTGACCTCTGAGCGCCTCTTGCAGCGAGTCAATTTCCATCACGTCGTTGCCCTCCGTCAGCCTTGAGGATGTAGAAAGCAAACTGGTGGCTAGCTGCTGCTGCTAAGCTACTATCTCCCAGGCAAAGAGGAGGGAGCATTTTAATATGGCGCCGTGAGGTCACTGCGTGCTCAGCAACAGACAAGGCGCTGCACGGGGAAGAGCAACAGATCTATGAAACATTGCCAGTAAAAGGAAATAGTAAAAATATTTTTTTTTAAATAGAATATATAATATAGCGATGTTGCGCTACTTATAAGTCATAATGAAATACGAACGCAACTAAATGTTAAAATATTCAATACATATATCACAATATGTGAGTATTTCATTTGAAGTTGAATGTTGACACCTCTGTATCCTTCTGTGCACCGTCCCACATCTTCCCACTCAACAATGTTTAACACACAACTAAATCCACATGTTAAAACTTTTGTGTTCTGTTATAGTGAAACAAATTAGGAAAATCATAAGGCTTACTTTATTGATTGCAGGCAATAAAGTTTTTTTTTTTTAAAGAGATTTGAATAGTTCTTTTGTAAGCATGGTTGGAAAAAAAATTTTACCACCGAATTTTGGGAAAATATATTATGCAGTTTTTGTGTAATCCTGCTAGCCGTCAGACACACACACAAACAAACCAGTGCTGGCAACAATATTACCTACTTGGCAGAGGTAAGAAGTTGTGGAATGCTCAAAAGCACCTCGGAACATTTCTCAGGTAAACAGGTTCGATGGTAACAGGTGATAGTATCATGAGTATGAAAAAGGCAGCCTCGAAAGGCTCAGTCATTTAAAAGCAAGGATGTATTGAGGTTTTTCTACTTTGTGAATCACACAATTGAAGAGCAAAACTCCAGAAAACCATTGTCAATAAAAACAATTCATTTACAAATGATTACAATCATTTATTTATTTACATTTTACGCAGCATTGGATTTATCCTTACTACTGGTGAGGCATCGACATCTTGCACCTAAAACCTGTCTCAGCTCACCGCATAACTAACATACACGTTTGAGAAGAATGCATTTCATTTGTGTTGCTTTGGTAGGCACTATATCTAATGCATTGAGACTCAGTACATTGCAATGATTTATTTAGAAAATGTTGACTGTACAGCCATTTTTAGTTTCCAGTTTGAATGGTATATTTAGATCATTACACCACATTGAAAGTAATGCTGCTAAAACATATGACCCCTGTGTTCACAACAGACCATACATCATATTATAAAAAACAAAAATACCACTCATTTTCTTGAAATGGTAAAAGTGGCAGACATGAATATTTATATGGCACATCACCAGCTGTGGTATGTCACTATCTTTAAATGCTAGCACTTTTGGTTTTGATTCACTCAGACAGTGTAGCATCTGATGTGGACATGCTATGCACAAACAGCCATCCAGTACTAACGTCATTATGAAAGTGCATTTTTACATTTGTTATGTAACAATAAATTCCATGTTTCCTCTGCTGTTCTGCGTTTAATACTGTCGGATACATTTGGCAATTGCAGAACTGATCTCTCCTCATTCACACAGGCTCACATTTCAAGTCATTTGCTGGTAGAACATTCACATGATTTCAGAGGAATGGTTTATGATTCTACTACTGCCAAGTAGTAAAGCTTTCCAAAGTCCAGAGTTGATTTTTTTTTTTCAGTGTATACCATCTGATGGGGATAAACAAAAGTAGATACTTAAATATGGCTTCTATTTTGCTTTAGATTACACACGAGATGAAGAACTGACGACTTCATAATTCTTAACAGAAAAAGAATTCATGCACTTTTTTTTTCACCGTACCTTCCCGACATTTCATCTCGGTACATGACAGGGATGTGAAAGGTTTAAGATGGCAATAAGGCAAACCTATTCTATGGCATCACTGACCAGCACTGTATGCTTCTCTACATAAACAGGCTCATTACCCATCCCACCACTAGATGATCGTCACGTCCATAAGACCATTCCATTGAATACACTGCAAACACAGAGCTGACAGTTCAGTCTGGAAGATGACACACAATCTGCAGCAGGATGGTCCTGTGTGTTGTCAGATTTAAAGTCAAAAGTCAATTTTTCCATCAGTTACTGGTGCGGTCTGACATGCTGGACCACCTGCTCTTCAAACATGTTCCTCATGGTCTTTTCTATCTGCTTGAGGAAGACTTGAGGAATCCGACCACACAGGGTGTTGACCGTGTCCAGGAACTTGGTCTGGATGGGGTAGAACAGCGATTGGAACATGTTGTCCTCAAAGGGAAACTGCAGGGACAGAGACATTTTCCAGCGTCAGCTCTGATCCCAAAGCTATTTGTTTGATCATTCTTTTAATGTAACATATGACAGACTAAATGGCATTTTCAAATTGTGTTGTCAGGGGTGCGGTGAGGTAGTGATGTTTTGTGTTAATCATAAATTACAACCCAGCTCGTTTTTTAAGAGGCTTATCTCACCAGAGCAGGGGGGGGGGGGGGGTGACTGCTGCCGGAGAAAACAAATTCTAAATTTAAAACTGACCCAGATTGTATAATGGAAGCAAGAGAGAGAAAAATATTTAAAATCTCTTCCTTTTCTGTGCTAAAGTCACGAAAGGAAGAGAGAAATTCTGGAATATATGCATCTTAGCTTTACATAGAGTCAGATTGAACAATTAAAATCACTAGCTTTCCAGGAGTAGGCAAAGGAGTTTTCCTTGCTTCCGGTTTTTGTGCCAAGCTAGGTTACCAAGGAAACTAAAAAAGGAGGGGTCATGATGTCATACCAACATTCTAATGCTCTGCTTGCTGTCAGACTTTGGAGCCAGTTCTATTTAAAGACCCTGACACACCCGGCAGACAATCGGCCATCAGACAATTATGTGGCGTCTGTGAGCAACTGTGGCCCTAGCTTTTACGGTGTCCTGCAAAGTCGGCAGCAGTTGGCCCCCGTTGGCAGCTTTTCGTTCCAGTGATCATTTTGAATCGGTCGCACAGCCCATTAATGACACGAATCTCTCTGATTGGTTGTTCGACTACAAGCATATCAACGCATGAGAAGATAAAAACGGAAGCGGGGGAATGCGAGCAAAACAGGAGTCCTCTCGTATTTCATCAGTCATTCAAATATATGATGCACAGCATTAGAATTCCGTTATGACATCATGACCCTTCCTTCTGTTTTAGTTTGTCTGTGCCGAGTGGAAATTGATAGTCTTTTTTTTTTAGCAGCACTTTAGGAGCAGGTATTTCACAACTAGCATTTTAAAACAAATGTAGCAATGCAAGCACTTCAGTTTTTAAAAAATCTATTCTATGTACATTATATGTATTCTTATGCGCTTTTGTGCAAATATTTATATCTCGTCTTTCTCTAAGAGTTGTACTGATGCAAATTCCTGTCAACTTTGTTGACATGGCGATAAAGTAAATCTATACGTGTGAGTTTGGGAGGCTAAGAAAATATTACACAGGTCTTAACATTTGTAGACAATCAAAAATGTAGCTGCATCCATTGTAGTCTCACAATAATTGCTCTACATAAGCAGGAAAAGCACAGGTGTAACTAATAACATTAAGGATGGATAATACCAGACCCTGGGGCTGAGATATTGTTAATGTGAGTGGATACACCCGTGTTCTTATGCTATCACATGTCAAAATGTCTGCTGTGAAATGCTCTTTTGATGGAGCCAGTCTTTTGTGATAGATCTTTTATCTTACCTGTATGTTTGTTTATGATCATGTCATCACTGTGATCAATAAAACACAAATAGTGTCATAAATACACATAAATGACAATTTTCCTATTGTTTACCATATAAGCTAATCAGGCGTTTATGGCTTGGCATATGGATTAACATTTTCTATGTTACCATAATGTGTCAGTAAGGCTTAATATCCCACGGGATACTTACATCATGTATAGCATCATAGACTACTTTGAACGCCGGCTGCTTGTCGTCATGATACACGCCACGGTTGCCATGTAGGATGGACACACCCTCATCTTCAGCTCCTTTACAGTTACTCCCATACATACAGTGATCTGGCCTGTAGTTCCACTGGCAGGGAAAGATGAAGAGACACTCTGGGGGAAAAAAGAAACCCACACATCTGATCCCTACATATCACACCAAACACTTTATCTGATGTAAATACAATGCTAGGACACCGTGAGCACAATCAGTCGGGAAGGTTTTGAAAATCACATTTGTGACTGGTAGATTGCTAGTTTGATTCCCCACAACACCAAGAAAAAGCCTGGATGGAGAACATGAGATACAATGTAGAACTGCCCACCATCTCCAATGGACCACAGCAGGATGTATGGCTGATGTGAACTAAATATGCAGCCTGCATCACCGGAAAAAAAAAAAGGAACACCCAGCAGCAGGAAAATACATAGCCTACAATAGATGTGGAACATTTTTAGGTAGAGTCTCATTCTTTCTAATGAAAATTTCCCCTGCAACAGGTTTTTGGGTCTCTGTATTCAACGATTGATGTGTTTTAGTCTCTATTTCTATAGTATATTGCGCCTAATGTTCCTATTTGTAAAACATCTTTATGGATGGAGTATGACATGAAGTTGTGACGGTGACAATTTTTGCAACATAGCCCATTTCTGTTCCAGAAGCCTAATGTCCCACAAATAAATAACACAAGCACAATTTAAAAAAAAAAAAACATAACTATGTGAAACATAAAATTGTGATAATTTAATAATACTTTCTGAAATATACTCAATTGATAATGTATGTAATGTATTTAAACCTGCAGTGAGTGGCTTTTACACATAAATGAATGTCCATTACATTCAAGCTTTTGTCTAATAATTTCACAAAATGCTGATTAAGATCTCTGTGTTTCATGATATAGAGAGTATGCAATGATGTCACTTTACCAGTGGAACACGCACCCTCAGTCAGGCTGAGTTGCAAAATAGCCTGCAACGTGGTGATCCATTTGCTTCTCCTTTCTTTAGCTTTCAGCTGTCTGTAGAGAGATTGCTCTGATTTCTTCTTGAATCTATTCATACAGACAATTGCACAACAGCTGTTTCCCATTTTTGATGTGTTTTTTTGTGCTTTCATTCAGGCTGTACATTAAGGCTGTAACTAAGAGTTCACCTGTTGAGACATCACATGCATACCCCTCTATACCAGATATTTTTAGAGTGTGTTTGACATGCGTTTCATGTCAACCAGCAAAGTCTGTTTTGTCAGACCTGACGGGGTACATCTGTAGCAACGGAGTAGGATAAATCAAATGGCAGTAAAGGAGAGCCTATGTTGTTATGAGCACATCAACAGGTTTATGTAGTTACTGCCACTGCCAGTAGGGGGAGTTACATGCTGCAGGTTGAACATACCACCTTCATCTATTTTTGCAAAATACTGTTTGTTTTTTGCTTGTCATCTTATTTTTGTCATCTTTTCATAAGATAGGTAGGTAGGCAGAAAAGAGAATAATAATATAATAATGAGATACTACACAAATAAGTAATTATAACAACAATAACAATCAAATCAAATAAATAGTAATGACAGTAAAATGTTGTGTGTGATAAATAAGTACAAATACTAAAACGATCAAATTAAAAAACGCTACATAAAAACCAGACTGAACAACAGGGCTTTTAGTTTACGTTTAAAAATAGCAATGTTTGCAGCTCCTCTCAGATCTTCTGGAAGGCTTTTCCGGCAGCTTGGAGTGCTATGGCTGAAAGCAGAACTAAAGAAATTTTTTTTTAGTTCTGCTTTGAGGAATAGAAGAACCAGAGAAGAACCAGAGGGGGCCTCAAATCTTTAAAATAGCTGTAATGTGTGTTCTCCTTTTGGTCTTAGCACTTGTGCAGCAGAATTATGAATTGATTGTAGCTGATTTCTGGTATTCTTTGACCAAAATGGAGACCATGTCAATAGTCTAGCCTGCTAGGAATAAAAGCATCAGAACCTCATGTTTATCCTGGTTGAGCTATAAGAAGTTCTGTGACATCCTGTCCTTTGTATTTTATGTACTATATAAAAGTGAGTCAATTGGACCTGTGTCATCCGGAGACATGGCTACATAGAGCTGAGTGTCATCACCGTAGCAATGGAAGGTAATGCCGTGCCTCCTGATGAAGCTTCCCAATGACTGCGTATACAAATTAAAAAGTACACGTCCTACAATTGATCCTTGTGGAACTCCACAGGAAACCTCAACATGTTTGGAGAAGCGGTCATCTATAGAAAAATAAATTCCTATTGCATAGATATTAGGTAAATCAATTTAAAACTCTTCCTGATAGGCCAACATGCTCACTTAATCTATTTAAAAGAATCCGGTGGTCCACAGTATCAAATGAAGCACTCAGGTCAACTGAAAGTTTGTTGTTACGAAGGTTTGTTCTAATGTTGTTCACTACTTGAAGCAGGGCGGTTTCAGTGCTGTGATATGTCCTAAAACCGTGTTGAAACATTTCTAGTTTACCATTTGAGTTTAGAGAAACATGTAACTGATTAAAAACTAGTTTCTCTAGAAGTTTGCTGAAATATGGGAGATTTGTACTAGGTGTTAAAATGTCCTGGTTACCTTTCTTTGAAATAGGCTTTACTAAAGAAACAGAAACAGATTTGAAAATGTTTTTAAATAGAGATGTTGGACGTAGGTCAAGGGCTTCAGTTCTGTCACTACTTTCCCAAGAGTTTCATCCTCAACCAGATAAAAACATTCCAACATCCTTCTTTATGGAGCGTCTAGGTAAAATCCAGTGTACTTTCCTGGCAGATAGCAGATCTAATGTTGATTATTTTGTCCCTGAAGCAAGCTAGCAAACTCTTCCCATTTTAAACCTGGAGGTCCGATGCTGTGGTTGGTTGTGGGATTAACCAGAGAATTTATAGTATTAAAAAGCAGTCAGGGATTGTGAACGCTGGTTTGGATGAGGCTGGAAAAGTATGCATGCCGTAATGTTTGTATTGCTTTGTTGTAATTTTTACGTTTTTCAGTGATATAAAGGGATTCCTAATTTTGTTTTACACCATCTTTATTCAGCAACTCTGCAGTCTCCTTTTAGTTCCATAGTTGGACTATTTTTCCACGCAGTAACCTCTTTAGTTTTTATTTTCCTGGTTTTAATTGAAGCAATTTTGTCAAGCACTCTGAGAACTTGATGCCAACATCTGGTCGCTGCAGCTGGAACTCAGTCTATTGTTGCCTCCAGCCACAGTCTCATGTGTTTACTGATCCAGATTCCTAATGCACTTGTTTATTAAGATTGGAAAAAGACAAAATTCAGCTGGACGTGTTGACAGTGCGAAATAGCTGTGATGAAAGTACGGTGACCAGTCATTAAAAATACATTTACATACAGCATCTTTCAAGGATCTTCAAAACAAGTCTCTTTCTGGTGATTCTCAGCATGATGATAACATGTGTTATGATCACAGTGGATGACTGTACCTGGGTTGTAGTGGAATATAATGTTGAGGAGGTCCTGGTCTCCCCAGGTGATGTGGTTCTTGTACTTCTGATAGAGTGGATGTAGAAGATCCTCCCACGACAGGCTGCTGGGGATCATACTGTTCTGAAATACCAACAGCCGTTTACTTGCAAACAGCTCAAGAGCAGCCCTTTTTCTTTTTTCTTTTTTTTCCCTCAAAAACACATCATCAAAGGAGGATCACATTTACATTCCCATTTCCATATGCAATCTGTTGGCTGTATTAAAACTTGGAGAGCAGCTAAATTGAGTTCTGAGGGCAGAAGTCTGTGATGCTAGCGTGGTAATCAGAAAGCTTCAATCATCGACCACTCAGAGCACTCAGCCTGTGACTTGAGGCGTGTGGGGGGAAAAGAAAAAAAACACTTAAGAATGCAAAAGGAAAACTCACAGCCCACTTTAGCTTTCAGATTCAGATTTGAGCTTTTAGAACAGAGTTCTAGTGTGAGGGACTCTGTTTTGACCTTACTTTGAACGTTGTGCTGCGGATCCTTGTGAGATTCATCAGCATGACACCAGAGTTGACCCCTGTGACTCCATAGAAGGGATGGCGAGCAAAGCGGCTATACCAGCCGATCTTTGGGACCTCGTGCTCTGGGGCCATTGCTGCCAGCTGGGTGCTGTTGAAGGACTTGAATAGACCCCAGATATCATCGACGGGCCGCAGAAACAGCACATCAGTGTCTACGTAGAGCAACGAGTCCACGTCTTTGAGGATGACCTGGGAAGGCACGAGGATGGTCATTTTGGCATGGCACTGCAGGAAACTCACAGGTGTATTAAAGATTGCTGCATTCCACTTCCTGCAATTGTGCACGCCGGCTCGCCGTCACCCTTACCACAACATTTAATGGAACTGAGCTATAATTACTGATATTACGTCCACCTGTGTTAACCTCCCCCAATGAGGATGGCGGAGGTTATGTATTCACCCATGCTTGTTTGTTTATTTGTTTGTTATGCCAGCAAGACATCCTGAATGGATTTTGATGACATTTTATGATTTTGGATCACTTTGATTTCTTCAACATTGTGAGATAGGGCCTCTCCTCTGTAACATTTTTCTCAGTATAATGAAAAACAATGGATCAATCAAAATGAAAATACCCAGGCATTGACATATCATTATATTCCACCATTATGCACAATTGAATCCAGATCCAGATAATAATTCCAATCTGGGTGAAAAACTTTAAATTTGGATTCTTATATGTAACGGAGAGGGGTAGAGACGAGACACTGTCACTAATATTTAGCTGAGGTATTGCAGATCCAGAGCCATTCTAGTGGATTTCACGTATCTGTTAAAAATTATATCCAGACGAAAAATATATAGGGGTGCACCATATTGGAAAAACCTATTTCTGATGATAACTCATGAACTACACATGATTCCATGGTATTATGAAACTTGGCATGAGGCAGATCTGAGTAAAACGACATCATCATGGGGCCATCACACTCTCTGAGTGCTTTTAGTTTTCCTGCTGTGACCAGTCAAAATGTTGGCTGTGCAACGAGTCCATTCGCGTAGGTAGATAAGTTATTCTGGTGGTTTTGTTATTCTAGTAGGTCTATCAGTTAGTTGACATATCGCAATAAATTATTATTACAACAAGTTTTCAATAAATTAATGTATTCTTTATTCTAAGGATGATGAAGGCTAAATCTTTGTAGTAAAATAATATTCTTTTCTAAATATACATATCTATTTTCCTCCTCACATTTTTGCATTTGTATCTGTTCTCATATTGGTATTGATGACAACACCACAACTATTGTTATTGAAATAATTTGCAATATTGGTATATGTAATTAAACCAAATGATAAACAATGAAGAGCCAAGATAAGATCCACTAAATAAGTGTGAAGAGGGTGATTTAAGAGATTTAGAGTTTAGTTAAAATGTGGATACTTTCTCAAGTACTGGATTTTAGATAGAGGTGACAACCTATATAGGATTTTTTTTGCAATTACTGTTGCTATTCTCAGAATTCCTATATCATCAAATATCGGAGGTATGGGATCCTGTGGGAAAAGAAACTGCTGACTTCCACTGTCTGTTAGGAACAATGAGATGAGTTAAAGATGAGATAATTACCTCCTGTATCCACTGATGAATTGTGCTGTCAGTGCTCAGGCAGAAGAATTACTGGGCAAGTTCAGCTGAGATAAGTTTTGGTTTTTACTGTTCACCACCAACCAGACTTCAGAGCTGAGAAACTTTAGTTTAGAGACAGTTTAATTGACTTCCAAGACTATAGTGAGGACAGAGCACATCATGTATTATTTTACGGGTGTACCTGTACCAGTAACAAGTGCTTCATGCTGTCTCTATGGCAGAGTTAAAACGTCTCTTTTTAATCCCCTAAGCCTTGGTGAACTCATCGTGCCCCTTATTGTGATGAATCTTTTATGCTTCATTAGATCGCTGATATTAAAATTGACTTATGCCACCACTTGAAACTTAAGCCTTTCATTCTGTAAATTACTGCCGTATTATGAATATTTTCATAACTCTGTATAACTTTATACTACCGTAAATCAATTCTTCTTCGCTGCTCTGAAACAGTAGTTACCAGTGGCAGCAAAGTAAATCTGGCTTAGTAGGCCATCGTTTAAGAGCTGCAAAAAATATTTTCAAAATGGGTTTTTAAGCACAGTTTATCCAGTGACTTTCCTCTGACACCCAACAGACAAGCAAAAGACCAATGTAAGATTGATAAGAAGAATATATATATATATTCATATAAAAAAAAGGAGTGAGTCAGCGAGGCGATAGGACAGGGCGGGGGTGTGACATTTTGATGCCGTCTTATTTTCTTATTTGTGCAACCCACAACCAGGAGATTTCAAAAACAGCCAGTAGCAGTTAGCAGCTAACTCAAAGAAGGAGAACCAAATGAAAATGTCTTAAAATTGTGGAAACAACTCAAGGTCTGGAAGCTCCTTACCATCCGAGCAGAGGACGAGATCAACCACCATGTAACAGGGAGGATAAATGACTGCTTTTGTTATTTTCATTGATTACAAAGCACTGCTCGACGCGTATGTGAAACCTCACACTAGATGCTGACACTGCTGTGTTACATATCTCACCTCTTTTACATGCAGAACACCGGCATGCTATCTAAAATCACACTCGCACAGACACTCGCTGTAAATTATGCGTTTTTTCCAGTTGACTTTTGAGTTCTTCGTCGGACCGTATCACTATTAAATACCTCAACTCTTCCTCTTCCCATGTGTTACCGCTGCTCATTTTTCACTTCTTCCATTTGTTTTTCTTCTTCTTTTGTTTATTGGTGATGGCAGCCTGCTGTAACTTCCTGTAATTGGTCCGAAAATTCCGAACAACCCAAAAAAAGTGCTTTCACACTGTAAACGAACCGAACCATGGTTCTGTTTGATCTGGACCGAGACCACCTCTTTTTGTCGGGCCAAAGACCGAGTCTTTGATCCGAACCTTGGTCCTGGGGAGGTTTCATACCTGCAATTTTTGGTCCGGATCAAACTGAAAAGTTCGAAAGTCTGGACCACGCGCGGTAGGTGTGAAAGCACCCATAGTCATTGGCAAGAGCTTCAAAATAATAGTATTAGGTAGTATTAGTTGGCTTGCTATGTTAGGGGTTGTTTAGCTGTCATAGTAGACAAAGCCTGACGTAGAATTCTTCACTAGGTTGGTGTGACCCCAGTCTTGAGCAGACTTAACCCACTTCAGGCCAAGGTCGACAGACCATTTTTTAAGAGGTGGACTGGATCTTTCACGTTTAACTGCCTAAACATCAATGTGACGGTTCTGAATGAGGAGGGAGCTTTATATAATTCAGATTATTGTAGAGTCAGAAAGACTCCTATGAGGTTCTCCAACGGTATTACTACTTGTCAAGAGTGAATGATGACTTGCCTTGCAGCAAGAGAAAAAAAAATATTGATGTTTGACCTGCAATATGTTCATTACATGGTAAGTACGCTGACTGTTATTTCAATGACCACCAGCAGAGAAAGGAAATCAATAGACAAGCGCAGCGTTCACTTGATGAAATTACTGAGTTCAGTCTCTGGAGACTGCTTATTTGTTAAGTAAATGCAGCAGAAAATGTGTGAAATCATCAATAATCAAACTAGTAATTAAAAAGAGCCACGCACTGGGATAAAATAAAGGCAAGGAAAAGGCTGTTCAAGTAGAAATTAAATTGGATTCATGACTTAATATACAGTATCTTCACACTAGTTAATGACATTACGCATGGCGAGGATATGAGAGGAGATAAGTGCTGCAGCCTTACAGGGAGGAAGAGTCTCTGAGCAGCGCAGGGCTTGAAGAGCTTCTTCCACTCGTCGGCATTCCCCACAGAGAAGGTGATGGGGTAGATGGTGTACTGGAACTTGGCTGAGACGGAGCGAGGCCACTGGTTCAGCTGGAAGCAAAGACGCGTCATTATAAAGAGGACGTTTCTGACGGACTTCTTAAAAGGTTTAGTTAGGAAAAACGTGTACGAAATGATAAACAACCATTATTCTGAAAGCTAATCTTTCTCTTGTCACAGACTAATCAACGTAAAATGTCTCGTAAAGAAGGCCATGTAAAACAATGACGTCATGTCTCACCATGCTCTGTGGTTCTGCATGGTTCAGCTGTTGTTTTAATAAAAAATCTACAGTCCAAACAAGGGAAGACTTCCTCCTAATGTCTAGAGTGCATTGCTAAAGCTTCTGTTATCCGACCTGTTGAGTCTCTGTAATCATCAGTTGATGTTTCAATAATTTGGCCCTGAAAAGAGTGAGAGTGTTGCGAGACTGGCAGGACTTCTGCTGTCGAGGACGAGAAACCAAAGTAGAGACGATATTTCCAGCCTCCTCAACACGTACACCATGTCTCTTAACACTGTGACTGGACATCAGACACTTGCTATATAGACACAGCATATGTGCCACATTCTATAGGCCTTGGCTGCTATGACTTCCTGTCTTCCACATAGGGATTTTCAACACATGGCAATGATCCATCACATAGTGAAGACAAGGTCCTAGACTCAGGGTTTGGATTTACAGCTGCTGAATGTGCTTTAGGTGCTGCTGAAGGTCCATTGGTTGAAATGTGTGTTTACACGACAACAGTTTTACCCCAAAACGGTGAACTTTTGTTGCATTTTTACACGACAACGCCGATTTGGGAGCCTGGAAATTCAAACTTTTGAAAACGGCCTCCAGAGTGTCAGATTTAGAAACCACCATTAGTTTATGCTGCAGACTTCTGAGTTTATTAACGCTCCTCCAATGGAGATTTGCTGAACCATTGCTGTGATCTTATTCTGTGGTGCTGATTTTAAAAGGGTACACCGCCAAATACTCGTTTTTGCAGGTCTTTGTGTATGGGGATATTTTCGAAATGCTTTAAACTTTTTGAAAACACAAAGGGAAAACTTTTCCGTTTCAGTAAAACCTCTGTCATGTAAATGGCCCCTCAGTTACAATATCAGTGGAAGTAATCCGAATTATGCGTCACCTCCGTAAAGGTGACTTTGAAGTGATACATGATACTACAGAAAAAGCAGTATGTCTTGGTAATATATTACGCCCCAGCCTTGAGATAAAAGGGTTATATGTCTGTGCTAGAGAGAGGCAGAGTTAAAAGTGCTCCGATCTTGATACCATGTATCACCAAAAGCGAGGGAATCTTTAACATGCCCTGGATTAAATCAGAAGCCAGAGGACTCATGGAGGAAGTACACAGAGAAAACAGACCAAAAAAAGAGTGCCACTTATAGGAGAGGTTTCTGTGCTTCCATGCCTTTTTGTATAAATCTGCATCGGGACAGTGGAGGATTCTTACCCTTTCTTCAAACTGTGGAGCCAAATGGTCCTCAGAAAAAATGTGCAACTTGATCCTCTTGAGGCTGAACAGGAGGGCTGATTTAACCATGGTGAGAGTCTCGTCCACACGATTCCCACAGGCCACCACAGCCAGGTGCATGGTCCCCTCTGGCTGCATGCGCTTCGTCAGAGTTCGAGCCAAAATACTGAAAGAAAAAAAAAAAACAAACACAGAAAACAGAACATGTATAATTCATGATTTAAACGGAACACGGTTACATTGGTACTGTATCTTTTCAATGCATTAACTGAACAAATAATTTGCACGGTGAGCAGTTTTCTTTCACCGACAATGTTTTCACCTTTCAATGAGCCAAGGCCACGTGTGGAGAAAGTGGAGGAAGTGCTGACTGATTTCGTAAACCTTGTCTTCCTCAGTCATCAACTGTAAAGTGGCCTGTGTGCTGCAGTGCTTGTGAAGAAGGTGTACTGAATTATACTTCAGTCAAAACATGTATTAAATAAACTACATTACAGAAAAACCAAATGACAATTGAAACTTCCAGATTGGTTCTAACCAAGCATTTTTACAGAAAACTCCCCCAAAATTATAAAGAAACTCAACTCTTTCCCCCGAATCAGGATTAGACAACTCAAGGAATTAATGTTAAAGACATAATCTGCAAGAATATGCCGTTTCTTCTTCATAAACACAAAGCTCAAAGTCGACCCCTTCTCTCCGGCTCAGTGGGCGAGACAAAGGGAGAGAGAAGGAGCCGAGGTGGTCAAGTGAGCTAGAGAGTGAATGAAGAGAGGGAACGGCATTTGTGAAAACAAACCATTTATAGAAGTAAAGAAAATTGAAAGTTATTTTCTGGTAGTTTTACAGCTTTTAAAACATGCAAATCTTTATTTTTGTCCTGAAATCTGCATTAAAATGAAATCAGGAAGAGAACTTTCCATAGCAACCCCATAGAATGCTGATATATTATACAACAGAAGGGTACGTATTGCTCATATCTTTACCATAGCCCAACAGTCCCTTTTGATTAAATTAAACCTTAATCCAAATTCCAACAAGACATGAGCATCATCAGAATGGCGGCCATCAAGGTTCTGTTAGAGCAAGTCCGGATCTACGCCAAAATTCAGTGGTTTTCATTTTAGGCACATGTCCCACTTTCAGTTTAATGAAAATCCGTCAAGCACTTTATGCATAACAGGCGAAAATGGTCAAAAAGATCCCATCTTCGCCCAACTGCAAAGGAAGTGGCTGAAATTCACTGATCCATCCTTTTATTTGGATGCATTCCAAAATTTGATGATGATCTTCCGTGGCACATTCCCAACCACTTTTATCCAGTAATCCATTAGGTATTTTATATGTAATTGATTTTTTTTTTTTTAAAAAGCCTTATCTTGTGATGTTCAAAAAGAAAAAATTAAATTCCTGACTCTGCCCCTTTAGTAAAATGTAATGGTTTCTTCCTGGCTACATGCCTAACCCCTTCTACCAAGTTTAATTAAATCTGTTGGGTAGTTTATGCGAAATAGACGGAAAAGTTAACAAAAGCACCATCTCTTATAACTGTAAAGTGAGTGAAAAAAATTCCTCGATCTTTACCTGGATCCACTCAAAATTTTATTGGATTCCTCCCTTCCAAGTTTCATGGAAATACATCAAGTAGTTTCTGTGTAATCCTGCTAACTAGACAGACAGACAGACAGACAGACAGACAGGCAAACCAATGCTGGCTAAAACATTAACTCCTTGACGGAGGGAATATATATTTAAATAAACAAAAATGTGTTGTATCTGTCCTAATGGAGAACTGAATCTGTAATGTCATGCCCACATATTGGGAAAATATTTTCCACCTGTGACCAAATGCATCTCAAGCACAACATCACAGGTAAGCTTTCATCAGCTGTTCAGAGATGTGCTGACCAGTACGTCATTTCATTAAGATGTCAAAGGCACATGAGAAAACAAGCTAAACTTTCAGGAAACCCTTCATTCATCACTCTGTCATATAGACGAGGTGTGATGTGAAGAATGACATCTGTTCCCTTTGCACAAAACTGACTCCAAGCACACGCACAACACAGCCATTTCTTTCCCCCTGTAGCTCTGCTCCCACTTTGTTTAAATGCTCAAAGGCAATGGAGGTCCTTTATCTGATGTAAAAATGTGCTCTCTCTGCAGGGTAGCGCTGCTGCAGACTTAAAGCACGGTCAGCAGAAAAGAGTATCTCCGACCACGATAAGGAAACATTTGTACAAGGCTGACATCACCTAGCTGTCGTCCACACACCTCATGGGGTAGGTTGTAATAACAACATGCTCAACATAAATGTTGTCATAGCCACAGGGAGTGAAAACCGACACACAGAAAGAACCCAGAAGCAGTTCTACGGTGTGTTGCATTATCCGGGGGAACAATGACAGGCAAATGGTTTTAAGGCTGAAGACTGCATTTACTGTATAACAAAAGGCAGGGGTTTTAATTTTGAGCCAGGAGGAAGCAAAGAGTCTACCATAAAACGGATGGGATGAGAGAAGAGTGGAATTTGACAGGTGGTTTGCAGGCAGGTCTCGGAGCGTGACACTTGGTTTTCTGCATGGATGAGGGATGATGATGAACCTCAGATTAGGATGAATGGGAAGGTGCGGAGAAATCTGTCTGCCACGCTTCAAAGGCCGACGCTCTGTCAAGGTTGTTGAACACGCATTCCTATTTTCCTGCAGAAAATCCGATCCGTGTCACCTACACGACCGTAATTACGTTTCACTTAGTCACGCAAAATAAATGCCCTTGAAGTGATTTCTGCACAAATACAACAACAACGAAAAACAATAAAGGAGAGAAATTCCTTTGCTGCATAAAGCACGGGCTGCACACATGATGTTTTGTGTCATGGCACCATTCCCCACATCTGGAAGCAGTCAAAAAGCGCAGAAGAGGTACGAAAGGATTGAATTCATTACTGGCTGCAGAATGAGCATAAGAGAGGCCCTCTGCCAACCCCTTTAAATCACATAAGAAGAGAGAGAAGCAGTGCTTGCAAAGATAAAGTCACAGGAAAATGTGCATATGCAGAGAGAAAAGCCAGAGCAAAAACTACTCCAAAGAACACCTTGAAGGCATTAACTTAAGCAGCACATAACTGGGTTATTTAGTGGACTTGTTCTCTTTGTTTTGAACCAGTATGCATCAAAGGTATGAAAATGAACATGTTCCCATCATTCCCTGTCTGTTTACACGTGAACGGCGTTTACGTGGACTGAAACCACAAGCTTTTAAAAACGGGCTCCAGAGTGGAAATTTTTCAAAATGTTGTGTAAACGGGCAAAACGCAACTCTGGCTGAAAACGGTGAC
Organism: Chaunax sp. Z400; assembly: GCA_037577475.1. NCBI lineage: Eukaryota > Metazoa > Chordata > Actinopteri > Lophiiformes > Chaunacidae > Chaunax > Chaunax sp. Z400. Next base: position 7,788,004 of record CM075185.1, read on the forward strand.
AACACAGCCCCGCTTTGTGCATGACTATTACGGTCCCTACCAGCTTTATTTGCGTACACAGACCGCAAACAGCCTACTATGGCCAGATTAACAACAAAGAAAACAACATAGGACTGTCTGGTTTTGTTTGTGCTGCAGACTTTATCGAGTTTATTAACGCCACTCCAATGTAGATTTGCTGAACCACCACTGATTTTGAAAAGTTGCCTTGGCACACATACTGCGGCGTTTTCAATAGTCTTTGCGGATCCCTGTGTACGGGGATCGCTTCGGAAACAGTGCCGTGTGAACGCAGAAGGTTTTGACAACGCAAAGAAAAAAAACCTCTCCATTTTCAGTAAAAACGTTGTCATGTAAATGGGGCCTTATACTCGCTGTTGCGTTGTACGTCACGCCTCACCAAGGGGGCGTTGTGACGCCTTGGGTTGGTCCAGTTTGAACACACCAAAGGGGTCACAGAGAAGGGAATTTGTGCAATGCCTGTCTGAAAGAAGCTAATATGATTCAGAATTCTGAGGGTAGGTTTTCATGGTCAAGGAGTCATATTATGATGGTCAAACTATCATGGGACCATTGCTTTTAGATGCAATGACATAATAGGGATATTGAGCTGCCTAGGCAGATGTTTGCACTCTGTTGATCATAATTTATTCAGAACCGGATACCTTCAAAATGCTTGTTTTGCCAGGCCAAAAGTCTCAAATCCAAAGATATTTACTTGCGGTAGAATCAAACAGAGAAAAACAAATGCAAAGGGAAATGTTCATTTTTGTTTGATAAATGACTGCATCAAAAATACAATTAGGTTTCTGTTGATCGGCTTATCAATGAGTAAACCAATCATGTCTCCATTTGTTGGATCTTTTGAGAAAGGGTTCATCTTGCAGGAAAAACACTTAGAAATATGCAAGTCTTCTTGTCTTATGTCTCCTTCTACGCCCTCTATGACTCATTCACTAGTAATCTAAAAGTCAGTTATCCAGCTTTACAGATAGACTCACACAAGCACACACCCCCCCACCCCCACCCCCGCCATCGCCAGGCTACACAGGCAAGGAGGGAGATTTCAAAACACCAGAGAGAGTGTTCAGTCATGCAAGATGACATTTTTACAGCTATGCATGATGCCACTGCGAGAGACGGGCTTCTTCGCAGTGAGGAATGCTGCTTAGTTATATTCAAATTGACAAGGCAAGAGATTCATCCATCTAATCCTGTAGATCCTGTAGCCTTAATTCAATGTAACACAGCAGATAGAGGGGCTACATCTGTATTAATCTGCATCTGAAACATAGACTGAATGCATAAGCAATGCGACTGAGGGAATGTGTGATGTGCAGGTAAATGCTCTGTTATGAGCCACAGATTTTTGACATTTAGGGCAGAAACCAAGAATTATTAATTAATGTGTTGATATTTTTGATTAATCGATTAATCGTGAATTTCCTACTGCCAAAAGTCCAAACCCAAAGTTAGTGAATAAAAAAAAACATATTTAAAGGAAAGAAAAAAGTGGAAAGAGCAAATTTTTGATAATTTAACAAAAATTATTTCAAATTCATTTTTCTGTCTTTATTATGTGTGTGTTGTCTGGGGGGGGGGGCAGCTGGACCTCCTCTCTCTATTTTTAGCCACAGGAAGTTGTGTGATGTGTCAAAAGGAAATGATATGATTAGGAAAAACAGGGATGTTTGTCTATAAGGCACGCTGCACAGGAAATCAGTCCACTGCTAAGATTTACAGATGAATGGTCTGTTGGATAGCAGACATGAACACCAGACCTGAAAAGGCAGTTTGAACCCACACCTTTATGACAAAGGTTCTGTTTGATGCTGCAAAATCAATCATTTGGCTCTTTGTGTACATATATCCTCCTTATCCCTATGAACCACATTAACAGCCGATAATTGCATGTGTGTTGCATGAAAACTGAACAGCATTGCTTAGAATTCTCTGGCTTTTATATTTTCGGCTAGGAATGCACAATATATCGTTTCAGCATCGACATCGCAATGTTCACATGCGCACTATTGCAAACCACGCAATGTCTCTAAAGTTAAAGGAACTCAGAACCCTTCAGGGACAAACACATCCGTTATTGACCCCCAGTCCCTTTCTTGTCTTGCTACGTCACATCCCCTTAGTGGAACATTGACACATGGGATATTGCCGGAAACAGGGACATCTCCTCTTTATAAAAATAGCCTCCATTTAAATTTATTTAGGGCATAGTTTGCACCCGAGATTTTTAAACATGCCATGTCAAAAATTGCTTTGAGCTCTCAGAACCAGGACCTGCAACATTTAGATAAAGGGTTCCCAAAATTTTTCACACCCCCGACCCCCAAAATAACGGTGCCAGAGGCTCACGACCCCCACTATCCCTGGAGGTGGTTGAAGCATACAAACATTAACTGCACACGCACCAATAGGCTTGAAGGCTGATTTTATTTGCATGATTTTAATTTTGATTTAATTACTATTTATCTTTTGTAACAATTATGGCTAAAACAGATTATTTCTTATCATTTTTCATTTATTTTTGATTTCTGGAGATCATCCCCCAACTCCACCATTGGTGTCTCGCGACCCGCCCACTTAGGGAACACCTGATTTAGGTGAATAATGTGACCGAGCAGCAAAAAAGTGACAGCTAAAACTTACTTTAGGATGTCAGCAGGGCAAAATAGGCTAGCATTCTACTATCAAACCATGTTTTGTCTCAATATACCCCCATACATAAATATGAGACCATAATTTCTCCCTGTCGTTTAGTTGTATCTATGAATGAAACGCTGCATCGACTGGAAGTTTACATTAAAATAACACATGTAGAATGGTCATATTTTGTTTAATGTCCTTCATATTTGAAAGACATATTCACTGACAGGATATCTACAATCCTCTACTGTCTACAGATAAAGCCACAGACAGTTATTTATACTGAAATATGCATTATTTTTATTTTGGCAGACAAAAATCTTCAATTTTTACCACTTTTAAAGGCTTGTTGCTCTCTTTCTGTATCACATACATACAGAAGAACGTTTAGAGTCGTTTTCCTTTCTGGTACGACCTCATTCATGCATATTAATCAGAGTGGTTCAGAAGAAGCAGCCATTTTAATTTGGACATGTCACTCTAGGCGAGCGTAATAGTTCAATACATCTATTGAAAATTGGATTGAGTTGTGATCCATTTGTTTTTGCAATCATTGCTGCTTGCAATTTGCTTTATTGTTTTGTTTGGTTTGACAGTGCTACTTCATTTTTTAATTATTACTTATCATATGTGATACGTAATAATAATAATGATGGCTGCATTATTTTTAGGTGTCAAACTTGCTCCAAAATGTTATAAAATAATTAATTATTTTCAAACAGAGTCATCTAGTCAATTTTTTTGTAAATATCGTATTATATACCGTCAGTTTTTACCAATATCGTGCAGCCAAACATCCACCCGCTGAGCTCATGAAGATTAAAACTGTTTTGGAGGAACTGGGCAGATGCTCAGTGTGTTTCCCCCTCATCACAACAGCCAGTCTTGAGCATTTTCCAACCTGTTAATGTTTTTTTTCTTACAGCCACCAGTGACCCCTTCCACCCCATCTCCCTTATCAGCGCTGAGCACACATGGAGGAGAGTGGCTTCTGGGAGGACGCAAAGGTCCTTTCTCAATGTAACGCCTTGATGGGTTTTATCTACAGAACAGTGTCCCTTCAGCCTGGCTTTGGAGTAGAATACATATTACTGCCTGATGGCGGAACGGGCACATCGTGGCCATTATGGCAGCGCTGGCATTCAATCCAGGAGGAAACACAAGGGATGCATGAGGCTCAAATTAGAAAGCTGGAAGACATAATAAAAGCGGTCCCATCGCTGAGCAGGAATAGCAACTGACAAACTCTGCCTTTTGTCTTATCTGTGAGGCTGCAAAGAGATGGTGACTTAATCAGATCATGTGTCAGGGTGCAGCTTCTCTTATCCGCCAGAGAGGAAATCACACCTGACAAGCTTTTCACTGCCACATGGATTGTTTTGGCAGACTCCGAGTTTCCATTTTCCCCTCATTTCCAGGGACATCTCACCAGTGTTGCAGTGCAACTATTTAACAGGGAAACCATTCTGTGCTCATTTACATTCATGATTGATTATAATTCTTTCAAGGTGACCTTAAATCCTTAAAAAAAAAAACAGAATAGATTTTAAATAAAGGCTTACACACCTAAAGGGTATGGATGGATATAAAGGTCAGGCGGTGATTTATCATTGTGTTGTGCTGCTGTTTGACGTCCTCTCTGCAAACACTGCCAGCATTTCCACATAATCACATTAGTCATGCTCCCTACTCACATTTCAGTCAGATATTTGAGCAACCCCTGATTGCTGCGGCGTGATTCACAGCCCAATAAATGAGAAGGAAAAAAAATAATGGAAATGGAAATGGATAATAATGGCACCAAACGCAGCCAAGCAGATGCCCTTATGGATGTTGGAAGTCTCCCTTGACAGGTCTGGGTATGTGGAGCCAGCGTCCTTGAGCACAATGTGAGCTGTTTGAAGGAAGGGGCTGTTTCAAAGCATGATTAAATGCTGACACGCTCACCCTTTTAACTTCCTGACGAAAGGGAAAATGAAATTCTGCAACACCGGGTAGTTAATGATGCTTTTGTTGGAACAAGCATGGAAGAAAATGGCTCATCAAGGCTGCAAATTGATCGACAGAGGAGAAACAAACTAACCTCTTTGCATTCATTCTGGCCCCTCTATTGATCGCTTTCCCCTCTCTCCCTCTCCTGAGAAGCTCCTCCGTGCGCACGCCGACTCCAGCGGCTGGTTTCTTCGCAAACTTTGCAGAAACATCGCGTCTGAGCTCCGTGGGCGACGGGGAAGACTTGCTGTCCTCCGCCTCCTCCTCCTCAACAACTTCTTTCAACAGTGGACCGTCCGCGGCGTTGCCCCCCAAAAAGTACAAAAGTAGGAAAACTCCGAAACACACGGCGATCACAGCTACTTTGCCTTGGATCCGCATGGTGAAAGCGACTTGCTGTTGGTGGGAGAGGCAGACGGGACTCCGATCATGTCTGCGTGTGAGGGAGAGCGGCCCGAGTTGGCATTTTGTTACCGCTCTCCGCTCGCACTTTTCTGCAGATGATGATGGTGAGCGGAGAGGAGCTCCTCATCATCCATGAACGATCACACAGCGGAGGTGTGGCCTCTCCGGCATTACCGTAATGAAGGTAGAATCACCGCGATGTTGAACTCTCGAGGGTTTTAAAACGCACCACCCTGCTAATCCGCAAATTTGATTGGGTGCTTGCGTTTGCATAAGTTATAATTAAATTATGCAAACGTACCCTGTAACCCCAGATGTCATTAATACGTTGGTATAGCTACAGACAACAATACTTTATAAGGTAATGTTACAGCAGTCAGAGTCCTTTAACTCTTTTGGTATATTTAAAAAAGACTGAACCACCATCCTTCATTGTTGAAGAAGTAATGAGAGGATTCATTGCTTAAAGCTCAAGTTTAGCCTTCATTGCATGATTGGACGTTACAATGACAGTCTGTTCACTTTATTAAAACACTACTTATGATCATGTTTCTTCACATTCATATAAAAAGAACTACCTGTATTTTGCTCATATTACGACAGAGTATTAGGGCCGCATTGAGAAATATAAAAGACTGATATTTTGAGAGTAAAATCGAAATATTACGACAATCAAGTCGTAAAATTACGAGAATGATACAAGGGGCAGATTTAGGATTTTTCTAACTCAGGGGCCACAAAGGGGCAACATTCTACACAGGGGGCCCAAGTATATGTACAATATCCATGCATATTCTTTATTCTATATACATTTCATTCCTTGTTTGCCATTGGCTCTATAGCTTTGGGAAAAGATACACATAATTAGATATATTTTGCAAATTGTACCTCGTTCAAGCACATTAAACAGGTAATGTATATTATTGCAGCATATAGAACAGTTTACAACAAAAAAAAGACAGCCTAGCCACTGAAGTGATAGCATCTTTGAATGTTATGTTTACAAACAAGGACAAATCCTACTTATGACTTTAAATAAAATCCAGACACAATGTACATTGTGTTCCTCTCAAACTAAAACAATTGTTCATTTTTTATGACTGGAACCGAAACACCTCACAAATTTATCAATATCCGATGTCTTTACCCATCTAGACTCAAATCAGAAGTCTAAAAAATGTTTGTTTTTTGATAAAGTCAGGGGGAAAAAGTCAGAATTCTCACTTTATTTTCAGAATTCTGATTTTATCCTCAGAATTTATGCATTATCATTAGTGCCATGCTGAATTTAAGCCAGGACTCACTTCCATATTATTTTTCAAGTATTAATTTGATTTACTGAGTGATGGTTGTGGCACGACTGAAACAAATCATAAACTAGAAACAAATGAGTCAGTCGATACTTCAGAAACTGTTCAGGTGTCTGTGCAATTTCTGTGCTGTCTCAGAGAGTTCAAGCTGGTGGCGCGCCTCTTTCTCAGCCAGCTGCTTGCTGAGTTGCTCCTCCACAGCGTCACATCGCTGCTTGCTCTCTTGCAGAGCTTTCTGTGTGTCACAAAGTTAGACATTATAGTTAGTTTAGTTGAAACCAACCTTCAAACTGTCAAACTGCACCTATGATCTGAAGTCTTCTGAAATAAGTTAGCAAGTATGAGCTGAGGCCTGTTACCTGTAACTGGGTGTTCTCCTTCTTCAACTCCATCGAGGGCTGAGCGTTTTCCTTGTCCTTGAGAAGGTCTTGCACCTCTCTCTGTTACGCCTTTTAAAACAGCTCACAGACATGACTTACAGCCTTTTTTAAGGTGAAATCTTCACTGTAGCCTCTGAGCTATGAGTATGTCAGAGCAGCTGGAGGGAACTCAGACAGATTGGGATTTGTAGTAAAAGCTGTGCATCCTCACGGAAACACAAACGCTGTGTCTTGCATAGCCTCAGCGGTGTGGCCGATCGCTGTGAGTGAACACAGATGGGAGAGATGCCCAGCAGAGGAAAACGGGGAATGAACTAGCTTAATGAAAGCATCGCGGCACAGTGAAGAGCCAGTCTAAGACATCAGTGAGAATGCCTTCAAGGTAAGAAGATGCTGGTGTGCTTTCTGGGGCTGGAGACTTGCCTAGATCCAGGAGCTCTGTTGGCCCTCTGTGGGCTCACGGCAGTCCCCTCCCTCACCGTAGAGCCCCTCCTGGGAGCAGGAAGCTGATTTGCCACATATCAGAAAAATGACATGCTTAGTTGAGAAGGCAGTGGCCCATACTGGTCATGGTTTTTTTTCCACATACAGTCATACATGTACGCATACATACATAAATTGTCCACAGCCCACGAGTGACCGGTAAATGAAAAGAAGTCCAGCTGAAGTCACATTTCACACTGACATCACATTCATCCCTTTTTGCAGTCTAAAACAATTTAAATTTAAAATTCAAAAGTACTTGTTTGTGTCTGCTCATGTGTGCTTTTGAATGTTCTCTCTGGGCCACATGTCACAGGTAGTTAGCTCGTTCAAATGTTATTAAAGATCGCACCACAGTATCACCCAAATGGACCAGTGATGTGTAATGCAGGTACGTTAGCAAGCTGTTTAAAATCATTGGAGAAATCAGCGATTGCAAGATTATGATGGAATCCAACTGGAAGAATCCCTCCATCTCTGCAGGCCTTCCTCCAAAACCACTAACCTGCAATCAGATGAATGCCTCATAGCTCTCTTTTGGCCAGCTAGGAGATGTGTGTGTGTGTGTGTGTGTGTGTGTGTGTGTGTGTGTGTGTGTGTGTGTGTGTGTGTGTGTGTGTGTGTGTGTGTGTGTGTGTGTGTGTGTGTGTGTGTGTGTGTGTGTGTGTGTGTGAGGCAAGTTTGCTATGTTCCAAAAGGTTTTTTCACTCTAATAAATACAAAATGCACAAATAAACTGACAAGTGTTGTGTTTTTTTCAGTGATTTACAGATATGTACACTGTAGCAAATTCAATTTCAGTTGGACTTTAATAATATGTAACTTTCAGTTATTGAGTGGAAAAGAGAAACTATCATCTATAGTATCCATGAACAGAGTTTTAAATTAGTTAATTTAGCATCCTTGATCCAAAGTAGTTTTTTTTTCATTCTTTTCTCATCAACTTTAATTCCTGTCTATGAATTAAGTCTTTCAATAGAAGCCACTTTCCCTCTGCACAGTGAGAGAGAGAGCAACCTTCATGAAGTTCTCTTCTCCAAGGCTCTGGTGTACCATAACACCTCTTCACTGCTTGCTGCTGTCTCACTCATTTACCTCATGATCCATTTATATCCAAGTATTTCATTTTTTGAGAATGCAAAAGACTGGCCTAACTTGAATTTTATTCCGAGATCTGCAGATGGAATTTTCACTCTCACATTATATTTCCACTTCACATTACACATCCGTAGGCTCTCTAGCACATGGTTTGGTACATTATTGTACAGTTTCTGAATCTGCTGTTCATGGAAGGGACAGTTGTTCCTCATGTCAGAGGCACAGTGAAAGCAATGTTCAGCAAAGCGTCTGTTTATTGTTAAAGTCATGTGGGGGAAGATAGAAGGAAAATTGTCCCCTTGCAATGAGTTCAGGGACTAAATAAAAAAAGGTGCAGTATTAATCCTTACAAGAGCCAATGCTGTGTCTATCGATAGCCATGCATCCTGTTTTTAGAGCCACACGATGCTTTTTTGCTCAAGGTAAATTCCTCTGTCTACCTGAGGTGGAAAGGTTGCTGTCTGTGGACATTATGGAGAGATTTCCTGAGTATTTTCTGTGTCAACTCTACTGACAGAAAAGCTATTTACACTGCCAAATATATCATCCTGTGTCAAGGAAAGATGGTGAAGTTGCCATGCATTTTCCACTTATCCATCAAGAACTAAGTCAAACTGGGAGAGACAGGGAAGTGCAAACAAGGCGACGCTGCAGCCTCATTTCTTTGTCTCTGTTAGCAGGAGGATAGATATTAACCCATAAATAGGAGATAAATTAAAAGGTGACACAAAGAGAAAAGATGCACGCTCACTTACTTTTTCTCTTATCACTCATCTCTACCGAAACAGCTCCTCTTAAATGAGATTATTTCCATTGTTCAACGGGTATAATATTTTCCAGACTGTTGAAGTGATCCATCTTCTACACACGTTATTCCACGCATGGTTATAAAGAAATTCATAAGCAGAAGAAAATGGATGGATGGATGGATGGATGGATACACAATGATACAGTGATACACTGCCCCTTCATCCTGGAATAATTTACAGAAGGACCTGAAACTAAAGGATAGAGTAAATAGTACTCTTGTTCAATGTGATGGATTTATCATTACAAAGAACCTTGTACCTTTGAATTATCTTAATTTAATCAGTAACAAGAGACAATAAAAACAACATCAAAAACAAAAACATAAGTACCATACATATCTCAGGTGATACAACAGGAGTATAAAACATTTTACAACAGATCCAGGATTTGTTTCCCCCAACTTTGCTTAACATTGCTAGATAACGCGTTTTTCGATTTTTTTTTTTTTTTTTTACTTATTACGCATTATCTACTAAACCAATGTCCACTAAACTTGATGGAGGAGTGAGGCATGGGTCAGAAAAGTTAGGTAAGTGTAGGCAGATATATGTGATTTAGTTACTTCCCGACTACACTGTGAATTACGGTAAAACATGGACGCTGCACCCAGGGTCTGACAGTGAAGCTTGTTTCTCTGGTGAGTGTGTTTCTTAAACGTACTTAAACATGGTTGTCGCTGAAGAGATTAAATCCGCACGTTTCCACCGTATGTGTTGGAATAAACGTAGTGTTAAGTTTCGGGTTCGTATTCTTTCAGCTGGCACTGCTGCTGTGCAGTGTTATCCATAACTCGAGGACACCAAGCATGTGCTAGCTTAGTTTACAAGCTTGGAAAGAGCTAACTCTGAAACAAAACTTCATTTGAAAAACCTGTTAAGTGAATTTGACAAACCACTCATCAATACACACAGTCTTTTTACACATCACTGTTTAATGTTTTATATTTTTTAAGGTCTATGATTAAATTCGGGAGGGGTTTAGGTTAATAAAGTAACTGTAATATACACAAAATTTAAACCTGAAGTTTTTTTTCTGCAGGTTAAGCCTCAACTCCCCTCTTTCTTGAAATAAGGTTGTAAATTAACAGCAGATATATTTGAAATGCTTCTTGGAAGATGAGCGTTATGCCGGACATGATTATAGACCATTACATTTGGAAAGTCGTGTAAAGCAATGTTTAGAAACATACACACGTCTGTCAGTAAGTCAGACCGTTTTAAATATCCAGATTTTTGAATGGAGATCTTTCCAAACACGAGAACACGGAAGAGACGAGTTGCAAGCTAAAGTAAAGCACCATTTGTAATTTTACGTGGTAGGAACCGAGTCCTTATGTTGTGAACAACGTTTGTTGACAGTTCTCACTGTCAGTGTGACACACGTGGAGACGTGAGCCACTAAAACAACATTTAACCACAAGGTGGCATGCTGTAGTAAGCAGGGCCTTTCATGCTACCGGCCTGACAGACTGCTGTGTAAATCTGTGAGTTGTAACTGAGAGATTCTTCCTGTCATCAATGCTACAGATCTGTATTACATCAGTAATCATAATGATAACTCCTGCGTTTGACCTGAGCCAAGATCCCGAGTACCTGATCCTCAGCATCCGTGTGCCCTACACCAGAACGTCAGAGTTTGACCTTTACATTGATGGAACAGATTTCAAGTTCTATGCCAAGCCCTACTTTCTTAGGTGAGTCACCCAGGACACACAAACATATTCACTATGTATATGCATATATGACTGAGTAAATGCTGCTGGACAGCTGTTTATGTAAATGAAGAGGCAAGAAGCTGCTCCTGTGTCTGGTTGTTTTAGTGTACACCATCTATCCTTGTAGTGGTTTATTTTCTGACTGTGGTGTTGGTCTCAATATTGACTAAAATTGATGGTATTTGTCTTTGCAGTTAGTAACTGTTACCATCTGGGTCTGTATATGTTGTTTTCAGATTATCTCTTCCTGGAAGAATAGTGGAGGATGGCAGAGAAAAGGCCCAATTTGACATCGATAAAGGTAGGTCACATCATTATGATGATAAAACATACAAGTCACGGTAAAGAAAAGGGATTTTTTTTTATCTCAATCATGTGGTGACAGTAAAGGCATGGACAGCTGTTGCATTAAATTGAGCCCAATTAATGCATATTGTGACTTTTAAATAGCAATATAAATGTTGCTTGCACATCACCTGGAGGAATGAGCAGTTCATCATAGATTTCCTGCACTTGGTCTGCCTTTTCCTTACTTGATCAAATAGGATTCAGGTAGTTTCTCAGTTTGTTTTTTTCGTGATTTTAACAACACATGACTTAGGAACAAGTAAAAAAAAACAAAAAAAAAAACATCAACAAACTGTTTCAGAATGGCTGTTTTGTCCCCTGGTGTTTGTGAAAATGTGCTGACCTTTCTTACAACAAGGGAAAAACTGTTTTACAGCATCCTGCTGATGTTGTACAAAACGCTATGTCAACATGTTGGAGAGAAGAAAAAAAATCTTGAAGCTGATGCTGCAAATGGCTTTAAATGAGGACATTTATTTTTCAAAAATAATAATACTGATGGAAATCTCACACTAAATAATGCTAAGTGCAGTAATAATATTAGCAGTACACCAATGCTGGATGAAGAGAAGGAAAGAGTGTGCAGATGAGCAGCAGAGGGATTTCAGTGGAGAGAAGGAGCAAGAAGAGGAGGACATGACAATATATCAACCACTGATACTGCTAGTGCTAGTTCATGTAATGATAGTGTTAATGGAGCTAGCAGAGGTAGTCCAGTGGGGATTCATCATTGCACACTTTGCACACTGCTTGTAGACCTGCGAACTACATTCATTAAATACATCAGTGCTATGTTAATATTGACAGGTCTTACCAGATTTATAAAAAATCTGCATTTTGTGGTTTGACAATGGCCCACCATGCCGTCTAACACTACTAATTCATATCATCCTGAATCTTGTAAGGTCACTCCTGACATACGCCTTTATTACATGTAGATCATGCAATAGCTCAGCAATGAAGACCCTTCTCTACGCCTCCTTTATTTATTTACACCGAACAAACCAACAGCGGCATAACGGCACTCTAGTGTGTGATTTTTGACAGCATGTTGCCACTCCGCAAGCAAAAGAGGCATGATGCTTAACATAAGAGCGTAGTTGTTCATGCATTCATGCATTTTACATATGCGTCGAGCAGCCCTTCTGCAAACAGCAGTCATTTAAATGTTGGTTGGTTGGTCACCCCCACTATGGGCTCAGAGGCAGAACAACAAAGATGCCCCGTTATGCCTTTGTCCACCCCTCTCTATCATTTGGGGGCCTCCAGAAACCCAAAATTCATATTTGGTGGGCAATGCTGATATTGTGGCAGGCCCCTAAAAATAAGTGAACAGTGTAGTTAGCTAGCAGTTACTCTGCATTAAATGAAGCTTCTCACCACAGTGATGCTACCCCCAGAGAAATGTAGCAACAGTGATGCTACCCCCCAGAGAAATGTCGCAAGCTAAGTTACAGAACCATGGCAAAAGTATTTTATTTTATTGATTTAATTGAACCAACTTCATTCCAAGTCTGCTATCCCACCGATTATTAAAACTGTCAGTCAAGCAGATAGGCAGGAAAACATATGAAGTTCAATGGTTTATTATTAATAAGCTGTGCTCTCTGCTCTCACTGCTGCAAATCCAATTTAGAAAAACAGAAATCCTCCACATAACGAATAATAATAAGTGTGTGTGTGTGTGTGTGTGTGTGTGTGTGTGTGTGTGCGTGTGTGTGTGTGTGCGTGTGCATGCGCGCTCTCTGCTTTGCAAGACAGACTGTAAGTTAACTTAAAATTATATCTCAACTCTGGATGCAGATAGCGCAGTGGTTTACAGCACGCGCTCTATGTATTGAGGCTATAGTCCTCTAATGGTCGGCGTGGGTTCGATTCCAACCCGTGGCCATTTGCCGCATGTCTTCCCCCCACACTCTCTCTCTCTCCCACATTTCCTGTCACCTCTTCAGCTGTCCTATCAATAAAGGCATAAAATGCCCAAAGAATAACTTTAGAAAAAAAATAAATCATAACTCGACACAAGCAAAATAAAGATCCTTACTCCCTTTGGATCCGTTCCTTTCCCGACTACACAGACACGTCTTTGTGTGGCAGTGGTGTCACTTACTGATCCTCAGGCTGCAGCACAAAGCTCCAATAAGTTTGAGCTTAAGACACGCTTGGGAAAATGTAGCTTGTGTGAGGGACGAACCAGCTGAATTTGTGTGGGTCTTTACTCCTTTAAGATACTCTCTACTGCCAGTTTGATATCTATTGCTTAGCTTGATATTGCTTCATGCAACTCTAGTGCATATGTTGGGAAAAGAATGAGGACTGTCCAGATGAATATTAGATAATTTGTAGTTTATGGTGACACAAATATTAGAAAATTAAAATCTAATCAGTGGAAGCTGGAGAGTTACAGCAGCATTATTTACAAATTGGTGTTTATTATCCTCCTGGACATAAAGGGGAGACGAGGGGTTACAGTCATCTGTGTGTCCTTGCATACATTCATACAAAACTACAAACACTACTCTAGGCTCACCAAAGATATGTTATAAACTGAAGCATTTGGGTCGGGGGTATATGTCTTCCTCAGATGACTCCTGTTGATGACTCACCCCTACAGTTTTGGATTGCACTTGTACACAGCTGTCGTTAATATGTACAGTTGTATATGCATTTGTTCTGATTACTTAAGATCAAAAACTAGCAAATCCACAATTTTGCTAACACAGCCCAAATGTCATGCAAGTGGAACAATGGGAAACATGGCGAGTCAGCTGATATTGCTTACTATAGTCCAACATGAAGAAGGCCAGCTTGGCATTCATCCTGCAGCCTTTTATTTCACTAAGCTCTTGACAACGACTGAACTTCAGTCTGAGCATGTGGAGGACATCAGAGCGAAAACCAGACATTTTCTTCATAAAGAATGATCTAATTTCACCAACATAGCTGGTTGTGTGTGTTGTAGTGCGTGTTATGAAATTCTCCTGTCCATATAAGTCATTTGGGGCACAGATTGGGCATGACAAAGGCACCATTCTAACTCTAGTGTTGCATCAAAATCATTTCGAAGCTCTTAAGGTACAATAGTTTGATCATGTGCTTTGTGGTCCAAACCCAGATGCACTTGCTTTGCATGATATTGGCTATCAGTCACACTCATTGACGTGATTCTAGTAGCAGTCAGTGACTGATCCCCAGGGCGTCTTTAATTTGCTCTTCAGTCGATCAGCCAGAGTAAATGATCCTACAGATTTCATCCCATTTAAAGGGCTAGTGGAACCATCTTCAATGTCATAATGATTACTGCCTGCAGGCTGCCTGTAATATCTACTTCCACAGCGGCAGTGACAGGGAGCTCATCTAAGACTTTCTTTAAATATATACCAAGCAAATTAAATGTTCTAATGACTATTTGGGTGACGTTCGCTCGGCTTTATACGCTCCTCTCTGTCACTGTTATCGGTTTGACTTTCTGTTGCACATAATCAGCTCTAATGAAGTTGTCTTTACGGAGGCGTCTGCCTTATGGACTCTGACACTTCATTCCCCGTCTGTCAGCATGGCCCCAGTTAACATGCTGTGTCCAAATAAGCCTCCAACATCTGCTAATAAAGCTCCGCTAATGAGTGTCCTTGTTTAGACATATAATGAGCAATCATTAAGATCCCTCTTCCCAGCCCTCCATTCTGCACTCAAGCAATTAGTCAGCTCCCCTTGTAAAGCACATCTAAGCTTTAACACTTGGGTGCATTGAAATTTTACAAGGTCTTTAGGCGACCATCGGATTTGATCTGTTGTGTGGCCAAATCAGTCTAATCCATCAATCAGTATCACTCGTTTACTTTTAACAGCATATGTGAAGTAACTACTTGGGTTTGAAGTGTTGCACAGTTGGCCACAATGAAATGCTGTCATTTGAAGAGATACTTGCATCCAACATCATAAAATATGAACAAGAAGTGATCAGTGGCAGTTTCTTTATTCTTTAGGATTAAAATATGTCGTCTTTGATCAGTTACTGATCACATGCCAGTTAGTGAAGTGCATATGGTAATTTCTGTTTAAAACAAAGTATCAACTCAGTATATATCTAATAATTAATATTTATTTAATATTATTCATGTGAAAAAATTGACAAAAAAATTGTTGTATTTAAATGTCCATTTGTTTGTCTTATTCTCGTAAATGTCTCTTAAAGTCAAAACTAACCTAAATTGCTGGACAAAAAAGAAAGTAAATCAGACACTAAAATCACCAAATAATCTCTACTTTTAAATGACATTTGATACATGAAGCATTAATTTGACATCAAAATCATTACTGAGGTTATTTAAATGGTTAATTCTTTGTACTTTAAAAAAAGGAGCTTATTAACGGTTGAAAATCATCCCTTACTTCCTGTCCTTTCTTGCTCTAGGTCTCTTCACACTTCGAGTCCCCAAAGAAACAGCTGGGGAGCAGTTTGAAGGACTTCAGATGCTGACTAGTCTGCTTGCCCCAAAAGGCTCCTGTTCAGCTAAACCATTAGTCGAGGAGTTAAACACAGGTAAGTTAAATCTATACATAGTTGAACTTGTTTATTAAGCTAAAATCGATCATATGGTCTGTGTAATAAGGAAACATGATATGGAGTGATGCAGTATTAATCTAGCCAACTACAACATCTTAATGTTTCGAAAGGATGCAGTGAAAGCACAGGAGACGATGAAGATGAAGACGAGGATGAGGAAGAATTTGACTGGCAGGTGGAGCAGGAGGTGTACAAGGAGAGCTCTGAGGAGGAGCTGAGAGCCATGCAGACGTACGGTTTTGGCAATCAGAGGTCCGGAGTGTTTGCAAGATTACAGGTGAGGTTGCAGATGATGCTTACTTCCTCATCTGGGAAATCCTCACATATTTTATAGATATGATCAGACAAAGATGAAGAATAGAGCCTTTTGGGCGTTTTTGGACTGTCCTGACAGGAGGAGCTGAGCGACGTGACGGATGTCAAGAACCCAGAAGGAACGACGGCAGCAGAGAGGAGACGGACGCGACTGGACGCAGAGGCATCTGCTTTTTCTCCTGACCATTACCTGTGGGTTTAGAAGTCATATATCCTCTGACAACTCCATAAAATGTTGCTCCCACCCTCTGTGTTGATTGTTTTCTGATAAAAATCTATGTGTCTTTGCAGGGCTGATTTGTTTGAGGATGATGAGATCAAGGGGCTGCTGAAGTTTACTCCATGGTGGGCAAAGCTGAATCCATCTGCAGAGCAGGAGGGAGAATCTGGTGAGTTAAGGTCATTTATTCATTTTTTCTGTAACCTCTTATCCTGTGTAGGGTCGCGTGGGGGCTGGAGCCTATCCCAGCTGACTTTGGGCGTGAGGCGGGGTTCACCCTGGAGTCGCTAGTTTATCGCAGGGCTGCATAAAAAGACAAACAACCATTCACACTTTCATACATACGGGCATTTTAGAGTCACCAGTTCACCTATATTGCATGTTTTTGGTGGTGGGAGGAAGCCGGAGAACCCAGAGGGAACCCACGCAGACACGGGGAGAACATGCAAGCACCACACAGAAAAGTCCCAGGTTCTCAGGTGGATTTGAACCCAGGACCTTCTTGCTGTGAGGCAACATCTATCAACATTTATCTAACTTGTGTTGCTTGGATTCATCTCATATTAGGCTGCTTTAAAAAAAAAGTGAGATCATATGAAACAATTTGTTCTTTTTTTAAAATCTTTTCTTTTCTTGTGATCAGACAAATTATGTGAAACAAAAAGAATAATAAAAATCTAACAAAGATGCTTTATCTAAATGACTTCAGCATCAGGGCTTGATAACTGAGAAGTGTCTGTTTTAAAATGCAAACATTGGTGGGGTGCATGTGTTTTTTATTTATTCATTTATTTTTTAAATCAAAAATACTTTTTTGTACCCTTTTAGTGGGATACTATAACATTTCACACTTAAACATAACCAGGTAGTGACTGAAGGCCACCAGGAGGTGGCATACATTTTCAAAAATTGAGGGGGCAGTAATGTATTCCTGTTTAGTATAATTTGACCAAATTAAATTTCTCTTCTTAAACATTTGTAGTGTCCCCAGTGGTATGATTCAGACATTTTTACTTGTATATGCAGTTTCAAACAGGATCTGTTGGCTGGGAATTATGCCTGCAAGGCTCTGACAATGTTCTCTGACAATATGTTAATCCCCAAAGGACACATGCGCCTTTTCACCGCCCCCTTCAAGAGGAAGGTCAGCTAGAGAGCTGCAGAGCTGTGCTCCCTGCCAGAGTGCCTCAGGGCTCTTCAGCAGGACACACACTTGCTATTATGGGAGGTTGAACTTGGGACCTTCCCTAATCATGACATCTCTGATCACTAACCTAAACAAGAACATCTGCTGAGTTAGAATGAATCACTTCAAGCTCAGTATTTATACCTTTGTTTTGCTCATTATCTTCAAATTCAGGTTTTCTCTGTGGAGTCAGTTCCCATCCATTTCAAATCAATGGCTCATTTACTTCCATTGAGACGTGCTGCTTGTTGAGCGGAGCCTCCCAGGTTCATTTCTCCATCCATTGCAGCGGATTGATAGCCGGTGAAGCCTCAGCACTGCGAGAGTCTATTTAATTGTGCCATCCAGCTCCTCTAAAAGCCTTCTAATTCCAGCACTTCCACTGTTTAAGCAGGCATATGGCTCACGGCCACAGCTCACGTGTTATTGCATTGGTGTCGCACTCTTGAGAGAGGATTTAGATTAAATTGATAGCATTATCGCAGGAGGGAGTGCTGCCTGTCGCGTCTCCACTGGCCCGGTCGCTGATGAACAGCCATCAGTCAGCAATGCAAAGGCCATTAGTTTAGCCTCCCAAGAACATTATGGTTCCCTGTAGCCCCCAGGCTCCTTCTCTCACTCTGAATTCTAAGACAGAGTGCCTCAGTCGGGAGCCCGGGCGTAGATAAACGAGCCAAATTAAACTTAACGGTTTGATTGACAGGTTGAATAGCTTTAGCCTCAGCTAATTGTGAAGAATGGCGGTCAGTCAGGAGATTTAAGCAGCACGGCCGACAAATCTTGAAAGCGTGCCCATGATTTTAAGTGTTTGTCGTATATTTAAAATGGCGACTGCAACTCCTCCATGTGGGGTTTTAGCTTTCTTCCCCCTTCACTTGTGCTAAGTCTGATATATATGTCACCTGACAGATCCATGTGGACACAAGTGCTAATGAAGCAGAAACTGCCCCCTCTGTGCTCTCCAGGGTCGGGGCCAGCACACTGACAGGCCACAGCTGTCCACTGGAGGCCTGTATTCTCGTACCGGTCCAGCTAAGTGGTCCTGACAGCTCCGTCTCTCTCTACCTATTACACTTTGTTATGGCTGGGTTTAGAAATCTGACCTTTGTCCAAGTTAGATAGCACTATAACACTACCCAAGTTTACAATTCGAGCAGACTCTCATTCAGTGTCTGTTTGATTAAATTTCCGATACGATCACAGTGTCTTTAAACACAACACCAACCTTATTTTCCATCCAAGGTCAAAATTCTCAAATTCAACCCTCTGCAGCATTTCAACAAAGCTTTTACTCCATGCCATCAGGCCATCTGGACCTGTAGAGCGCAGTGAAGAGCCAGGGTGCTGTTCCAACTGGAGGAATTAGGTTAGAAATTAATTTGCAATCAGCAGAAGCCCTCAAACACTGTGCGCTAATGCCCATTAGGACCGATTGGCGCCATCGCGGAGATGAATGAATGTGGTTGTTGGGTAAATCAATCAGGTCTGCTCACCTCGCCTCACCGCTTTGGCTGCAGAACGAATAGAAAATATATCAGCGTCATGAAGCCGCTGGGTCCAACTTGCAAGAGAGTCTGTATACGCTGTGTTAATATCTAGATTTTCCATGTAGCGATTGTGAATGTCAGTTTTTAATTGCAAAGCCTGAGTGTGTTGTCACAACAGATGGCACTCATATCCTTATGCGATGATGATCCGTACTTTACATATCGTATGCAGTGTATACTTGATACATCTTTGCTCAAATGTTTTTATTCAAGTGCCTGTGCATCCTGGGATCTGCTGTGCGTGTGTGTTTGAGAGACACTGGGTGCTTGCATATCTGTTGCTTGTGATTGCACGTGTTGAATCGGTTTTTATATGTTTTCACCCCTTCTCTCAATGTGTGTGTCTTTGTTTGAAGAAGAGTGTTCACAGATGTGGATAGGAGCTCACACGTGTCTTTGCGTCCGTCTGTGCTCTGCAGCTGCACTGACAAGGGACTAGGTAGCGTCTGCAGGGAGCTGAAACCTGACGTAATTCGGCAGGAATCTCCTTCGCAGCGGAGCCAAGTTCCCACTGCAGCCAGGGAGATCATTTTGAAGCGCTGCATGTGTGTGTTTGGATACATTTGAGTGTGTGTGTGTGTGTGAGCTTGTGGATTTGTGTACATGCTCCGGCCAATACACACAAGTGCTTCTTGCACATCAGGGGCTCAAGTGTAGAACTCTCCTCTCCTCAGGCAGAAAGAGGAATTGCTTTCTAAGCTTTTGGGAGAGAGAAAAAATAGTTGAGTTATAGCATGTTCCTGCAGACATGCAACGTGCCTTTAAATACTGACGGATCCATACAGCTTAAATGGAATCTCCCATTTAGATTGCCACAGGTCCTGTATTAAGCAGAGGCCTTTTCCAAAATGCAACTGTTAATGAATTTGCAGAGAATGGTGACGCCGAGGGTTTGGGGATATTTTCGTATGATGTATGTCTTGATGTAACCCTGTTCAGCTGTTAAATGCATCAAAATTGGATTACCTTTGCAAATTGTTCGAATGTTGCACCACAGAATTCAGCTTTACACTATGTGTGATTGTTTTTCAAAAGTTATTTTTCCCTATTTACTCTAAAACACAAGATAAGTGTTTTCAGATTGATCCGTTCTTTAGATTGTTTTCCAAAAGGTTCAGTTTTGGTTGTGAAAACCACAGCCCTCGTCTGGATGGACGGTCAAACCTGAGGTCCTGTTTATGCCCGGCGTTAACACGTGTCTTGGTAGATCCAATCAAAAGTGCATAACTCTAAATACATTTCTTCACGCCTGCTGTTATAATGCGTCTCCAGATGTGTCTCAAATGGCCACGTGTGATCAGAGCTCACTTTCCCCACTCTGAGCAAAGAAATGATCATTTCCGTACATAATTTAACAATGCCGACTACTGCCAGCACTTTTTTTTTGTTTTTTTTATTGAACCTAACTCAACAGCATTAGCAGTAGGCTAATTAAACCGCAACTCTCTCTACACCACCTCTGAAGGTGGTCTAAGTGATTGCATTCACACTTGCGTACTCGGAGCTTGCCAATTCTGATTGGATCACTCAAGACACAATTTAAAGCCAGGTGTAAACAGGGCCTAAGAGAAGATGATGGATTTTCAGATGGAGTCAGTTGAGTTATTACACTCACTCCCTCTTCAAAGTTTATAGCCTGATTTTGATTTGGCGCAGCTACTACCTCTGTTTCTAGCTCTGAGGAAGAACAGCAATGACCCTCCATAACACATTTGTCTATGCAAAACAATGAGGCACAACAAAGGCGCAACAGTCCCGGCTTGAGCAGGCTGTGCATAAGGGGCTTATGTGTGCAAAGTGAGCGAGCGTATATATGCGTCTCCTGCTCCACTTAACCACCACCATCTCTGCCGCTCATATCCAGATTGCATTGTTGTGCACGTCACAGGGCGGTTCGGTTTTTCTGTTCTTTAAAAAGTTATCGGTGACTTGATATTAAACTTTTTTTTCCCCCCAATCCGTGTTCTTGTGCAGCGTTACCATTCACCGACGACGAGAAGGAGCAGCTGAGAAAGTTCACCAACCGCTCCTACCTGCTAGACAAGACGTCTCGTTACCAAGTGTGGCTCAGCCTCGTGGACATCCTGCTTGCTTATTCCTATGGAGTGCGCTCGACTGAGGGAGAGCACAATGTGAGTGAGTGTGTGTACGTGTGAAGAGGCGACTCCTCTGAGCAGCACTTAGCCTGAGATGACAAAGCCCTCTATCCTTAAATCCTTTAGACCCCCCTTCCATTTCATTCAGAGCCTTAAAAGATTACCAGCAGATCTGAGAGCTCAGTCCAGGCCTCTTTGTGTCACTCCTGTCAGGTAGCTGCAGAGAGGCAAGGTGAGCAAGGCTGATTTCACTGGGAAGGATGGTTCATTGAATGTGTGAATGAAATACTGGAGATATTGATCCAGCAGAATGTTGAATCAAAGCCCAGCAATGAAAACCAAATCAATCATATGTGCGCATTTTAATTTCCATGTAGAACAAGCCTCCTAGCTTATCTCAATTAGTTTGTAACCAGACTTTTATTGTAAAGGTGTTGTTTTATCCAAACAATGTATTGTTTAGTATTTCCTGTCTCTTATTGTTGCGATGATAAACAAGCCTTTTCTTCCCTGCAGGTAGAGTCATCATGGACTATCAGAAAACTCAGTGGGACTCTCTGCTGGCTGGAGGTGAGTCAGATATCACATGATGAAATAAGATGAACTGCAGTGACTGATTTACTCTCACATACGTATGTATTCAAATTTTAGTTTGTAGTCCCAATTAAATAAACAGATAAGACAAGATAGAACTTTATGATTTTTCTTTTGGGATTAGTAAAGTTCCGTCTTATCTTTTCGTATCTTATTTGTTTATTTAATAGGGACAAACTAAAATTTGAATTTCTACTTTCAACTAGACAGCAAATAAATAAATAAATGCATGTTTGTCAGTATGGGCTGCAAAAAATATAGACAGGTCATGAAAAAATGGAGATTTCCATTAAAGTGTTTTCTATCCAGCAGCAGATATTAAGATTTTTTTTTTGACAATAAGTCCTGATTTCAGACGTTTGCTTTATCATAACTGACACGCTGTCAGTTCTTTTATTCTTCAAGTTCATTTCACGTTGAAACAAGGTTGTGATAATGCAAGCATGTTGTCTTTTCTACAACTATTTATAAGGAGAAAAAAAACAAAGGAAAAAGGAATTTACTACATTATTATTCCAATATTTTATACAGTTTGCATTTCAGACTTTCAGAAAAACTTTGTAAAGATATTGTGCGTTTAATCGTGAGCTTCTAAAGTACCAACAATGTGACTAAAAAAAGAATGTCATAACTCCAAACAGTAGTTCAGCTCCTCTTTTAACCCTTAGACTGGAGGTCTCCTCTGATCATGGCTCAGCAGCAGCAGTTGAACAGATTGGTTATGACTTGCAGGTCGGTTGGATGTATCAGAGGTTGGATGTATTATAGAGTGATTCGAGAGATGAATATCATTGTGAATATGGCTTTCACACATATGCACATAGTTTGACTCAGTATGTTTACATGTGCATCAGGGTTTGAAGACACATTCGAGGCTCAAACTGATTATCCAGACAGCTTCCTCACTGATCTTTGCTGTTACATTATCATGTAAATATGTAGATGTGCAAACATGGCTTGGTTAGAATATCTTTTGTAATTTAAGACATGGTTTATATGTCCGAGCGAAAATGCACCTATGCATAATGTGCACAGTCATGGCTGATTCCAGTAAAATACTGCATAGCAGTAGCGGAGGAAGGACACTGACTAGCTGTTGTTGTCATGTGGTAGCCAGTTATATCTTATCCATACAGAGGAAACATGTCTAAATCTTATTATTGTTATTGACATAAATCTTTATTGGCTCCCCTGTTAAAGGCTGAGGCACTGAGTCCAGGGTGCATCATGTCTGGGTCATGAGCCTCGTGAACTACAGGGAGTTGTTTATTGTTGGATGTACTTGAGTCCTGTTCAACAGCAGTAAAGCGAGGCAAGGCACGGAAAGCTTACTTTTATAGCACCATTCAGACACAAGACAATTCAAAGTGCATCAGATTCATAGAATGACTCTAATGAATGAAAGATATGTAATACATTAAGAGCATTAAAGGAAACAAGGCATTAGAATACAGGCAATAAAATCAAAATGCAAAGATGGACAAATAAATAGGTATTAAATAAAGAGAGAGAAATAAAAGTGGATGAGAAGTGTTGTGCATTTATGAGAAAGCTGCTGTAAACAGTTCTGTTTTAAGACCTGATTTAAATGAGCTGACAGTTTGAGCAGACAGTCACTTGAATGTGTGAGTGTGTGAATGGAGTTTGCTGATCTTGTCACACATCTCAGCCAAAGTCCACAATTGGAGGACGAATTGTCACGTTGTTTTTGTGTATAACTGGCTTCCATTCACACTTGTGTTTTTCCAAATCAGCAGGAAATATAAACTTAAAATGGCCAATGATGCAAGTGGTTCAAATGATGCTTTGTTTCGACAGACAAATCTGTTTTGTTCCAGCTCATTACACCTTTATCCTGTTGTTTCCTCCTCTCAGTTACCATTTATTTGAGTATTTCTGTATAGTCAAACACACAATTAAGGTGTTCTCATGGTTACATTTTCCGTTTTATTTCTTAGATCACTGTGCAAATATAAATTAGTCATTTGATCTGTTAAAATAACAGGTTTATTCTTCAGTGTAAGCATATCAATGGTACAGTTTTCACTTTTAGAGTCTTTCTAAAGTAATCAGGATGGCTTTTCCAGCCAAACCCTGACCAGGAATATATCTTTGTACATCAGATTTCTTTCAGAGGGTTCTGATTGTAGACATTTGCAGTATCTTTGAAGGTGCAGTTTCTATCAAACTCTGTGGTTTATGCTTTTTTTTTTACATCAGTAATTGTAGAGGAGACCATGTGTTTGCACCAATGTGGGCATCGCCTCAGGCAGCGGTAGCGGCAGCTCTTCAGAGCTGTGTCATGTATCCACATCCACATCTTGAATAACCACGGCTGGCCGATATGAAAATAGAAATTATAGCCCAACGCGATATGCAACAGGTGTTCCTTCACTGTCATACAGAACAATAGGTGAGGTGAGCAGCACGTTTTCAGTAGAGATGGTTTTGCTAGACTTGTACAATGAAAAGAGAGAGACTTTCTTCAACCCACCTAATGACATCGTCTTCATGGAGGAGGAAGAAAAGTGGTCAGTCACAGTTGTTGCAGCTTGTTTTTGTCATTCTGTAAACCCATTTCTGTTTTTCTTAAAAACATATCCTGAGTTTTACTGAACATAGAACCAGAGGACCCTCCTGGATGAGTCACATAGGTTTATGTTACACCATCAGCTTCGATCATTTCAACTTTGTGTCTCAGAAATCATGTTTTGTTATTTTGCCATGATGGTCGGATCTAAATACTACATTACTCACCATCTTTGACCTCCATCAAGAGTTGTAGCTTTTGATATTACATTTGGCAACACAACATGGGCTTCCCCAGCAACCCATGGGTTTAAGCTAAATGTACACTGGCCTGTACCTCTGAAAACCTAGAAAAGAAACAAATATTTATTTATATTCTAACATGGTTGTTTATCTTAAGTACTTAAGCTTTAAACGTGAGATTTCCATCCTGCCCGAAGTCGCTCTTTCCATTCAACAAATCTGTCTCTGCAGCCCAGGTAGCCCCAAGGTGTTGGCACGTTTTAAAATGGTCCACATCAACTCTGTTATATGCCATTAGCGAGCAGCCATAAATCAAGCTTAAATCTCCTGACTGGCAGACCAGGAGTGGTCCTCAACATAGACCTCTGTTGTATTTGACTCTATTACTGTTGGTACTGAAGAGGGTTGTTGTTGCCGGTTGTGCCGCACTTTTCTTAACAGTTGTGCGTGAACCCATACTGTACATCTGTCCAGACGGATGATGTCGGTGAATAGGTGATCACTCATTGTTGTTATGGGTATATTGGAGTTCACACTGAAGAGGTGTCCCAGAGCACCTTCAAATATTTCTGCAATGACAGGATCTCAGAGTATTTTTTATGAGTTATTGGGCATCACTTTCGATAGAATCATCACAGATGCATTTGCATTTGCAGGATTCTTTGCTAATTAATTACAAACGAGCCAATGAGGTTGCTCGGAGCGGTTTGGTTGCTGAAATTATGACCCCAGTTTGAGAGGCAGTATTTTCCCAGTTGAGGTGATGGTGGAGTGAAGAACAGTGTTTACTGCTCGTCAGTCGGCAAAGCTGCCAGCTCCTATTGACAGGCCAACTCACTCAATCCCCCCACTCCCTCTCCCTCTCTCTCCCTCTCCCACTTCCTCTCCCGTTGTGCTTTACAATAGATTCCCTTTCTGCCATGTCTGTGTCACAGCTGAAATCAGCTCTGCTTCCTCTCTCCATTCCCCCTCTCTGCCATCTCTTTTTTTTTTTTAATGCTCTCGCTGTCTGTCTCGCTCACCTCATTTA
This sequence comes from Chaunax sp. Z400, assembly GCA_037577475.1. Taxonomy (NCBI): domain Eukaryota; kingdom Metazoa; phylum Chordata; class Actinopteri; order Lophiiformes; family Chaunacidae; genus Chaunax; species Chaunax sp. Z400. Next base: position 7,813,532 of record CM075185.1, read on the forward strand.
TGCAGAACATTCTGCCTCCCCCTACCACCGTATCCCACTGCCATCCTGTGTCCCCCCTCCTTCCTCCATCTGCTGTATGTTTACTTGTCCTCAGTCGACTGCGCTGGTGTGACTGTGAGTCTCTCTCTCCCCCCCCCTGCCTGCAGCAGCAAACCTTATTTACACTCCTACTAAACAAGCCCAAGGGAGAGCATGATCCCTGATGACATGCACTTGCAAGCTCGCAACACATCCTTAACAAGCCACAAAAGAAAAAAAAGAGAAAGAAACAAGAGATAAAAAAATCTCGATTTTTGTCTCCTGGCTGTGTGTTCATTAGCGCAGAGAAAATCTGAGTGTGAAGGCGGTCGTTAAAGAGAAGCAGCAATTAACAAACCAGGACTGCAGAGGTGTTTAAAAGTTGTGAGCCCCTATTTTGCCAGCTCTATAAAATGAGGAGTTGTTAGGAGTAATTAGCACTCTAGCAACTGCAAAGCACACCAAGAGGAGCCACACTTCAGTCTAAGGACAAGGAAATAAATGAAAACTTCCTGATTCCTGAACCAAACCATAACTGTCAGTTAATCATCTTTGTGTCTGTCTCCATTTCCTTCTCTTATTGAGTAAAACCATGTTCTGCTTTTTTGTTAGATATTAGATAACGCTCTACGTTTCATGCACTTGATGTTTTGCAGACGTACAGCTCCTTGCAAGATGTCCTTGTGTCATTTGGGCGGAGGGTTTTGTGCTACCCACTCCACAGACACTTTGCCATGGTCTCTGCGGCTGTTCGTGACACAACTAAGATTTTGCAGTCAGGTGAGTCTCCGGAATCTCTACAGTACCAACCCCCACACAACGGCATCTAGTGTGACACGTCAAACAATGAAATAACTTGACACCTTCCTTATTACATGGTGGCTTATCTCATCCTCTTCCTGGAGGTCAAGGGGTTCCTGGAACCCGAGTTGTCTCCTTAATTTGAGGAGATTTTCAAGGTGGAACAACAATACACCTTTGAAACTTTTATACAGAATGGTGATTTGAAATAAAGTCCCAACGGTCCTGTCTTGAGCAGGCTGTGTTAAAGGAGATGGAATGGGTTTCATTGTTGTTCTGCCTTTTAAGAAAAAAGGGTCGCGCTGTTCCAGGGGCTGTTGTGTTACACGTTATGCCTCTTCTGCTTCTGAAATGCCAGCATGCTATCTAAAAACCACACACTCGAGTGGCACTATGCCGTCAACTCTTCATTGTGGCAGCATTTGTGTTAAAAAAAAGGCAATTTTGAGAGTACTGCTAAAAAGACAGCATGATTTCATGGTCCATTCTCGAGCAGAAGCAGCCTCTGGACAGACGGTTTGAAGAAAGTTGTTCGTGAGCATACCGTACCGTGTGTTTGAAAGCAATATCCCTCCAGCTAAGCAAGAGAGTGGTCCGACTCCTATCTCCTCGGGGAGTGAAATGTGGATTAGTTGAGAACGGACTGTTGACTTTGATACCTCAAAGCTCACAGTAATCTTTAAATCAAAATCCCCTGCAGACAGATGCAGTGTAAACGCACTCTGGATGTGAGAGGGCTAAGATTATCCCACTTGCGATGATTTTAACGCTGTTAAATGACAACAAATTAAAGGTTTTTAAGCTCCAGATTAGTATCCGCGCTTCATTAAGTGGGAAGATGAGTTGATCCGGGGAGCCGGGGAGTCGTTCTTTCTGCTCACCTTGTTTTTCTTTCTTCTGAAACACTTGTTTTTCCCCATAATGAGATTAATCATGTTCATCTTAAGCCTGGGAATTGTTCCAGTGCTTATTGACAGCTTGTACAAGATCATACTCTGGCTCTTCTTTGTCCATAGCCAACTGAAAGGGGCGTGGCTTGTTTCGTCGTATTAAAGAAAAAATGAATTAATGCACTGTTATTTTTCTTTAAGTTCACTCACGACTCGTAGCCGTCATTATTTGCAAGCATTAAGGAATTATGAGTAATGGGGCTCTTTCTTAATGAGCTGTAACAGTAGAGTAATTTGGTCTGGTGTGTGTCTAAGGGCGCGTTTCCTCCCAGCATTACTTACATTACACACTAATTAATTTGTCAGCATAAAGCGAATGGAAATGCACGCTCCCTGTTTGAGGCACTTCATTTCAGTGGCTGTGAAAGCAAACAGTCACAGGTATTAGTAAAACAAACCCATTAATGGTGGCACATAAGTTAAGGACTCTGAGGAAATGTTATCCGGGGGTAAATATTTGAATAGCCCTCTGGCAGCATGCCGATTATTCTCAAGGAGCTCCTCCACCTGTCTCCTAAGTGGCTGTAACTAAAAAAAACTGCCAGACAGGTAGAGAAGAGCAGGGGGTTTCTGGGTTTGGAAGAGTGGAGGAGGGCAATCTAGTCTTCCTATTACTTCTAATGATTCCTGGAAGTGCTTCTGTTCTTCCTGTGAAAAACTTAAAAGTTAGGAAAGATAATATTTTTAAAAAATTGAGAACTGTTGTTCATCTGAGCTCTCACATTTCACGGAGGTACAATTAGGGCGACCCCTGATCCCCTCTAGTATATTTCATCACAGTGTTTCCCTAATGTTGACGGCTAAGGCCTGGCAGCAGATGGGTTTGGGTTAGACATCTGTTTGTCTTTAATTTTAAATGGATTACATTCGATGATTTACCCTTGTTGCGAAGCTTTTCCTGTACTTAGAGTAACGCAGCAAATTGTCATCAATTCAAGTAACATTATCTTCACTTGACGGGGCTCTCCTCTGCCCTACTGTGCATATCTGTACAGACATACAGGGCAAGCAATAAGGCAGCCTATAGTCATTAAACCATAAAGAAAATACAGTATACCTCTCTTCACATCTCCATTTTGCAGATGACATACTTTTACTTTGGTCAGAATTGCAGCAGTCTTTCCCTGGTACTCTCGCTGCTGTGTGCAGCGATACTTGGGGGCAACTTGTACAGTAGGACTTGGGATTTGTTTTAATATGATTATAAAATTGATGTGGCGACCAGAGCTTGTTCTAGACTGTAGATATAAAAGATCATTCTAAGGAAACTAAAACACAACAACAGATGGTACTATTTTAGATGATTATACATTAATGAAAGCATAATTATGAGTATTATATTCCTTTTCTGCCCCTAAATCTTGCACACTTGAAATAAAGCATTGAATTGATTAAAAAAAAAAAAAGATTGTCGTTTTGCAGTTTGCAGTCACGGCTGTTTTTGGAATTACAATTTTTCCCTGGCAACACAACAGGCTTTGTTGTTGGTCCGCTTCACACCCACCACTACATCTATGCAAGTCTGCTCATTTGGCAGTCCTGGAAGAATTACTGTTTTACATTTGGACTGGACATTTTCCCTCACTTATTGGATAACTTGCTCTTGCCTAATGAACACATGTTACTCGCATCTCTTAGGAGATAAGAATATCAGTGCTGAACCGGTGCAGACAGCAACCTTTCCCCTGATTTTCTACCCAAAAAAACAACTAATGAATCTTTCCTGTGAAAAAGAAGTCAAATGTTGGAAAGGCAAAGATCCACTGCATACAACCCCATGATTAAATGAGAACCAAATGTTTGTGTAAGGTTTTCTTCACTGGGAGAGCGCTGTTTATTTTGATTGGGCAGAAATGTCTCAGGACAATGCCAACCAGCTCCATGGAGGTGGAGAGGAACATTTTCTCTTGCCCTCAGAGGATTGCTGGCCACATCATAAGGTTATTTATACTCCTGATTGGAGAGAGAAGTGTTGTAGCAGTTTGTTGTACAGTTAAATGAAAGTGAATGTGTCGGAATAACAAATGGAGATTTTGTGCGATGGGTCTGCGGTGGTGAAAGCTGCGGCGTGCTGGCTAAAAGGACCTCAAAACACTTTTTCAAAGTGCTGGTTTCAACCACAACCACCTGTGGACTGCGCATTGTAACAAAAAGTCAAAAACGATTTAATGGATAAATATGTTTTATAGTTTACATACTTTGTGATTCATTGGAATAAAACAAATGAATAGAATTTTTTCCAATCAGTTTTATACTGCATCTAGCGCTCTGATGAAAACCACGCCACCATGAAATCATGGCCATGCGATGCCCACAGCGTGGTTTAGCATATCAACGTTGTCTTTTTTGTTTTTGTTTTTTGGTAGGATCAATATTATACCATGAAAAGAATCTGAGATCAGAGCCATCACACACGCCCAGGGAGGAACACAGCCTCTGATTGGACAACAGAGTCACCTGGGGCATCATTCACAGTGGCTAGCTATGACAGCTAACGCTAATTTGTGCTCTAGACCGATACGGAGCCTTCCGTCCATACACTGTGTTCATTTTGTACATATTTGTGCAGGATTCCGGAGGCTTACAGAGCTCACAGATGCGGACAATCAGGATGAAACGGAGCAGTCCCACCGGAAATCATCAGGGCAGTGTAGCCATAATTCAAGCATAGCACGACAAATGTCCACTGATACGACAAAGTTGTCAATTCTTCTGTAAAAATCTCTTTGACCACTGTTGTGATGTATTTTAATGGCCTCACAGACATCACATTTTATTTACTATAGGTACGTCATCACAACTTCCTCTACCGTCGCCATTTAGTTGTTGTCAAACCTTTTGACACTTCACTGTTGTCTCCTGGATACATAAATGCCAACATACAGGACACATGGATGTATAAGGGTGTTTATGGATGCACTGTTTGAAATGGACAGATTTATTTCTGTACGTAGATGTAGTATAAATGAGCCCTTAACAACAACAGTCACTGTTTTCAAAACAGAATGTTTTATTAAAAAAAAAAAAAAAAAAAAAAAAAAATCATTCAATGTTGGATTTATTATCGTGGATTTATTCGACAAAGTCTCCAAAAAAGACACAGTCCGAGGCTGGATTACAAAGCTTCTGAAAGGGATATGATGGCAGCAGAGCCAACATGAAGCCTTTCCTACTTGGCTTCCAGGCCTTACTTCACTTTTCCACTTTGGGAAATAACAGACAGGACTTTTCTTGGTGTAGAGAAGCTGATGCGTTTGCTAAGTGACATGCTGTAGCCTGTACTGTACATTTACTGCCAGATGGACAACTTACTGCTACCCTTTTCCTCTGCTTGTTTTTCTCCTGCTTGGTGCTCTCTCTCTCTCACACTCAACCACTAACTCCCTACACACTGCAATGCCTTTTTTTTTTTTTTCCTTAAAAGAGCTGCAGCACTCTTATAATCGTGTCCTTCAGTTTATATCACAATTTTTAACAACTGACCGGGGTACGACAAATAATACTGACATGACTGCATCAAATGCAGAGAAACATATTTACATATTTCCTATCTAGCATATACAGTATGTGATATCTGTGCAGAGTATTGCAGTTTTGTGAGCCACAGTTTTGAGATATTCACCTTGATTTCTACCCTCTGCACCCCATTTCCATTAGGGTGAACCAAAGTTATCTTTTTGTTTGTTTGTTTGTTTAGATTGTCATTATTGCCCTTATAGCATCGCACGTTATTAGCATGAAGTAGAAGTCCAGGGATATTGAAGCTTTTAATATGTCTCTTTTCTTGTCCGGCGGTCATGTCACATATTTAAAGTTGCAAAACGTCTCCAGTTTATTCCCTTGCTTGATTGAATCATCGATGTCTGTAAAAAAAATTAACTCAGGCCTTCAGCTTTTTCAGATCACAAGCAAAATAGATTCAGATTAAGGACTATGTTGTTGCTGCACAACAGCTGAATGAGCGGACATGAATGGCTGTCAAGTGGAAAATCATCAAAAATATTCCGTGCTATTTTTACAGATCAAGGCAAACACATCTCTGACAGAAAGCTTTAACAAAGCCACTATTAAATTGACAGAATGAATGCTAAAAATAGTTCCCCTCTTCAGCTCTTTAGTCTCAGATGAAGCACTTCTCAATCAGGAACTCTTCTAAAAACCGTATGGATCAAATTACTATACAACTCGTTGCCCTTTTCCTCTGATCCTGTAGCTTGGCTTTGATGTATGGAACAAAAACTGCAAACCTTTAGATGCCTGCTGCGTCTGCCAGCAGCTGGAGAGCATTGTCATTCTTAATGCCGAGTGCGTATAACACTGTTTTTCCATTTTCCTGCCATGGCGTTGTTCCTGTGCCCAGGGAAAGCCTGTGTCCTCAAATGCCTGCTGGATATTCACAAAGTCTTCAGAGAGAACGACCCAGCTTACATCCTGAATGATCTTTACATCACAGACTACTGCGTCTGGATCCAGAGGGTCAAGTAAGTTCATGCGGAACACACTCTTCTAAACCCATGCACATACAAATCAGAGAGGCCTTCATCTTCTAAATTACCTTCAGAGCAAAGGAAAGTGCCACTCTGCTCCAGGGATGCATCAGTGCTTTAGTGGAGAGGACTGGACGTGTTATTTGTCACAGCAGGGCCAACTGAATGGCTGAGCCAGAAGGAGAGGCAATTTTGCTTTTGTTTCCATTTGCATGCGTCTTACGACCATCAGTGAGTCTCAAAAGAGCCAGCTGCACTCGGTGGATTCGCTCTGTGTGAAACTTGGAACAGAGCACATACAGTATGTGTCCAGGGGCTTAGCGTCTTCCGTGGGGTGTAACCTTCCGCTGGCATTGCGAGCCCAACTGGCAAAATCTACACTTTTTCTCCAAGTGATATAAGTTTGATGACTCTGTCCTCCCTGTGCATATTTCACAATTACTTACGCATTTCAAATGTGAGCCTACAAGCACATTACTCAGTAATGAGCTCTGTTTTACTCTTGGCCAGGGTTCAGCCAAGTGGTGTGCTCGTCTGGAAAAAGCCCAGTTGAAAAATGTGTGCCTGATGTTGTGGGCTCGGCGCCCAGATGCAGACACGATAAAAGGTCTGCAGGGATTTAGTGCCGCCCCCCCACCCCCCCCCACCCCACCCCACCCCACCCCACCCCCACCAACACACATTCTCATTTCTACATTTTTCCAGAGGTCTTGAATTCTGCCCTTTAAAAATGCTGCAGATGCTGGGATCCTAATGGATGGGGAAAAAAATCAAAAGCTCAGTTTAGGGTTAGTGGGATCTCTCTAAAGGACCAGAGAAGAAGACACTTTCAAAGGCTCTCTATCTTACTGTAGTTTACACAGAGATTGTGCTACACCGCCACAACAAAGGCCCTTCTCTGCAACGCCTTTTGTTTATTTACTCTGACCAAGACAATGGAGGAACAACTTTGTTCCGGTGTTTGATTTTTAAATAGCGAGCTGGGGCTCTGCGCGCAAAAGAGGTGTGACATAAAACACAGCAGCATCGGCATCTAGTGTGACATCTCAAATACGTCGAGCAGCGCTTTGTAAATAATGGACTAACATGGCAAAAAAAACAAGATTTGCCTTATATTTACATGGTGGTTGATCTCATTTTGGTTGATTTTCTTCTTCTTTGAGTTAGCTGCTAACTACCACTCACTGCCTTTTAACTTTTCCGTTTCGGGCCACATGCATGATATATCATCAAAACCTAACAGCCCCTTCCTGCCCTTTCTCCTCGCGTTGACACAGATGTGCGATTCGGCACTGTTGCTACCTCCATTGCCGTCACAGAGGCGGAACAAAACGGATTCCCATTACGGCTTTGTTGCATTTATACAGAATGTTGGGGTGGAATAAAAGGCGCACCAGTCCTGAGCTTCTGACACTCTGTCAACAAACTGGAAAATTCAATCAGTCTCTTATCAGTGGAGGGGCACCAGAGCACCTCCTCCCCTCCTTGTATCTCCTCTCTTTCCCTGCGCTTTACATTGGAATTAAATGTCAGCTTGACCTAACATGCTTGACTCCCCTGCATCAATCATTAAGTGGATCAGGCCAAGCTGTCGTAGCACTGACCTGTGATTGGATTTCACATTTCTGTTTTGTTTTTCTTGTTGTTCCAATAAAAGAAGTCAAATTTAGTCTCTTAGCCTCTAATATAAGCTGTCACATCGTTAAAAAAAAAAAGACATTTGAACAAGTAGAACCACTTCTGTCATCTCCAACCACTTGAAGGAGCAACCGTGCACAAATTGCTTTTTGTTGTTTTATTGTAGTTCCTGTTGCTCACACTCCATTCCATAAAATTCCAAATTCCATAAAGTCCATAAAGTTTTGACCTGTGGTTTCTGAAACTATGTCCTCATATTTGGAGCATAAAATCAAAATGACCCTGCGGTCCGGATGCAAAGATGCACTGGAGATTCTGCCATGTTCTGTGAGCTTTCCACAGACCAGTCTGTGCTGTCATACTTGCAGTTTGTTTTGGCAGCCCCTTTTGTGTCATGTGAGAGGTTCGATGACAGATGGTGTCGGCATTGTTTTGTTCAGTGCGAGATATTCTCCTGCGCAGGGTTTGTCATCTTCCACTAAGTGAGTCGTTTCTGGGAGCTGGGCGATAAGATCGTATGTAATCTCTGTATCTTGTCAGTCCTTACGTCCAACGAGGCAAACGCGATCAGCTTCGCATGATGAACACGGTGATTAATTTATGTCTGCTGGCTGGGGGGTTGATTTATTCAATCTCTTCGCTGTCACACATGCATTTCTACTCCCAAAGTCCCTCTGACTGCCGAGGCATTGGTCAAGAATTTACAACCTTGTAAAGACGTCACTGTGATTTAAGCCACAGGGCATGCATTCCACTTTACTCTCACACACAGCTTCAGAGCAGAACTGTGTGCATTGAAAGCAAGAGCACAACCTCGAAAGCAAATTGCTCTTCGCATTGTCTCAATGTTTTGCCACCATGGTCACTGTTCCACAATCTAACACACAGCTCCTTTTGTGGAAAGTGTTTAAACCTCACCCATCCAACCCTAATTATCTCAGAATTGTTAGCGGAGAGTATTAGCTCAAATGGAGCAGCGGCTACTCCAGGCCATTTGTTTCAGGCTACGTTTATGAAGGACCTCAGATGCCAAAGCCCCCGCAGAGCTGCTGGACTGCAAATAAAAAGCAAGTTGCCTCACTTTCTCTCTCTTTGTCGACTTTCTTTTTATCGAAAATCTTGGAGAGAGGCCAACGTAGATCCACGGCAGCCAGCACAGACAAAGCTTATAAGCCTGGTGTTGTGTTAAATTAGCTCAGTTAAATCAGATGGACTACAACTTCTTTTCAGCGCTGGTTCACATGCAACAACCAGCCCACCCTTATTAATTGGGTCAATTAGATTCTAGCAGAAAAAAAGTGGCAGCATACAAATGATGTGCTCCGGGGTTCGTCTGGGAAGAGGGGAAGTAAGGTGAGATTCATGTTTCCATATGAAGTCATCAGAGAAAAGGAAAAACTGGTTCATCGTCTTTCTTTTTTTTTATGCGGAGTGAATCTTTGACTTTTCTATATGATTTTCTAAGTTGGACAACCACAAATTGCTCCAGAGAGTTGTAGATTGATAGAAATGGTTCAGGGATAAACTGAGCTTCGCAGCCTAACAGCTGAATGGAAAAACTAAAATAAATGTGTTTGAATGGTAGGTGTGAAATAAGAAGCATTCATACACACGACTGTTTTGGCACTGTTACTACCTCCCCGAGGCTCACAGAGGTGGAACACACTGACACCCCATTACGCCTTCATTGCGTTCAAACAGACGTCGGGGCGGAATAAAGGCGCAACAGGCCCGAAATGAAAACGCTGTCTGAATGGGGCTATTGTGTGCTTGACAATGGCCATTGGAGAGACTTTGCAGCTCTGACAGCAGCTCCCCTGCAGGAAAAAAAGCATCTGTGGCTCCAACAACTGGCAAAGTCTCAGGGCAACAAGGTCAATCATAGGGGTCACGATGTCAGCCAAGTCCTGCGGTCAAACACCTTGGAAATGCACTTGTGCCTGGTGGCATGGTGTTAACACCCACCCACCGCCTGTCCAGCATGGTTCAGTTCACCTCATTCCTTCTCTCTGTGTGATCGTAAAGCACAAGCCACTTATTGCCCAGATTTTCCAGTTGGCCACTTAACATGATAAGTGATTTAATCTTACTTTCTCAGGGGCTTTTCCAGAGAATTGAAATTCAGTATTGCAGGCTTTTTCTGTTGTGTGATGCCTCTCATATGGGAGAAAGCGGGAAATTCTTCTGTAGTGGAGTATGGCAGCTTCCCGATGTCCCATCTCAACCATTCAGCTGATATGACAACCAGATGTTTGCTAGGAAGGACTCCCCCAAAGAAACACCAGGCAGCATCACAAAACTGTCAAATGCCCGTCCTGAAGGCTTTGAAACAGATAATGGAGCTAGTCTATCTGATGTTAGCCTCAGCACTGAAGGAGATCCTGGAGGCCCTGCTGGGGAGAACAAAGACACAAATGTCTCCGGGCTAACACGGATAAGTAGTACAGATTTCCTCTCAGCATGAGGCCACTTCACTGTTTGTCTTGAGTACACAGGCTCATCTTAAACAGACTTTGAATAATTTCCTCTTTTCATGTTTGGAGTGCCCACTCAAGTTATTACAAACAGTTACAGTATAGTGATTTTTAGCTGTCTTTGCAGCCTCGAAGGACTGTCCATACAACAAGATGCTGATGAAATAACTACACCTAACTTTGGCCTTTCTGTCACTTTTACAGAAATGAATGAGAGACAATGATGTAATGTCTAATAGGATTACATAAATAAAAAGTTGAGAGAGGACGAAGTAAAACCAGAGAGTTAACAGTTGAACATAGTTTGAGGTAAAGATCCCACGGTCCCAACAGTAGTGAGACCTGAAAATGCTTTTGAAGCTACAATCTTAGAAAAAAATTAAAATTAAAATTTCAAGCCTTAAATCTTTGACTTTTTAAACCAAAAACCAAACTAAAGCCTGCAGTGGTGAAGATGTGGTATATTGATACAAATTTCAACTTGACTTTTAAACTTAAATGATGATGTGGGAAATACACAGTCAGTTGAGGCATTTTAAGATTGCCCCCCTTTCATTTTTATCATCCACTAAAACCTACTAAAAATTAAAAAAAGAATATTGTATTTACCACGGTATCAATTTGGACCTGGAAACAGCTAAACAGGCCAGTTCTCTTAGAATCGCTTACATATCCAAGCAAAATTGGTTTTGTAACTGAAATATCGAATCGATATTGAATCGAAACAGAAATCTCATTGAATTGAGACCTTAGGGAAGTTTTCTGAAACGAATGTGTTGTGTAAAACTGTTGGAATACCTGTACAACCATTAGGATCTGTCCTCAAATACCTCTACCCAGATGTCAACAATGAAGTTGCTGAGCTAACGGTAACTCAAAAAGCTAAATTAGCTGACATTCAGCAGATAGTTATAATCAGTGTTTGTACAGTACAGTAAAACTTTGATAGGTAGTTATGGGTCTAAACATTGCTGTGTTGAATGTATACATCTGTGTCTCTCATTTCTGGAGAGTGGACCATTCCTGGACTCGGTCACACTGACGGATCGCATCTCCCAGAGTCAGCTTTTATCCCCATCAGCTAGTGAATGAGGCATTTTGCAAGTTACACTGAGGAAATGTGGCGCTCATATTACGCAGATTTATGCATCTGAAGACGAGCTTTATCTGTGATCTTTTGTAGAGCACAGACATGCTGAACGAGTTGCCCTTTCAATGAACACGGGCCTGATGAAAGAAATGTCAGATTATAATTTAGTTCAGCTCTCTCATAGACACACACACACACACACCCACACACACATATACGCTCTCTTGCCATTCTCATTGAGAGACTTTGGCAGATGGAAGCATCTTTGTCTTGCCAGAGGTTTTCCAACCTTGAAAAATCCACCCCTCCTCACTTTAATGAAGGCAAGCCACAACAGCGGTGTAGTAATGACTGGATTGTGTACAACATTATCCCTCCCCCTCTTGGACAGAGCCTTTGTATTCACCGCAGGCTGAGCTTCTCCCACCACAGAGCAAGGGAGGGGAGAGAAAACAAACGTGCCTCCCCAATGCTAACTCAATAATGACTTCCCACGGGGGAAAGAGAATACGGGCCGGTCTTTGAAGTGGCTGTGCTGCAAGAGGCTCCTCTGCCCTAGCCTGGCTTCAGGAAGCTTTCTCATGAGTTTTATAGAGCCTTGGACCTAAACAGGCTCCATAGAGCCTGGACACACTCATCAGCATCAGTCACTTTTATTTTAATGTCTTGATATCCTGTAGTCATTGTAGGGAGAAGCTGTTTGTTGTTGTTGTTGTTGAAAAAGTTGTGCAGGACTTAACAGATTTTAGCTCATGTTTTTCCTGATTTCTGTGACTCTCGTATATGGAGACCACAAAATTGTTGGACTCAGTTAACCAAGGAATGCAGTGGTTTTGGTTGGTCACACACAAGTCACCTCTTCAAACAGCCAGTGAGCCCTATTTGAAAGATCGAAAGACTAAAGTGCATGATGTGAGGGCATGTTGAACTCCATTTTGCTAGCTAAACGGGGCATATTCTGGGTGAAAAGTAAAGTAAAAGGGGTAAAATGGTTATATTTAGTCATTATTCATAGGTTTTGGAAGATGGACCCTCTTCATTCTACCATCTCCCAATCCTCTCGCCCATCAACAACTCCATTTTTACTGCATAGAAGCACCGATATTTGACTTAAACTTCAAGGAGGAGAAGCACTGCTTTGCATCCCTGTGTGTTTAAAGTGGGAATCGCATTCCTCAGACCAGGCCATAAGAATAATTCTGATTAATAGTAGATTGGGTGCAGGTGGGCGAAATAATTGGCCACATCATTAAAAGGAAAATATTAATTACATTACATGCAGCGATCCTCCAGCAGCAGAAACAATAAGTGTTTGCCAATTAAGAGAGACACTGCACATTTATGCAAGAGGCACTTAGCTTCACTGATTATTTAAATCTCCCGACAGGATTGGGGAAGATCTCATTTTAAATAATAATCTATGTTCTTTTCATTGTCCAAAAGGTCACGCATACAGTTCTGGTACACACAGGGAAAGTGCTTGGAGTAAAGCAGCTGTCGTCCTCCTGATAAATCCTCAGCTTCTCCAGAGATGTCTGAAAATATTTATGTCAGAAGCTAAAAGTTTAATTCTGTTTTCACTGTGGAGTTTCCTCTGTCCTATCAAGTTTCTAACCTCAGCCTTTAGTTTTTCTGCTTAGATGACCCATGATATTTGCTGCAGTGACATTACTGCACCTTCTGAATCTGCCTATGAAGGTGCACCATCTGAATAATCCACCCTTTAAATAGCAGGAAAAATACTGAGCCATTTCCTTCAGATCAGTTGTGTTGCCCAATGGTAGTCCCTCAAAAACATGCCTGACCACACCTCATTTTTAAGATCAACACGGCTATGGGTGCTGAGAAGGACTAAATACATTTGCTGCTATGACAAGACGGTTGCTGGGTGCGAACAGCTGTGTCAAACTAAAAACTCGCTTTGCACCGGGTATAAGATAGAGCCAAAAGTGTTGACCCACTGTGTTGTGTATTGAGCATCGCCAAGAAAATTATCACAGGCATTCATTCCAGAGCTAATGTTAGAGCTAATGTTTATCTGTTGGATTTTTAGATGGAAAAAAAAGCAGTGTTACGAAATGTCATTTTATAAATGTATTATACATTTCAAGCATCAAAACAATTTGTCCACGAGTAAAGGTGTGTTTTCACAGTAGATTTGAAGAATTTCAAAAATCAGAATTGAAGTTTTCATGGTTTGGGTTAAATTATCTTTATACAAACTCTATTTGCTCTAAGGCAAATGAGAGACCATCTTACAGAAAGCTGATATTGTGCTGTATTTAAGAAGATCCATGAAAATTGAGAAAATGCCTTTAGACTCCAGAGGGTTAAACACAAGTCAAAAGTATTTAATTTCATTGTTTAAAGGAAGTAAAATGTATTTCCTGCAATTGCTGGGTGCATTCAGATTTCCAGGTTTTGTATCTTGACAAAGGTGTGTATTTCAGGCGCGTTCACAGCTCCGTGACCAAAACCACAGGGGTGTTTTTTTTTGCATTGTAAGCTGGGAAGATGCCAAAGCATCTTATCAGGAAAAAAATGACTGTGGCCACTGTTTAAAATTCTGACATGGTGTGACAGAAAAACCTGCTAAGAACATTTTTTGGATTAAGGTGCATGTGAGAAAGTGTGCTCTATTTGCACACACTCTTTCTGTTTCTCAGTGTACGGGGGGGGGGGGAAATGTGCATCCATATGATACAGCACAACTATAAGATCTGTTTACACAGTCCCTCTTGAGGTCTTAAATGAATGCACAGCCCCTCTCTGCTGCTTCCATAAACACACCACTCTCCAGAATAGGAAGCTCATTAGGACTGTGCGGTAATGAGGAGCCATCCTGGTGCTCAGCAGTGGGTTAATTGGGCCAGAGAGGGCACCAGGAGCCAAGTGTGAAAGTGTGAATGGCAGCGCAAGAGTAGCCCCTTCACACACACACAAACACACACACGCGCTTTACCCCACACTGAATGGACAGTCTGAATCGCAGTGACCCGTAGAGGTCACCTTGTAATCACCATGGCAATGGGGGCGGCACACAAGCCCTAACCGCACCGGGGGACAAATAGCTACCACTTAAGTTTTTGGCAGCATGGCAGACATTCCCAGTGTGAATAATGTGCAGATGGGGGGCCTCCTAACAATCTGATGGCTTTACACAAATAGGGCCTTGTAGGAGGATATTCATCAGCAATAAAACACCTTCTCTCTCTTCAAAGAGTCTGTTGTGTCTTCGTTGGTAATGCAGCCATAAAACTGAGGCTATGGGATGAGAACATTGTTTAATGTACTGCTTTATGAGGACATTCTTTTAATCTTAATCTTTGGAGACACTCAGCTGTGGGTGTTGCAGCTCGGAGCCATTCTTTTCCCAGACTTTTATTGACTGTATCAGACTTTGTGCACAACTGCAGTCTGCAGGGCCGTCCAGGGTTACGCTCTCTCTGTTCTGCAGGATTTATCCTTACAATGTGCTTGGTTTCATTGGATTTGTTCCCTCTGCACCATGATTGCTGGGTAAAATCTGCAGTTTATAAATTCAAATCCGACCGTGAGGATCTTGTTCTCTCTCTCTCTCTCCCGTGCATGAAAATCAGGTTCTCATGAATTTTTGGCAGCTCTTGAAATCATTAAGAGAGCACAGATATTCTGATTGTTCTATTCTTTAGAATAGTAGAAAAAAAAGAAGGTATATAAGTTTCTTCTGCTTGCTCTCAGACTCAAACAGTCATCTACATCAAAATCCATTCTTATATTCAGCTAAAACCATTACAACTGACAACTATACAATCTATTAGTACATTTTACACAAATGACATGTTCCTTTCTGCTGCAGCGCATATTTATCTTCTCTGTAAATCAAATATCATGTCTCATCATTTGAGAACATGTTACATTTCATTTTTTGATTTCCTGATGGCTGCCTTTATAGAGAACCATCAATTGTCCATCTATGTGATTTGAGAACTTGTTTCATCACATCCAATTAAAGTTTAAACCATATTGGTAAAAAAAATATATTATTCTGCACACTTAGATCCATGCAAGTATCTTTAATGAATACAAATGCCAAGCTTTCGGTCACAGGACCTTCATCGGGGCAGTACAACTATCACAAACAGAGATATATGAAAGCAACAACATCAATCCCATCAGCAGGATGAGTTACACCTGTGGTGGGTCTCCAATGTTCAGCTGGGAGCTGCAGTCCAGCAGGCATACCTGTAGTTCTCAAGGTGCACACATGCAGACCCACAGGAGATGGGGAGTGTAGTGACAGAATGCACAGAAGCATGGATCAACAATAGGCAAATTAAGCATTAGACAACCACAGCTGAACATCAAAATAATGTTACTAAACATATATTTTATATTTAATATTTTATAAGGGGTGAGAGAAAACTGTACACACATCAGGAAGGCAATCATTAAATACAGTTTCTAAGGTCTATAGAATATTTAATTTCCACAATTGCCACACAGATATTTACCATATATCATATAATAAATAAATAAATTAAATAAATCCGGAGGCATTATATTATTATAAATTAGATTCAGATTCATTCCTTTTGAGGAAATTCGTTTTCACAGACTGTACACATAAAATACAATCAAGGACACCAAAGACAACACAGTCATCAAGGACCAAATGGTATGCTAGCAAGAAAAAATTAACATCAAAGCCGGCAGTACAAATGGGGTGGTGTCCTAAGGATGCTATAAAAGAGACCCAAGTTTTGTTAAACCTCTTTTATTTTGAAACTAGAATTTACAGCAAGAACATGTCACATCAAGGACAGAGGAGAAACACAAACGTCAGATGGATGATTAATAACAAAGTCACACAGAACAACCCCAGTAACATGGAGGGACATTTCACGTGTGAACTTAGGAACAAGTCAGTGAGGGCACCCCAAGGTCACCCCTGGAGCCAAGAAAAACAGCTGATGCAGGAGGAGATCTGTGGATTCAAAGCTCGGCGGGCTCAGGCCAAACAGGAAAACTCCTCAGATGAAGTCAAGTATCTGCATTCACAGCTGGCAGGACTCAGTGAGACGGTTATGACGCTTCAGGGCAACCTTAACCAGCAGAATGACTACTGCAATAACCTTCAAGACCAACTGCATTTTGTGTATACAGAGAAGGAACAGCTGAGGAAGGGTCTGCAGCAGGGGGGTTCCCATCAAGCCCAGCCTGCTGAGGCCGAACAGGGAAACTCAGAGGAAGTCAACTATCTGTATTCAGAGCTGGTAAAAATCAATAATATGATGTCTATGCTTCTGGGTGACCTCAAGCAGCTGACTGTCCACTGCTTTAGTGTTGAAGACCAACTGGTTTGGATGTCTAAAGTGAAGGAACAGCTGGAGAAGGATCTCCAGCAGGAGAGGGCTGAACTCAAGAAGCTCCAAATGGAACTGACCAAGATGGACAACGCTCCTCGGGACGGAAAGGTAGATACTATGAAGGCTATGGAAAGAACGCAGGCTTCCCATCAAGCCCAGCTGGATGAATCCCTTGCAGAGGCTGCAAAACTGCAAGCTGCCTGGAACAAGTCTGAAGATCTGTGCCTCCACCTCCAGCAGGAGAAAACCTCCCTGTTAGAAGAGACGGAACGATCCAGATCTTTGTATGAGGCTCAGCTTGAGCAGCAGAAAAGGGAGTTTAACACCTTGCAAGCGAGCAATCAGATCGCATGGGAGGAGGATAAGTCATCTCTCCTTCAGGAGACAGAATCTCTTACAAAGACTCTGCTTAAGAAGGAGCAAGAGTTGGATGAGAAGGAGAGTTGCTTGGCATCCCAGCTGAATGAAACAGAGAGATCCAGAGCTTCCTATAAGGCTCATCTTGAGCAGCAGGAAAAGGAGTTTAACATCCTGAAGGCTGCTCTTAAGGAAGCTGAGCATCAGTTGGACAGCAGTCGAAACCAGTGGCAGGAGGAGAAGTCATCTCTCCTTCAGGAGACAGAGGCTCTCAAGAAGACTCTGCTGCAAAATGAGCAGGAGCGGGAGGAGAAGGAGAAGGCCATGGAGTCCCAGCTGGAAGATCTCGAGAGCCAGAACCAGCAAAAGAAGAAGAAGAAGAAGTGGTACAGGAGAATGTTCTCAACCCTCAAACAGCTCTTTGCAAACAACTCTGTTTAAGCATCAAGACTTGGCGACACCAGAAATGTCAGGCCAAAGTGGTCTCACTTTTAGGGTGTAAAACCCAAACTGGTCCTCCTGTAGACACTAGTAGCAGTCTGGTCTTGATCTGGGTCTGTAGGCCTGAACAAACCTTGAGCTACACAAATTTTTTAGTTAACAAAAAAATAAAAGTTTTGAAAAAAGTTCTGTTTGTTTTTGGACTGTTTTTTTAGTATCTTAAGTTACATTACAGTCATGTGTATAATCAAATGCTATGTGGATGTATTAAGGAGGTGATGTTATGGTCCAGACAGTCTGTGATGCAGGTATTGACTGAGTGATGGCTCTCACTGAAGTATAATCTGAGCTACCTCTCCTCTTTCGCTGTCTGCAGCCTCAAACTGTTTACTTAGCCTCTCAGAATGACGAAGTGAAAGTGTGTGTGTGTGTGTGTGTGTGTGTGTGTGTGTGTGTGTGTTTGGATATGCAGGCTGAGGAGGGGTCCGCCTCTCTCTGTAATCCCCCTCAGTCTCTTATCACCTCTCGCAGGGAGAGAAGTGGTGGGGGAGGAGAAGAGCCGGAGCAACGTGTATCAGTGCCGCTCATCTCCCTCCATTATTAAACATCCGTATTTCCATATTTCATTGAGCCTCTCATGCTTCGACAAATCGTGGACTACTTAGCATTCAGATGAGACTTGGGATACGGTTAATGGGTATTAGATTTGTAGATGGTTATCCTGTGGCTGTCTTTGATAGACTGGCTCTGCACATTAGTCAGTCATTCCTCTCTCTCTGGAGTATCACTGATGAAGCCGTAGCTTTTATTTCACTCTTGGCATAGTCCTTCGCCAGATTTATTAAGGAAAGTGAAAAAACTTTTTGCTCTCCCTTTTAACTTTACAGGACCAAGAAGATGACAGCCTTGGCCGCAACGTTACAAAAAGCCTCCCTATTGAAAAAAGACTTGCAGCTGGAACTTGAGGAGCTAGAGGAGGCGGCAAGAATGGTGGCGGAGGAAGAAGAGGAGCAGGGAGCTCGGAAGAGCGCTCCAGTATCCCACGGTGACAGCAGCAGTGCTTCCAGTGACGACAGCAGCGCCTCGTCTGATGAAAGCGAGGAACCTGAGACTGAAGGGCAAGGCTGCACCGACTCCAACAAGAGGGCAGGAGGAGGAGGAGGAGGAGGAGGAGGAGAGACGTCTAAGGACAACCCCCTACAGCCCCGACCAAGCTCTGCTGCATCTCCCATCCCCCAGGAGCCCAGGAGCACACTCCTCTCAGCAGAGAGGAAAGTGAACACCTTCCCCTCAGCCTCAGAAGGCTCCAAACAGCTGATCCAGGAGCTGGGGGAAAGGATGGCAGAGGAGCTGAGAATCTCCCAAGACTCCAGCTACGAAGCAGAGGGGAGCTGTTCACAGCCCAGCAGCGCTGCAGCAACGACTGAAGGAACATCTGGGAGAAGCAGCAGTGGGATCTCATCTCTGTTAGAGATGAGTCCTCGAAGGAACCCTCTGCTCATCGTCCAAACGCAGGAAGACCTTTTATGAAAGTGACTTTCATCTGTGGGCAAAGAATGTTGTGGAACGTGAATGGACAGTTTTTGAACTCCATCACGTAAGACAATGTGACTGTTTAGTTTTTACTGATTTTGTTTCTAGTTTTGTAATCTTTTTTTTTATTACTGCTTCTTTTCTTTGTAATGTCCAGCTATGATTCTTAATGCATAAAGTAGACTCATTAAATTCCTTATTTCATATTTATGTTTTTTTCTTTTGGAGTAGCATGTAAGAATCATTTTTTCTTCTCTTACTTCGCTTGTTAGCTGACATTCTGGCTACTGCTCCTCCAGATCTGATCTGCCTTGCAACAAATACACTTTTAATCTCTGAGCATACAAAGTTTTAATTTACATGAATTATTTAAGTTCATTGGTAATTATTGAAAGAAATTCAACAAGGTTTTTGCAGTAGAATTCTAATTATTATTCACTGATATCTGTTAATAGTGTAGAACTTCTACTACTACCCATGTTTATGTCCATATCCATATTAACAAATTCTATCTGTGTATACAGGACTCAAATAAACAAAACAGGAAAGTCATTCCAGGACACTGACTGGCATTTGTCATCGCTCATTGTTTTACTTCACTCAGCCAAATTGCCTGGCAGAGCGACTTTTAGGGACTTTTTTTTTTCTTTTTCCAAATAGTAGGAAAAGCTCTAACCCCTTCCTAAAGACCCGGCATTGATTGAAGTGGAAAAGTCTCTGCCGGCACTAAACAGAGCTGCACAGCACGCAGGAGTGATTGATTCATCTGGCATGAATGGAGGAGCGCCGTCAACACAGCTCAATATCATCGGCCGCGTCTAGCAGGCGAGAGAAAACAAACAAGGAAGCACATGTCAGGCAGATAGATGAGTGCTGTGAGCGGGGCTGCGGCGGGGGAGCCGTTTGCTGGCGAGATAAGAGCACCCAGGGGCCCGAGGCAGCCACAAGATAGAGGAGGAGGGAGCCGGCGGAGACAAACTGACACACTGGCCAGCTCAGGCGTGGAGATGTTCACATACAATGCAGTGCTGTCCCCCTGCCCTGCCCTACAATACATTTTAATTTGTGTCCCCTGAGTGGACCGGGTTGATTAGTTATGGAGAGAGAAGGATGAGATACAGAAATTACACAAATTAGCAGAATTTGTCCGCTTTTGTGATCCTCAAAGGTCACAACTGGCTGAGGGAGTGATTGATCAAGCACAACCGCAGTGACGCCTCAGGCTTTTTTTCAAGGTGAATTTCATCCTGCATGGATGAAGGCACCTCAGGAGCCACCAGTGATGATGGCTCCTTAGCTAGGAGGTGTCTGTAGTATTGTGTTACAAAGACGGATGGTGTTAAGCACCTCCCAAGAAGAGACAATCTCATTGCAACACCCCTATTGGGAGCAAGCACCATCATTTCTGAGACGGAGATGAGTTACACTGTGAAAGTCGGCCCATTTATACACCCCCCCCCCCTTCTTCCTGGAGACATGAGACAAGGGATATGCGTGGCCCCGCAGGCGGTGGTTCTCTCCGCCCGCTGGGGTTTCACATTGATTAAGTGACACTGGGCTCTGTTGCCGTTTTTCATTTTAAAGTGGCCTCCATATTCCTCCATTAGTGCAGCCGTCTCAAAGCCTGACTGGGGGATGCACAGCCAAGATCCGCACTTCAGTAGGTTCTTCTGCAATTAATCCTCTTTGCCGATGGGCATTTTTCAAAAGACTGGTTTAATGAAGGTAGCTGATAAATTATACAAGGCAGTAATTAATATGATGTCTATGCTCTATTTTGACTTAGATTTGATAAATCAGCCCCTTACTCATGTAGTAAGTGTGCCCTTTGCCCCTCATGGTTCTAAGAAAGTGGAGTAATGTGTTCAGGACTCATGTGGGCCACATGTGGTAATTAGCCCATTAGCAATAGCACCTGTCTAACCTAATATGGTAAGTCTACTAGGGCTTGCAATAGAGTTGCTTTTGCAGTCAAACTGCTGAAATACTTGGAGCATTGTACACAAAATAATGTCAACAGTTTAGGGTCAAATAATCTCTGTCTACCATTAGAATGTCTTTCATGATAATTTTAGAATTTGCACAATGGGAAAAAAATTAACCAAAGGACACATTCTTGACTTAACAAATAGTAGTTTGACAAAATATTCTTAGGAAGGAATCATTCAACATTTTTGAAATAAAGGACCCGTTTTCATGATAATGGGTTTGCTAAAAAACAGAAAAGTTTTTCCTATGCGTTTAAAAAAATTCCACGATCCTACAACCATGTTGTGAAAACACATGAATCCGCATAACGGTTGTAAACGCTATAGTATGCATGCCAGGCCAGTAGGTTGGTGGTGTAACTTTTCAAAATCAACACCACAGAATAAAACCAGGTGTTCTGTCTGCCCATGGCTACTAGGCTGAAAATGTAACAGCCATGAAGTGGGGCAGCGTTGTCTCAGTTTACAGAGGGTAAGGTAAAGGTTTGCATTTTCAGGCCCCCAAAAAAACGCTGTCGTGTAGATGAACAGCCAAACCGCAACAAAACTTTGCCGTTTTATGCAAGAACAGTCATAAACGTCCCCGAACTCTGAGCCACCTGTAAAACCAGATCACTTTATCACATCATTTACACCTTAGTTGTTCAGATTAAACAAGATGTACCATCAGTAAGTTTTTCTGGTAATATCATAGGGTCAGGTTAGCTCTTTCTCTATTGTCTTTATACAAACCTGTCTCCTGCCTGTGGCTTCGTATTTAATGAGCTGCTTCCATTTAACTCTTTGCAAGGAAGGAAGCAAATAAGTTTTCTTTCAAAGTCTTTATCCAGCAAGTAGTATATGAGAGGCTTAAAACTTCAAATCCCATCTGTACTTAGATCATTCAGGTTTAATGTCTGTGAAGATTAAGTGAATCATTTGGCCTTTTAAAATAAATAAGCTCAATAAAGCATTTACGGTGACCTTGCTTTGAATAGGAATCTAAAAATTATCTCACCAATGTGCTAATGCATTCCCTCCCTTGTATTTGTTTTAAATGGGAAAGGCAGCAGCAAGGACACCGTCGCCAATGGCCCCTCTCCTTGACACACTGCCTCTGGTTGATTGTAATAGAAAACTCAATCTCCTTTCCCTTTCCTGAGAGGCAAAGTGATTCTGGTGCTTGAAAAGATTAATAGCCCTCAAGTAGAAATGAATCAGGTGCTCTCCAGGGCCTGACCCCTCCAATGGCCGTGCAAGTACAAATCCTTTTGTGCGCCGTCTTTCTCTCGCAGCTGTGTCGCCTGGTGCGTCTTGGCTCTCTCCCTTTTGTGGCCCTCATGCTGTGTCGTGTCGCTCCAGGCTTGGCCGGTGGAGAGACGAGGAGTGGCTCAGCTGAGAGAGCCAGGTGGCCGGTCCCCTCAGCTCATTCCTCGGGCTTTGTAGTCGGTCCTCTTGGAATGACTGCCGTATGGTAATGAGGGAATCAATGCATGGGATGTGTCAGTGTGTCTCAGGCTGACAGTACTGACAGGGAGGGATTATCTAAAGTGGCTATTTTCATGCTCTTAATCAAAAACGAAACAGCGAAATACCCCCCTTCCGCAGTGTGGTGGAGCGTATATGTGTGTGGCTGCATGTCGACAGCATCGGCATCCACTTGTCGTCTGTAGCATTGCCTGGATGATTCACTCTAATTGGTGTGAGCAATGTCCGTTAAATTACTCCCTAACTCTCAGTGGACATGTGCTATCAGGCAGCTTAATGCTGCAAATTGCCTCTGCCGTGCAAAAGCTGTGTGTGTGTGTGTGTGTGTGTGTGTGTTTTAGCGAGGAGGCTCTCTCATCGTTATAGCCCCTTTGTGAAGTGCGTTGGGTTTGCAGCGTTGAGGTGGAGGATAGTCACCTGGAATAGCAGAAACATGAGGTTGGACTTCTTCAAACTCTGACCTCATGCCTAAATGTACATTTTAAACTTGATACTTCTCCACGTAGCACGTTACAATGTTACCCCCTGAGGACGTGACAGCTGAGATACACTACATCTTGTCAAAATTTCACACTCGTGCACAACAGCTCATTTCTAATTAGGCTGCTTCCACATTGCGCTGTCTCGAGCATGTTCTCCTTTTGTCCACAACAGTTGTTCCTTATCTGAGCCAGTCCATGCTTCAGTGTATGTCTGTGCGCTTTCCAGAAAAGCTCCAGTCTTGTGTTTGTTTTCATAGCTAAAACAGCTGTCAAACACGATTAATATTTCAGTGAGAGACTGTGCTGGAGGGAACTTCCACGTATGAAGGGAGTTGGAGACAGTAAACCAATACTGTTGCTTTCTGGTGCTCTCCTTCTTTGGCTGTGTCTGCCACATACAGTGATCAGCCATATTATAACCCCTGACAGGTGAGGTGAATGACATTTATTAGGTCGTTACAATGGCACCTGTCGTGGGGCTGGGGGATGTATTAAGCAGCAAGTGAACATTTTGTCCTCCGTGCTGATCTGAGCGACTTTGACAAAGGTTCAGAGCATCTCCAGAACTGCAGGTCTTGTTGGATGTTCCCGATCTGCAGCGGTTACTACCTATCAAAAGTGGTCTAAGGAAGGACAACTGCTGAACCAGGGACCGGTTCATGGGCGCCTAAAGGCCCATTTATGCCCTACGTTGACACCGGAGACGGTTATCGTAGAGCTTACGGATAGGGTTAGGGTTAACTTTTGAAACTTCACTCCCCCACTGCGGTTGTTTTGATGTCGATGTAAAGGACATATGGAAGTATGAAGGCGTTGACTGATAGACCCAATAGGGATGGATGTTTCCATTTACATACATAAAAGGAGCATAAATGAGCCTTTAGACTCATTGATGCACATGGGGAACCAAAGCATGCCCGTGTTGTCCGATCCCACAGAAGAGCTACTGTAGCACAAATTGCTAAAAAAATTAATGCTGGTTCTGATAGAAAAGTGTCAGAACAGCTTGCTGCGTACGGGTCTGTGTAACCACATATCTGTCAGAGTGCCCATGTTCACTTCTCTAATTCAGCATCTGTGGGTTGTGTTGGACAAACAAGTCCAACCCATGAGGGCCCCATCACCACCTTACCAACTTACAAGACATAAAGGATCTGCTGCTAAGGTTTTGGTGCCATACCTCCACACAGCAGAGCTGTTTTAGCATCGGAAGGGAGACCTGTACAAAATTAGACAGGTGGTTATAATGTTAAGGCTGATCTGTGAATATCTGCTTTTATGGAGCTGAGCTGCTCTTTTATATTTTTGTTTTTGAGATACATTATTTTTCCCACAAAGGGAAATCCTTTCTCTGCATTTAACCCATCCCTGAGGAGGAACAAGCAGACTTTATGGCACCCGTGGAGCAACTTGGGGGTTCAGTATCTTCATCAAGGATACTTCGGCATGTAGGCTTGCAGGGGCAACTCTGCTGGTTGGTGTCAACAAGCTGGTGGTGTATAACTTCATGTCAAGGTGTAGAGAGAACAAATATTGTGCACACTCTAATTTAACCTCTCAGAAGCAAGCAGATCAGAGCTTCATTCATTCTCCTCCAAAGCAGTTTGTTTGCTCTGCCTTATGTCGACGGGACGCTGCCCTTTAGCCTTAATGTGAAGTCCACATGTCTGCCCCTCTTCGCTCAGAAGACCAGGTTGAGCCTCAGATTAATGATGCCTCACGGATGTTACTATGTTGCAACCAGACAGTGAACAACGTTTTCGCATGCCGTTCCCCCAAAGTGCTCTGCAGACAAGCTCCCCTGACATTACTGACACAGGATCTTGACACAGATAAAAGCTTTTCTTCT
This sequence comes from Chaunax sp. Z400, assembly GCA_037577475.1. Classification (NCBI taxonomy): domain Eukaryota; kingdom Metazoa; phylum Chordata; class Actinopteri; order Lophiiformes; family Chaunacidae; genus Chaunax; species Chaunax sp. Z400. The sequence continues at coordinate 7,838,455 of CM075185.1, forward strand.
AGAGAGTAAACACAGAAACACTCTCCTCTCCTGAATCCACTCAGCCTGGTCGTTTCTGGTGCTTCCATTCACGTGTGCCAAGCAAACTAGCACACAGACTTTGCAACCCAATTGCAGCCGTTGGAGCTATATTGAAGGAGTTTGATTGTAATAATGCAGGAAAAATCTGTAAAATTACAGCTTTTCTCTGCAAAACATTTATTGAAATCTTCTGTAAATTTATTGTTTTTGCAATGAATTTGAATCAGGATATTTTACTGAAGTTTTATGGTTTTTGTTTGGCAGCCATAGCTGCCAGTCATTTACCTTTTTTTTAAGAAAAAATAAAAACCATCAAATAGGCGTAATGGGGGGTCATTGTTGTTCTACCCATGAGCCTATAGTGGTGGTAGCAACAGCGCCGAATCTACGTTTGTATAACCAGAGCGAGCCAGCGCAATAAACAGATCATGGGTGTGATGTTTTAATGTGTTATATGTGTGACCCACAACCAGGAGATCTGAAAAGCATCTAGTAGCAGTTAACTCAAAGAAGAAGAATAAAGTCAGCCAAAAACCTCTCTGAGCAGAGGACCGTATCATCTGTCATGTAAAAGGGAAGTTCAATTATTGTTTTTGTCATGTTATTTCGTAGCTCGACGTTGTTTTATTCAGTGTAAATAAACAAAGCTGGCATAGAGAATGTTATTCGTTGCAGTTGTATTGTGTAGCGCAATCTCTGTATAAGAAGGACTTCTGGGTGTCTCTCACACACAAACCCCTCATCCTCTTACTTGTGAACTTCTTTCTTTATCCCCTCCCAGATAAAATTCACTCTATTTCCAGATCTCTTTAATGTCGTGTCAGCCAGGCTTTATATATCCCACTCCCTCGTGCAGCCTTTCCAGCAACTCTTTTGCACCGCTACGGACATCAGACGACCATATTCCTCCCCCACGGATGTGTTTCATGAAAGCAGATACCCACCATGTGTCGCTATGCTGATCCTGTCATCATATCAGATTGGCAGCCTGCTGAGATACAATCGCTGTTCTCTGGCACTGAGAGGTGTAGATTACGTCTGCATGGTGGAGCGCCGTGCCTCCCAGCTGACACACAGCATCAGCAGAGAGGGTAAAAAAATGGAGGCTCAGCTGGAGAAGAGAGAAAAACCGCTGTCAGTGTAGCACGCCTTTATAAAGGTGGCTGTATGTACTTAAACTGGTCTACTTTCATTCTGGCTTCTTGGAGAGACTTTTTCTGCTTTACAGCCAATGAAACATTCCAACAAGCATGTTAACAAGAGGAAAAAGGTAGAAAATGACAGAATTGAAGTGTCATTAACTTTACTGCATGTAGGACCTCAGCTCCGCCGTAACATGACAGGCAGCTCAGTGGATTTTCCTGACATCAGAGCAATGGGATACACATGTTGATTGTTAATGCTGTGTAAAGCAGTGGGAGTGATGTCAGATCAGGTAAGAACTGATAATGTGAAATAAACTATCTGCAGCCTCGCTGTGAGCTGAGCGATTCTACGTTAAGAGAGAAAAGGAAGCGATCAGATAACCAGCTTGCACTTGGATGACTGTTAGTAAGGTGAGTGGATCCATTTACTTGTATACAAGTAGGCTGTCGACCTTTGAACCCCAGCAGAGTGGCTGCTTTAACTGACCTTGAGCTGCTCCAAACGGCACGTGATGACTATGGAACTGAAATCCCAACGCTGCTGATGCTGCATGCTGAGTGGAGACTTTGATCTCTGGGAAGGTGTGTGACACAATTCAGTCTGATATTTTTAGCACCACGAGGTTATGTTTTCACCGGCGTCCAGAGGTTGGTTTGTTGGATTGTCAGCAGGATTACGCAAAAACTACTTGGCGGATTTCCATGAAACTTGGTGGAGGGTTGGAGCACGGAGCAGGAAGGAATCACTTACATTTTGGTGCAGATCCAGATAAAGGGGTGGATCCAATATCTTTTTTTTTACATTATATGCCTAAACATTACATAACATTTTCCCTAATGATGCAAAAATTACAGAACTGATCTCCACAAAACTTTATGGGGGGTGGGGTGGGACATGGGCCAGGAGAGCTAAACAGACATATGACGGTTTGTTTGGCCTTTTGTCATTCTAATATAACATGTTTTCTGCAGTTTGTGTAGTTTAAAATAAGAATTTTTTGTGCACTTCATACATTTCTGTAGAGGTTTGCTTTATTTCAATGATTGTTAGTATTTGTAAGTATGTGAATAAGGCAAAGGCTCCAAGATATGGCCAATTGTAAAGGCATCAATATGCTTCGTACAAAGTGTTAGGCCGCCCACGCCTTTGCAGAATCAAGAGGCTGTGTCTGATCATCTGACAAGCATGCCTCATCAGTCAGTGATTTGCCAGGTCTGCAGGGGTGATAAAATAGTCGGGATTTAAAGTTTTTTCACACGCATTCTTCAGTCAACTACTTCTGTTTCTTTTCATGTGCAACCAAGTGTAACACCATTAATGCCTTTGTGTGCCGTTATGCTCATTTTTTGTCCATCATGCCCCTCCATATGATGGCAGACTTTTCACACTGACTGACTTTTAACACTTTTTCCTTGACTTTGTAGAAACTAGTTTGTTTAAAGCATACTGAACCCTTAGATCAATACAGACTCATGCCACCTCACAGGTCAGCATTGCATCCATCACCACTTACAAAACATCCATCCAACTTCCAATACAGTGTTGTATTTTATCGTAAAACCTTGCTTTTCCTTACGAGTTTCTAGACATACTCTTCTCCCACCTGTTTTCAAATCACATTTCCAGAATTGAGTATCAATGTCTTGAAACAAAGAGAAATATGAATGATCATTCAATTAGGAAAGTGACGCTTGATTCAACAAATCACGTGCAACAGTTGTGGGCAACGCGGAGTGTAACACAAGGCCTGAGTGAAGCAGACAATATAAGTGAATACTTTCACAGGAAATCAAGATAAAGCTAAGAAAAGCAAGGAGGCCATTCATATCTGCCACACAAATCACATGGCCATTCAAGTATTTCATTACATATACCATTCCCAAAGCTCAAGACTGAACCTCAGAAGCATGTGCATTGGTTTCATACTAGATTTCTCTCACTCAAATAATGCTGACATTCACTTTTACATCAAAAGACTGGATATGGATATATTGTAGGTACATCTTTTTGCAGCGGTCCAACCCATTTTCTGATCTCTGCATAGGAAGGCAGGATCTGCAGTCAGGCTAAAAGTGTATGTACCTCTTTATCATATCCCAGCTTTGAGTGTGCAACATAATGTGCACTAATCTCTATAACACCAGAATCAATGAAGCGCCCGCCCACCCATGCTACATTTGTCTCTGCAATTGAGTTACGAGACTCCAGCCTTCACACATCTGTGGGATGTTAGCATCGCACATGGATTAGTGTGTCGAAACACCACGCACACACATGCTCACACCTCCACGGCCTGGGGGTAACATGAGGACACACTACATGTCCTCTTATGAATCTTATCAGGAGACAACAGGACCTTGTTAAAGTGCACAGGAATATGAGATAATAGGCCATTTTGCCTCCAGGGGTCAAGTGGGGCTCACCATAAATGCTTATTATTCAGAGGAAATACTCCACTTAATGCTAATGCAAATGAATTCAATATGATAGCATTAATAGACACATTTTTGTTAGTCCTCACTGGAGAGTAGCAAAAACACACGTATTCCTTCTCTTGTCAAAAGATAGAAAATAATTATACCACTGTTATGTCTGCAAGTGTAAAGCTAGAGCTAGCAGGCAGTTAGCTTTGATAGCATATAATAAGGTGTAGTGGAGTACAGAAGAGTTCAAGTATGTAACTAGGCCTGTCACAGTTATTGCCATACATGTCAACCTCATTGGAGGCTCATCTCTAAGATAGGACACAAAAATCCTCAAGATTTCCCCAAAATCAAGAAGAAAAAATAACATATGCAGAAATGTTTGAATTAATCCCTAAAAGTAGCAAAAATTCATTAAATTCATTTAATCTAAATATCACCCACTGGAAACCCATGGCATTCACACCCGGGTCATCAGCATGGGAGTCAGCCGTCTCAACCCCACCACTACTGACTGTAGGTTAACTGACCTCCTGCTTTATATTTTGCATACAGATGTGAGAGTGGTATTGAACTACTCATCTCTCTGCAAGGAAACGTACTTCCCAAAATATTGCACTATTTCTTGTAAGAGCAATTTGAAAATCAAGTTTCTCATCAATATTTGACTTTATGAAAAAAATCTGTCTAAGAGGCTATTTGTTATTTGTAGTCCCTGGACAGATGTTAAAAAGTCATCCTAGAAACAGAAAATAAAATTATAATTGCAACATTATTTATCATTTGTGAACATGCAGAACAAAAGGAAGTGAAAATATTCAAGTTAAAAGAAACATCAGTCAGGACACAATACTACAATGTCAAGTACTAATTAAAACATGCAATACAGGGAATAATAAAATAAAACATGCAAAACAAGTAAATGCACAATGATAATCTTAATGTTAATAGAAAACATGGTCTGAAGACAACATTGTGCTGTGTTGTTACAATAGACACTGACTAAAACATGCAAAGCAAAAGCACAGACATAAAAGCATGACCAATATAAAAAACAAACAAATCATTCTGACACAGAAAACCAACAATAAAACATGCAAGCAGGTACATGAGGGCAGATTGACAATAGCAAGATAGCGACAGGTAGCAGCAAGACAGAGTTGAGTACTAATTAACCATTTCTTTAGAATCTCTTATGCTATGTGAATCATTTCTGTCAGAATTGCAATTACAATACCATCATTTTAAAAAACATTTTTTCAAAGGGAAATACCCCTAAAGCATCTAAAAGATATTTTAATCAATGATTTTTTCCCTGTTTAATAGGTGGAAGTGCAGCACCAGTCTAGACCGTTACAGCTGGACTTGCAGCCGCCTCTCTGCAGGGGTCTGAGAAGCAGCAGCGAATACATCGAAAAGTCGATGATCTCAGGGGGAGGGAGAGAGAAGGATTACAACATAAAGCAGAGACTCCAGTGCCAACAGTCTCATCTCTGGAAATGTACAGCTTGGCAGTCTCACACCATCCAGCCTGCTGGAGGAAGCACGAATGAGGCAGAAGGCATCGTGACAGACTCTAATGGAGAACAGACCCTGATTCTGGACACCAGTTTGGAGAGAAAACGAGCATGTTGTCATCTTCCAACTGCGAGATGATGTCTATTTAGAACCTAGTAAGGATAGAATGCTGCTGCTGTAAACTTGTCAACTATTGTTTTGTCTGTCTGGCATCACAATCTCCATGTTTGTTAGTATTTTGTGACCTTAAATCAGATCGTGGGGGCTCTGTTTTGAACATACACTCATGACAAAAATCCCACAGTGAGTAGATTACATTTGTTTCCCTTTATGTCCATCTTTTCTGCCAATTTCATTGTGCACGCATGTTTACATTTAAGCCCATTGCATTTATTGGCTCAGAACAACAGCTTGAGTCAGAGTTTTGTCACATACTGTAACTAAATTTGCTACTTTGCTGGTTCTTAAAAGGAATCTAGTAGACTTTCCACTATGTGGTGCCGGCTCCACTCTACGCGACTCTACTCGTGTTTTTTGGTTTTCTATTAGGTAAAAAGTATCTGGTATCTACTTTTTTGTAGTAGATAGATAGTAGTAGATCACCTTTATTGAGGTTCCAAAAAGCTGAGCTGGTACTAAAAGGTGACATGAAACACTGCAGACCACTGATTGGCCAGACAGAATCATGACTGCATCATTACATCATCAATGCAAGCACGGCCACGCTACTTTAGCGAACATGATTTTTTTTTATTGCAGCCGCTACACTGAGGAGGTGCAGACGTTCCTGTCTCTGATAGCCGATGAGAGGATCATGAGGGGTGGACGAGAGGTGTCACGTTGAAGATTTCGTTTGGCGTTGCTATGACAACCAGCTACGCCGAGGCGGTACTATCCTCTAATGGAAGACGACCTCCGGGAAACGCGGCTTATGATGCCATATAGAGTTTAACAGTATTTGTGTAATTGCTCTCATTGACAATGACAGCATGCTATCATGCTCACAATGATGATGCTAACTTATTTGTTTTTAGTGGGTATAAAGTTAACCATGTTAACCTTTGTTGTCCCTCGACTTTCAGTACGATTGTTGTTCCTCCTCTGAGCCAGAAGCGGAGGTAGTAACAGCGCTAAATCGACTTCTGTATAAACGGAGCGAGCTAGCGAGGCTCAAAGTGCTGCTGGACGGATTATTAAATATCACACTAGATGCCGACGCTGCTCTGTTATGCATCACACCTCTTTTGCTCTTGAACGCTGCAGCATGCTATGTAAAATGGCACACTGGACTGGTGTTATGCCGCCACTTTCATTCAGTGTACATCAACAAAGATGTCGTAGAGATGGGTCTTTGTTGCAGTTCTGCTCTGGATAATCAGAGGTGGGCATTGTCTGGAGTTCCACTTCCACATATGCAGCACACACAGCAGAGGATTTTCCGTGTCAAAGGCGTTCTCACCTGGAAATACTCAGTTTGGTTTTGGTACCTGGGTAAAGCAATGAGGAGGAAGAGGAGGAAGACTTACCCACGATATCAACAAGAGTTCAAAGCAACAAGACCAGCAGAAAACAGTACGAAGTATCTACACTCCATTCAATTCATCAACATGCCCATTCAGTCACTGTGAATTCTCCCCACAATGATCTGCTCTATTCACACAAGGCCTCCATCACACATCACACAGACTTTATTTTGGGGAGCTGGCAGGGAAAAGTCAGTTTCTGACATTTGCGGTCACAGAGTCTTGATAATTTCAGAGTAGCAGTGCATGGGTGAAAGGGACTTTAATTAGCATGTTGAAATGCTAACATTAAATTAACAGTAAACATTAAGTAAGGCAGCTGATGGGGTTCCGATTATTAGTTTCGCTGCCATTGTACTGCAGAGGAAACAACCCGTGATGATGGCAGAAAAAAGGGGACCACCAAAGGGAGTAAAAACACATCCTGAGGGTAATCTGCTCCAATTTCCATGGCAGTCCATCCGGTAGTTACACTGGTGGCACTAGAGAAAAGTAAGATCATGAGGGTCTGTACAAAATTGAATGGCAGTCCTTCAAAGAGTTGTTGAGATTCAATGTGGGCCAAAGTGTTGGACCTTGAGGTGGTGAAACTGCTCAACATTGCCAACCATAGAGAATGACTAACCATGCAGTCACATGAAAGTGCTGCATGATCACATGCAACAGTGTGATCATTGTACTGAGGGCTAAGGACAAACTTTACAGTTTACTGCCTGCCTCAGTGACAATCAGAGACATGCAGAGTAGAGCTCTAATCCTGATCAGGTCATTTAGTCGTAGAAAGGTGGATATGGAACTTTCGTATTTAGTCTGGCTTAGACTGGATCGGTTTACAGGACAGCCTATCCTACGCTCCAGGAAACCTGAGTGGACGGATCATAATCCTGACCCTAATGAACCCTAACCTGACCTGAACCCCGACTCCCAGATGCCCTGAGCCTAGCTGCTAGGAGATTTCCGGACGGCTCTAAACCCTGTGTTAGTAAAACAGCTTTACTGATTGCTCTCAAATGATCTCCCATATTTTACTTACGTATGACATCCTCTAATTATGCAGTTTATCTTCCTTGTGACGGTGATCTCTCCGTTATCTGCAGGACGAAAGACCCGTCAGCGATGACACACGGTGCTGTTGCATCTGTCCTCATTCCACTGTGTTACCATGATTACATCTCAACCACAGCCTCGATGTGTAACACGTATCACAAGGCAGGAAAGTGGTGAAGTATTTTATATGTTACAGTTACATGGATGAGTGCAGCACATATAACCCGCCTTGGGCCTGCTTCCACTCTACAAACATTCGCTTCAGTGGACAAGGACAAGCCCCAACCTTCTCTGACATGACAAAGCAGTGGGCTGTGTAAAAGTCTGATCTGACACAGCTGCTTGACTCTTAATGGTGTGTTTCTCCTCACAAGACAGCCCCTCTCACAATGTTATGACCCAGATCGCTCACGGTACGTGGGGCTATTAGAGAGGTGCACATATAGGATGTAGCTGGAAGAGTTTATTTGACCTCTTTGGTGATAAGAAAGGTGTGAATAGCTTATTGTTGTTTTACCCCTGTATTAAATAAGTAGGAGAAGACACTGCAGGAATCCTGGGTCTGATTTTTTTTAATGTAGTTGCTGTTGTCTTTTGGTCAAGCTGTGGCTCTATGGATGATGTGGCAATGTAGGTTTACTGGTCTGTCAGTCAGTCCACCACTTGGGTCCAGACAAGAATATCTTAATGGCTTTTGGATGGATTGCCATGACGGTACAAGGTTATGATGATGATCCTAATGACTTTGGCCATTCCCTCTAGTGCCACCATGAAGCTGATATTTTTTTTTTGTTTTATTGAAATGTCTTGGCAACTTTTGGATGGACTGCCATGAAATTTAGTGCATATATTCATGTTGCTTTTCAACTACTGCCGTGAGTCTGATCAAAATTTGTCCATAACAAAAATACGTAATTCCCATCAGCCTCAGCTGTACTTTGCGTTTGTTGCTGATTAAAATGTTATCCCACCATAGAAAACTAAGTTGATGAAGATGGTTAACACTGTGGTAGACTTGTTAATCAGTTATTTTAGTTATTCTAATATCTTGGAAGCATGGGTTAGTCCTGGGTTTTGAGTTTATTTCCTGTTTTATTTAGAAAATTGAGTTTTCCTTGTGCTTTTATTTAGAGTTCATGTCTTTGGTTTTTCCCTCCGTTGAGATTGTTCATGATTTTCACCTGTGCCTCATCCCCAGCTGTTCCCAATCCTGTCTCATCTCCTTGTGTATATAGTCCGTGTGTTTTCCCTTCTTTAGTTGCCATTGAACTGCAACTCCCATGTCTCTGGCCATCGTCTGCATTTGGGTCCTCACCTTGAACTTGCTGAAACATAACATATATTGAAGAACAGGCTCCTGTTTCAGCTAAACACAAACCCTATAGTGGAAATTAATTTATATCTGTATGATGTTTTGTCTTAGAACAAACATTGTAAGATTATTTTAGATGAAAGCTTTAATGAAAAGAATAAAATTTGCCTTACTGACTGTCCAAAATACTTCAATTCCTACAGGACGGATTAGAACATATGAGCTCAGATGAGGATTAAGGCGACACAATCCACTGAACACTCAGAATACCCCATATTGATTTGCTTTGCCACTTGGTTCGTTAATGATGTTGATTTTATTTACATGCCTGTTTAACTCAAGTGGGAAGCGCTACCAGCAGCCTCTTAATTAAATCAAATGCATGGCGCCCACCTGGGGCACTCTCGCCTAACTCTCCCCCAGCAAAGGGCAGACTGTCACCCTTGGCAAGGAAATCAGGTGTATTAACAAGTCAATGAGAAATTCATGTGTGTGATTTCACAGGGAGCACATCTGACCTTTGTTAATGATGCCACTCAAACCTGCAGGTGGTGTTTCTCAAATGAACTCCCAGGGGAGTGGTTGATGCTGCGCTGAAGCGGCTCACTCCTCCTCGCTGGTCGGAAAAGGGAGGATGAACACACACTAACACACTCACAGTCAGAGGGGAAAAGTGGAAATAGAAAGGACCCATTGTTCAAATACTTGGCGGGTGCTCGCTTTGTCTTTTTAGTTGAGTCAGTCTGTTGCTGCTCTGTCAAAACAAATCTGACGTCTTCCACTCAAATGTGTGTTGTTAGTATGCAAACTTGTTTGTGTTTGTGAACGCTCATCTGTGCTCACTTTTTTCTCTTGCACCAGGCAGCGGAGAGAGTTGATGGGGGGGGCATACTTACCCGATCATTGGCTGGCTAGTGGAGAGAAAAGAGACAGAGAGCACCAGGCTTTTACATTCATAGATGCTTGAGTTGGCTCATGTGCTGTCGCTGTGATGGATCGCTCTTGAGATGTTTTTTTCCTGTCTGTAAATGACCCTCATATTGTGGCTACTCTGCCTAGAGGACTGCTGGTTTTAGAGGGAGAACTCTCTTTCAGGGGTTGAGGAAAAAAAAAGTCCTTGAAAACCAATCTATCCTTTTCCATTCACAGCCACCTTCCAACTGCTTTACCACATATTTTCAACCATCTCCGCTTTTCATCTCTCGGAGTTCTCTCGCTCCATCTTAATTTTCTTCCGTTTCTTTCATCACCCGCTGACTCACCCTCTCCATCTCGTCCCCCTTCCCCTGCACCTTCCGTATTACTCTTTTTCTCTGTGCTGCGTCAAACACTTATCACATCCAGTATCGAAAGAATCAGATGTGAAGGCCAGCTGCACTCTTGCTGTTTAAATCTCCCCCATAATGGAGCCCAAGGGTATCCGGAATTGAGTGTGAAGACTGCATCAAGGTCATTTACTCCACCCCGCAGTATGGTGATGGATGTCTTGTCTGATTGCTCGATTTGGCTGCCCTACTTGAAGAGGGGGAACATATCCCATTGCACTTTCTCAGTGAGGGCAGAGTGTTGTTTTGCACGGCTGGTCAGATTCCTTGCATGGGAGAAAAGATGGACGAGGGAAGGGAGGAGGTGTGGGCCTAATAGGAGGGTGGAGATACTGTATAAAAGCCACTGGAACCTGGTGAGAGAGGCATTCAGCCCAGATTCTTGAGTAAACATTTGAAGGGATTATAATGAAATATATTGATTGCTGGATGGATGGCCCACCATCTCTCAATACGCTAATCTGACAAATTGACTGCTCCTCTCAGAGCGTTGCGAGGCTCCAAACAGCTGGATTCAGTCACAGAAAACCATAAACATAAGTCGAAGTCGGCTGAGACCTTTCCCAAGTGCCTGTGATTTATAATCCCCTGGGTTGTGCGTGTACACTTGTGGGAATTACCATAGAATGTGGTTGGTCATGTAGCGTTCAGCCCATACAATTGAGCTGTATGAGTAAAAGGGCTCATACACTCACAAAAGCATGAACCACAAGTGGAATAAACAGTGTGTCTTTGCCATTTTTCTTGGTCCATCCACTCTCTTAAAAGCAGTGTCGCAAAGAGGAAAACGGCAGCGACCCATGGCAACCCTTCTATCCAATCCCATTTGTCACATCTATTTATGCATACCATCATAAGGATTTGGTTCATTATCTCATTTCATCCACTGCAATAAACGGTGTCATAAATTATAGCATCATAATGAGACAAGAAGCTAAAGTCTATACAGTTTTATTTGTGTCTTAACTCTCGGCATGGCATTGGAAATTATGGAATTAAAAGGACTTTCTGTTCTGTAAGCCCATAAAAATATTTTGTTATGATTTTATTGTGAGGCAAAGAATAATTTAAATTGAGTAAAAAAAAAAGATTCTATGCTCTTTAAGTAGCACTGAATATATTTAACTATTTCCCTACTAGCTGGTCATCCTTCTAGCCATTGGATAGGAGCCAAAACTGCAAACGAAAATAAATCCATGCATATATTATTATTTTTATTCATAATCCTAATATGTCTACAGAGGTAACTTTTACCGATGGAAATCAAATTGCTTTCTGTGCTTAAATGCCTCATGGCACACTCATTCAGACTCAAATGTAATTTTGCAAAACTCACTTCAGCAGATAATGATGCGGTACATAGCCATTCTGCATGAGGCTAAAACAGGACTCGTGTGGACCCTGCAGTCTGAAGTGTTGAGCTGCCAGATTTGCAATCAACAGGCAGGTAATTAACAAGTGAGGCATGATTGTCTTAGTCTTTTTTCACTGTTATATTTGAGAGTTAACAAAGCGTGAGATTGGTCCGTGCCTCTACGCTGCACATTCTCAGCTTGCAGGCCTTTTGTTCTGCAGCCTTTTGTGGAGCCTGCCCCGGATTCATTGAAACTCTCTGCTACTAAGAGAGCTGAAGGAGCTGCTTTTTGTCCCACACCCTCATTCTCTGCTCAACACACAGACACACACACACACACATGCACATACACACACACAGGCATGCACAAAGGGCGAAACTCTGCCAGCATTTCGTGGGATAATCTACCTTCCTGAAGGTTTGCTAAAGCACCCTTCCCTCCCTCCCTCCCTTCCCATCGCAACCCCATTTCTTCTCCTGCCTCTCCTCTCGCCTCCTCCTTCTTATCGGCCCCAGTATAAGCAGCATGTGGTTTCCTGCCAACTTCTGGGAGCCGTGAGCAGCCTCTCCAAACAGGAACACGCATGAAGACATTCCACCGCTGAAGGAAACAGTGTCCTCAACCGCCCTCCCCCTTTTTTCCAATTCCCCCTAGATGCTTCCACACATCCCACACGGCTCTGCCGGGGGCTTGACCACTGGACAATAAGTACGCATAAACACACACAAACATGCAAAGACACATAAGAGCGGGCGCAGACGACAGCCATTGAGGACATCCATGGACATGGAAATGAAGATAGCTGTGAGCATGTGTGTGAGAAAGACTGCGACAAGAGGCAGACAGAGAATGTGTGCATGGGTATGTATGAGAGGGAGGGAGAGAAAGCACACAGAAAAGGATTGAAAATTAATTTTATAAAGAAACCTATCATCAACTAATTCCACCTTTTTTTTAATCATCATAGGCTGTCACATTAAATTGTTGGTTTTGAAGCAGAAATAAACTTCACTTTAGTGTGCTTTTTCATTTCACTTGTCTATAAGTTGTTGGAGAGGTTCTTCCACTGTGGCTCTTTTTTATTGGAAAACCATAAAGGCTTTTGTTGAAATGCAAACATCAATGTCAAGAGTACAGTGAGAGCGGTTGGAGGGCTGTTAAAAGAGTAGAATTGTATAACATTGCAGGGTTCTTTGAAACCAGACAGCGGGGCTGGGTAAAAGCAATAAATCTACGAGAAGAGAGGCAAAGACGTTCTGCTGATTTTGATAAATGTGGTGAGATAAAGGAGTAGAACAATACAGAGGCATCATCTACAGGTGGGAGGTCAAGTATAGGTCTAATCGTGGCAACATGGTGGAACCAGGACGCGACAAATGAGAAGATGACTCGTTCTCTATCAAAGGCAGCATCACTGAGGACAAATTTAACTGTGCCATTAGCAGGCAAAGGAGGAAGAAGCCTTTCTGAATAAAAGTCCAACAAAAATTGGGAAAAATTGACCAATCAGTGGTCTGTAACGTTTCATGAGACCTTTTAGTACCTGCTAAGCTCTCTTGGAACCACAACGGAGGTGGTACTAAAAAAGTAGTACCAGGTACCAGGAACTCTTTACCTAATGGAAATGCATAAAAGGCGAGTAGAGTCGAGTCGAGCCTGTACTTCGCTGTTAATGGGGCTAAACATTCATACATTGGTGGCAGAGGCAACCATGCAAGGCACCACCTGCTCACTGGGAGCCACTCACACATGGAACAGACACTGGGAGCAAAGTGTGGTTCATCTTGATCAAGTACATTTCAGCATGCAACCAGGGATCGAACCACTGACCTTCCGACAAGCCTACATCACCAGGTATTCCCAGGTGGTCTCCCATCCAAGTACTAACCAGGCCTTCCCCTGCTTGGCTTCCAAGATCTGATGGCCGTAAGAAGGCATTGAAATATTATTATAAGCTGTGTCCTCTGTCCTGGCATGCGGGGCGTATCGATTGGGGAATGTTAACGGTGAATTCTGTGAGAGATGATTAATCATAAGTCACTTCTCTCCCTCTGTATGGATCAGTGCCAGAAAGTCGGAGAGAGGATGTTTCTGTCCTGCTGCCTTTTTAGCAGCCAATTCTCCCATTCCTGCACCGCTCTCACCATCTTATCTCCGCTCCTCAGTTTCTAAATCTTTTTCAGGTATAATAAACAGAGCAAAATGGGCAAGACAGAGATTTTGAGAAAGTGATTTATTTCCTCCCTTCCTGGGTATTTGTGCTCACCAGGCTTGCTGGCTTGATACGTGGCACAGCATCTTTTTGTGCGCCCACATAAATGATTCAGTGGCATATTGAAATTACAGTGTGGGCTCTTCTGCTTAAATTGCAAAGGAGTTTTTAGACTCATACCAAATGTTGGATGCTCAGTATAAACTGAGCACTTGAGGGAAGGGGACTTGCGTTTGAGATGTTTAACAGATTTATTCTTCACAAAGTTTAATTGTCACATGCTCGAGTTTCTCGTCTTTTCCTGCTCAAGGTTTGAACAGGATCCTTTTGGAAATTTAATTTGTCCTCCTGAAAAAGTTGGCAAGAGAGTCAGCAACTAAGATCATTTCATCCTCCTTGTGAATAGTTTAATCCCTCAGTTTAAATGTGCTATAATCACTGCACAGAAAGGAGATTGAATAAATTTGTCTCATTATTTAAAATTGTAAGTGAAATGACAGACTGGCTTGGATTATATTTCCTTCCTCTTACCATTACATCATCGGCCACATTCACCTTTGGACTAATTTACACCATCTGCAAATCCATGGATGACAAAATAATTTACATCTTCCATAAATGTATTAAAAATTATCACTTTCCACAACATTTGCACAAGCCAAATGTGGAATGGTTAAGGCAGCAGTATGCTTCAACCGAAGTGCTTGTTATATGGTTAAATACTCTCTCTTATTTTAAACACAGTAAGCCAGTAATTCTGTGCTTCTGTACAAATGAGTGCATCAGCTTTGGTGCCTCAGAGGACAGACTGTCCAAAAGCATCTGTTTTTTCCCCGTTTAATGAATTTTCTATCTTCCATCCATCTCTATGACAACCACTTTTTTCTTCTGACTTGGTGAGATGATACATTGTATGAACGACTTTGTTTGGAGCTTACTGAATCATATAAAGGTTAGGGAAGAACTGTGGTTATGGCAAATAAACTATGGTTTGGTTAAGCGACCAGAAGACTTTGTTGATGTTTGGAAATAGATTGTGGTTACGGTTAATAAAAGGCGAATGGTAAGATGGGATGGGACGGGACAGGAAACCTAGTCTTTTGTATGAAAGCCAGACTCCCTGCTCGCCCGCTCGTCGCCCGCCCGCTCGTCATCCCACCATCCACACCCTTAAGCTGCCAGCATGCCTCATGAAAACTTCTTTTTGGATGTAGCTTTGGAAACCTTTACCCCCACACATTTCTCATTTCAGATCAGTGTGGACTTGTCTAACCATTTCTATAACTTTTCTGTGATTGGCCAGGCGTGCGGAGGTAAGAAAGGAGCATGGCTGAACTTTTCCCTCAAGCTCTCTTCAGTACCTTCCAACTATGAATTTCTTCCAGGAGAGACAATCTGAAAATGTGTGCCATTATCCATTAAATGATATCAGGCCTCTTCCTCTCTATGACAGCTGGTTTTCGCTCTATCTTTGAGTGTGTCTATTTGGAACAACTATTAGCGTGACGGACAACACATCTTACTCAAACCTTACAGTCCCCCTCTCTACCTAAAGGGCACACTGGCTCCTGCACTGGCATTCAATGTTGGCAATAAATGCATATCAAGAGGTGTGGAATTTTACAATGTGGATATAATTCCCAGGATGCTGAGTACATCCAGTCACTCAGTGATGATGTTGTTTGATGGACATACTGGGTGCTGCAGAGACTGATTCCTCCAAACACCAGACATTACTCAGTTGTTACACATTCATGCCTAGAAGCAGAACAACCTCAATCTTGTGCTGTCAGAACCTGGGCAGCCTTCTGGAGTTATTGGAATTCATGGCTGCTGCATGCTTCAAACAAAGTGCTGTTTGAGACAATAGAAGCAGTCAGACTCAAGCTGAGTAGTTTTCATTGTGGGTAAACCAAAAAAATCTGACAGCGACTCTCAAATTCTGTGAGTCTGCTCGACTGAAAATGTTCAGTTTTGCACAAACATGATTAGCATGACTGAAGTTCTTTAAGTGTATCTCACCCCTGATGTGTCTCAGCACCTCAGTGTCATGCTGTTCAAACTCAGTTACTAACCTCTCATAAATAATGAATGAGCACCAACTGTTTGTCTTCTGAATTTGTCTGCAAGTAATGTAAGTGTCACACTCCAGGGTGTTGTTGACGAAAGAGGGAAGAATCAACTCCACAAGTGCACCTCTCCCACCTGTAGGCCAGCTGTTCTCAGTAAGTGTTTGTTCGTCCCTGTGTTATCAATGAATTAACCAGTCTGCACAGATATTGTGTTCTTTCTAAAAAAAACAAACATATGTAGCTGCAAGGAATCATCCTACCTATGAATACAGATGAGCTCCACTCACTACACTCTACGGGAGTGCTGTATGACTTGCAAGTTTAAAGAAAAAAAAATGCAGGTTTCCCAGGAACTCATTACAGAACCAGCGAGGCAAGGCTTAATGTTGTTTTGACTGAACTGTAGTTATCAGTAGGCCACCGTGATGAAGCTCAATTAGAGCAGCATGCTATGAACTAAGAAAGGTAATCACTAGGCGGAGGGCAGACTTATGTGGAGGCAGAGATGTTCACTCTGAACAGACAAAGTGGGGGATTCACAATAGGACCTGGAGCCGTAGAAAGCAGCTAATGAGCTGACATGATTCACTCTGGTCTCCCCCCACCGAGAGCCTTGTCCTGGGCAGAGCTGAGGTGCGCAAGAGGTTCAGTGTTTGCTCCAACACATTCCATGACGCAGCCTGTCGGAGCCAGGAGGGTAAAGGGGCAATTAAATGTTTTTCTTGCAAACGCTGGATGAATGAATGTCTTCTGTGTCTTATTATGGTCTTGGATGTTTATTTCAGTAAACAGAGGAGGACAATGTGCCAAATGAGGCTGCATTACCCCAGTCAAGCTGATGTTCCACACTTGAGAAAAAAAATGCAGCATTACACTGCAGTAAATGGAGCATGTGTTTAAATCACATCCTTCGTGTTTTGTGTGGGGTTTGCATGTTCAGAGGGTTTGATCCAGGTACTCTGGCTTCCTCTTACTGTCCCAGTGAACCTGAAATTTTAATTGCACACACATGTACATGAAATTGAGTGCAAATGTGTCTGTCTAGCAATGCTTTGTAATAGACAGGGGAACTTTCTAATGTTTTCCCTCTATTTGATCTAATGCACGATGAGGCATCCTCTGATGCTGTTGTACAAGTGTGACTTTTGTTGTCAAAAACAGTCATGGATACAGCTAGAACACTATTATTACTAGTGATTGTATTATTATTATTATTAACCATAAATATGCATGGATGCTCAAAACTGGGCCTGACTATAAGACCTTTTTTAGCTGCACTTTTGTGCAGGATTTTGTTTTTGATATAATGATGTATTAGTGTATTTTACTAACTGTAATAATAAGTTTTTCTTTTACTTTTCTGCTGTCAACAATACAGAGATTGCTCCCTTTCATTTTTTTTTAATCTATCTTGCAAAGCACTGTTCCTTAAAGTTGTAAATATATTTATTTTATTGCAAACACTATGAATGATATCGATATTGCAGCATTGTAATCCTGACGTACGTGCGTGGGTTGAGGTGAGATCTGTCAAATTTCTCAAGTAGTTATTAAAATAGCTTCTAAATGTCTGTCCAGACTTTTAAACCGACTCGTGCTCTGATTGGTTGGATCCCGGTCACGTGGTAGAGTGCAGTCAGTCGCTGTGCCGTGCCTCGAGCCAGCGCTGAGTGGAGCCTGTCTGCCAACAGCTTCAGCAGCGGCTCTATCTGGAACCCACTACACTCACTGACAATTAAAGGAGGCCCCTTTTTCTTCTTATTTCCGAGGATTATTCTTCACCATGGGCGACAAAAAGAGCCCTACCAGGTAATACAACCACCCACTGTCGATTTGTAATTGTTTTGTGCGTTCTGGGATCGATATTTGGATGCGTCTTCCTCACACAGGGATCGTTTCTCCCTTTTTCAGTTGGTATACCACAGCTAGCCAGAATAGTGCAGTCACTATGGCGGCTTCTCGCTCCTTATAACCCAGTCACTTAAACAGACAAAGGGATTTTTTTCTGAGGATACGCCTGGCATTCCCTGAAACGCTCTTGCGTCTCGATGAATCCTTTTGGAGAGTCAATGTCGAAATGGACGTTGTTTGATATTGGTTTTGTTAGCCGACATGCTAAGCTTTGATGCCTAAAATTTTAGCAACGCTTGCCTGCCTGCTAGCCTATCGTTAGCTGCCGATACAATCGGACAGTGTGGAGCTTCGCCACTGTTGGGATTTATTATTCAAGGAGCTCTACTCGCCGGGACTCGAACCCAATATTAATGACAACACCCCCATGATATGTGCTTTACCAAGTAGCTCGTGTATTACTCAGCTCTCTTATGTTGGTCACAGTCTCCCTTTTCTTAATTGATGAATTATGTTAGTGACATTTCAGAAACTAACTTGACCTTAATATTTGTCTTAATTCTAAGGCCAAAAAGACAAGCCAAACAAACAGCTGATGACGGCTACTGGGATTGTAGCGTCTGCACCTTCAGGAACACCGCCGAGGCTTTCAAATGCAGCATCTGCGATGTGAGGAAGGGCACATCCACAAGGTAACGTCTCTCTTTCTCTTTCTCTCTCTCTCTCTCTCTCTCTCTCTCTCTCTCTCTCTCTCTCTCGTCTGAGCGTCTCGCTTCCCCCCTGCTTGGCTGGCTGCAGCAGCATTGCATCGCAATTTATGGGAATGACAACTTTGATCGACAGCCTATTTGTGAGCGAATGGGGAATTGACGATGGTCAGTCTCGCGAACATCTTTTACCGTTGTCTGGGTGGTCCATAGTTTCCAATTTTGTGCGACTAACATTGCATTGCTTTTTTGCATTCATCTAGGTAGGCTGGCTGCTTCACTAGTCTGGGGGGGGAGAGAGAGGGACCATACTTCATGATGGCTGTACAGCTATAGTGCATCAACAGAGCAGCAGTGAAAGGGCGGCTTTTTTTTTTAATGGAGCGAAACAAGTGTGTGCATTTCACCAACCTGTAGGATCGCAGAGGTTCTCTTTAGAGTTGGAACTTAGATGTATCGTTTATGAGGTGCATGTACAATAAAGAGATGGTTATATTTCCCAGCTTATGTTGTAACCAGAATAAGGGACTTTTTTTTCTTCTTCTTTTTTTTAACACCAGTCAACACATTTGTCTTTGATAAATCATTTCTCAGTCTACCACACATTAGATTTGTTCCTGAAACTGTTAATAAGTAAAGTCCCTTATGTTTGTGCTCAGAAATGTTTTTTTGACAGATTAATCATTTTAACATTTATAACAACAGGTGTGTATGTACCAGACATTTCCCCCGAGCTTAACCCAAAATACGTTTCTGTGATGTCAGCAGAGGACGTGGTGTTATGGGAAACTGAGATTAACTCACCACATAGTGTATCTTGAATATCATGATGGGATTCCCTTTTGGGTTTGTGTGTAGTGACGCCGCCTTCTTCTGATCTGGGGAATGTTTTTGATGAGAAGTTGGTCTGCTACGGTATGAGTTTGTTTACTTGTGGCATCAGTTGCACGATGAGATGGAGAGGTAGATGAGTCATTTGTGGGTTTGTTCACAAGTCCCCTGCACAGCCTTTCCACCTGTGGTTTTACTATGAGTGGCTTGGCTGACACCCCTGGTGCACCACAAGTGGGGAGATCACTCTGATGCTGGTTTACTGAGAATCCAAAACATTGAGCTCAGTCTTAAATATCTGGCTCCCCTCCTCCTATGATCTTCTTTTTTTTTAGCAGCATGTAGTTTAAGACCACAGCTGATCGTGCAGGCTGAGCCTGCAGCGTGAAAGCAGGAAGCAGATATGAGCATGTTCTAGCCATCCCGCAACAGTGCTTTGGCAACAGTCCAGTTGTCTCTTTTAGGTAAATGGGAGGACACGACATCACAGGAGTGGCTGTCACGCATTCCTGTTTGATCTTAATGGTTAATCTTTGATTAATACAGTTGTATAGTTGTGGGGCTGCCTCTTATTCTAATGAGTACTAATTAGCTGTCTTTTCTTCACTGTTTGATGTATTTTAGCAAAGCATGGAACGGAGGAACATGCTCTTAGCTAAATGATTCACACTTATTGCTATGTGTAGATTTTCTGCTGCTTTTATCGTCAGGCTCCACTTTGAATGTGCTTTTATTCAGAGGGAAACTTAATTAGAGTCCATGTGTGCTGGTAGAAATCAAAAGAATTACTTTCTCAATGTTGAAGTTCGATTCATATCTTCAGGTTGTATTCGCTACAAGATAAGCTTAGGTATTGATTTGTGCAGTTAGTGTGATATAAATGATGTGAAATGTCTGGAAGCTGCCTCTCTCAACGCACTTCTCTCATACTGCCCCCATACATAACTTTCTTTTCCTGTGTTCTGAGACAAAGGTCAATCAGCAGTGACTGCATTTGAATGTAGTTAGGAGAAGGTAAATACAGCTCAAGTACTCAAGTACACCTCTGTTCATTTCTGAAAAGCTGTTGGTACAACAATTAGCAGACATCAATGCAGTAATGGAGTTGCTGCCTGCAGTTTGTGTCACACAGGATCTAGTGACCTGTCCTAAGTGAAATTCCAGATCAGATGAATATTTCCATCTCCTCAAGCTTGATACATCTATCCCTCTCATTCTGCATTGGATTACTGAGTCATCAGCAGTTTCTACAGGTGTTAATGGGGAATACACCATTAACATGATCCTGGGTAATTGGCAGATAGGGGCATACACTCCAGCAAAGCTTGAATTGCACTTTGTCCACTGCCAGTGGTAGGTATGCTAGGCAACTATGGGCTATGCAGCCCTGATTTGTGCAAATGGAGGCAAGAAAGTGTGTTAACAAGAGCAAAATTCTGGTGGTGGCATCAGCATGCAGGGAGAGGCCCAATCTCCCCATACCAGCACAGCCTAACGAACCTGTTGACCCTGTCTTGCGCAGTAATGTAACATGATACCTAAGTTGGCTAAATCTATCCTCTGCCACTATGACTCTTAAACAAGAAAGCACTCAGGTTTTTGCACCTGACCTCGCCACTAATCTAAAAGTCCAAGTGGCCAAAGTGTCCAGCTCCTGCATTCAGTGGCTACTTCTTAGGTAATTGGAGAGGGGTTGCATTAGCATCCTCTGCTATCATATTTAAATGTTTCTGGCATCTGAACCTGATCACTTTGTGAATGTGACACCGTGTTGTTGTACATCAGTTTGCTTTGTGATGGTGTTTGGTATGCACCTCTGTCAGCCCCGAGGCCCAGGGAGAAACCATTAGAAGCCCTCTAAAGTTGATTGATGGAGGGGATCACAGGAAGTCTTGAGGTACCGCAGTCTTTGACTGCTGCGCTGTTATATGTGCGCTGTTCCTCTGTTGTCAACCATTTCAAGTAGCTTCCATCTGTGCTTTATATAAAGCAGAACAAATGGGTGTGACTCAATTGTTAGTGAAACGCCGGGCTCTGGCTAAATTAAATAAACTATCCTCCATGTCCTCAATTTATCTGAAGCTCAGGCTGCTGAAAGTACACTAATGCATACAGCAATGTGCTATTTAAAGTGTTGAATTTAAGGCCAATGTTAATGAAAAAAATGTTTGTAGTAGTAAATGTTTATACAAACATAATTTCATTAGAAATTAAAGCAATGTTATGCTTGTTCACACAGTGGTGTAGTGTTGTATTTAACATACAGTGAAAGTAGATAGACAGGGAAGTAAAGTTGAGATCTAATTTTTTTTTAAATTTCAGGTGATCTCAATAAGTGGATTCCAGATTACTCAGTAAAATGAAGATGACCTCTTAAAGAAATCTTGATTGACAGTGTGAAATATGATAAAAAGGTGTCACTCTGCATAAAATGCAGATTTGGTCAAAATCAAATGGCATTTTATTGGATATGTTTTATATTATACCTATTACCAGACCTTCTCTGTAGGTTTACTGTAGACAGCTTTTATTGCACTCAGTTAACAAGTGAGGCCACGCTGTAAGTGACAACAAGTCATTTTTTTCAATCACCTGTAACTTCTATAGACTGAGTAATGTCATGTGCAAATATTGTCATAAGCATAAAGAAATTTACGGTGACAATAATTCCTGATCACTGTGGCAAACCTACATGAGTCAAACATAAACAGTTACTGGAAGTTGTCCTTTGCATCTTTTGCGTTGAGTCAGTGGCTTTGTAATAAGACCATATGGGGAAACCCATAAATTCACAGATTATTAAAGAAGGATCAACAAGCAGAATCACAATGGATAAATCTTTCAAGAATACTCAATTCTAGAGGTCATAAGTTAGTGGTGGGCCTAAAAAAAAGTAAAAGTGCATCCCTCTCTTTGTTTAAGTGCTGAGGCTGTGCAATTATTGGAAAATGATTAAAGTGTGGGTCTGTGTTTGTCTCTGTGTGTATGCACCTCTCTTTCTATCACAATGATGGAATGGAGTCATTATAATCCATGGATTCCTCTACTGTCACATTAAGGCAAATTGTCTAGGATAATGGAATTACATAAGAGGGACATGCTGGTGCTCAATTTATATCTGCTCTTCCTCGCCCACCCCTGCCCTCAAAGCAGCCCCCCCCTCAGAGGAAACTGCTTTTGCTTATCCAGCATTATCAGCATCTGCACTAAACCCTTAAGCATGAGCGTGTAACCCTAATCTTTACATGTTAATGGCCGGATTTAAAAGTTCTTAATTACTTCATGGGATTTGGCAGAGTGTGAGTGATTAAATACAGTAGCCAATTTGGCAATCTGACAAAACAGAAATGTTGAGAGAGCTGTGGAATCAGGGTTCCTCCCTATCAGCAAAAAGATGAGGCAAGCAAATGAATGTGTCGGCAAAGGGAAAATTCATAAAAAGGCATATGAGGACAAAGAGAGAGAGAGAGAGACAGAGAGAGCGAGGGAGTTGGTGCAGAGTCACAGCTCGCCGAGAAGTAAGGAGAGGATGAGGGCATGAGAGGACAAGGGGAGAAACAGCAGACAAGCGACAGAGAGGAGTGTAGTGTCTGGACATTTGTGTGTGTTGAAGGAAGGCGGCATGAATGGCTGCAAGGGGGGATGTGCTCACTCAAGCAAAGAGTCTCCAGGGGCTAAAGCAGAATGAAGCACATCATTACCAAGGGAGGGAAAGAGCTAGACTGGACAGACTCTTCTGTTTCTACCAGCACCACCATTCATGCATGGGGAAAGAACAGGACCATTTGTTATATCATTTGCTACAGATGAGAATTGACTGTTTTCTGCAGGTAAAGTAAATTGAAGGAACTTTTGGTAAAGCGATTCTTCAAGTTTTGATCCTGTTACCCCATGGTTTTTCTGAGGATCACATTAGATATGTAATATTTATTAGATAGCACACATTTGCAATGCGGTAGCACCAAAGATCACATAGATTAGTGTCATCAATCCAGTATCTGACTAAAATGTGAAATACGTTCACCAAGCCCCCTTCTGTTCCTGAGATAAGGTCATGAGTAATGGCCAGAAAAGAACATTATGATGTCACAGAAATTGACCATCGACCTTTTGGTTATATAAAGTGCCATTACTTCATTTTAACCTTTATCCAAACCTTTAAACCTTTTATCCAAAATAGTTTTGGTAAGGTTTACAGTAGCCTTTACCGTTGACCACCAAATTCTAAATAATTCATCCTGGAGTCTAAGTGGGCAGTTGAAGAAAATTTGGGGGGGGGGGGAATTGAAGAAATTCTTGTGTTCATGAGAATTGCACAAACATATGGATGCTAGGATAGACAGATGGATGTTATAATAACTATAGTTTGGAGCAGGGGGTTCAATGGCTTCTTTTGTGTATGTCTGATTCTTATTAAGAAGTCAATATGGATTTTTTTCACAATTCAACATGGATGTATTCACAGTGTAGCTTTATCAGGGAAAAATACACAAGTAGATTAGTTTATTGCATCCTTTCGTATGACATAGGATGTGTACCTAATGTGTAGAACACTAATGCCTGTTGTGAGCGTGCAGCTTGGCGGTTTGTTGAGCACATTCAAATCATTATCTGTTTTTATTAAAGCAAATTGGCAAGAAGATGACAGGACAGCAGCAAGACAGAGGTGACTGGGAAATTTGCCAGACCTTTACAGTAGGAAATAGGGTGAAGAGAGGTGACGAAGACCTACTTAAAGCCAGCGGGAAATAGGGTGCATGATGGGAATGAACGATGAGAGAGCAGGGAAGAAGACAAAGAAAATGACGGAGAGACAGCATAGGAGCAAAACAAATGGGTTGAGCTATGTGACAAAGTGCTGCTAATGGAAAGAGCTCATTAGTGCTTAGTGACTTTGCAATGACTTGTTGCCAGTTTGCCTGATGCCAGGTGTTTTGTAAGCCTCGAAGGTCAGTCATGGAACGGAATGGTCAGTGTATGGTCAGTTTACACATGAGAGGCACAAACTCAGATATTTTGTCATTTAATGACTCTGGCATAGACCACTTCTTCTTGCTTGCAGTATGTGTGTCTCACTCCAATGCATAGAATGTCAGACTATCCGACTCTTGAGAAGCCGAAAAACACACGCAGCAGCCAACATGGTGCACTAGCTTTACAGTTATTGCAGAAAAAGGGAGATATTTTCCTGAATTCCTTTGCTCTGTCCAATACTGTACTGTGGGAACTAAATGTCATGCCTGACTGCTGAGCCCTTTTTGCTATTTAAGGATGTGTAGATGATCTCTGGGAGCCTGCTGTGCAAAGAGAGCACCTAAAGTAACTCGATGGAAGGATTGCTGGGGATCCACCGTCCCTCATGAGGAGTGTGAGATGGAGGGGTTAGAGTGGGAGAAGTGACTGTAACACTAAGCCCTTAAAAGTTCAGACTTGAAGGGACTCACGAAGGGATGAATGTGTAATGCCTCTGGTGGGCAGTGGGAATGAATTGAGAATCACTATAGCCCTAGGCTGCTCTTCAGGTGATTTTATTCAACCACCACAACACACTCACTCTCAGATTACTTTACCCCATGGATAGCTTGAGGTGACAGCACTGCTTCAGTCACTTCTAGCTCAGACTGGTCCAAAGCTTCCTCACAGGCAGCAAAACCTTCACGTACCATTGGTATTTGTATTTTTAAGTTTAATATGCTGGTAAACTAATGAAGTGATGGAGGTAATTCTGTTTAGAATATTCTGTTTAAGATTGATGTCATCGACAGTCATCGAAACCTGCAGCTCTGGATGAGCCCAAAGGCCACAATAGTTTATCAAAACAAAATTTGCTAGTTCCAACTTAAAAATTTGTTTCTCTCTCTTTCTTTTTTAATATCTTTTTACTCACATTGAGGGGTATGGTCTTTTCACATCTGTTCAAAAACCACCTGACATTTTGTTTACAGGTTAAGGTCTATCAGTAGAGATTTGGCAATACTATATTCAATCAGGCCTGGATTGTCACGTGATCTCACAAACACAGCTGATTTTGGCAGCAGGACAACTCACCATGTTTGTCGGTGTTGTAAATGCACTTGAAATCTGGTTTGCCAACCTCTGCAGAAGAAGAGGGTCACGAGAAAAAAATGAAGGGGGAGATTTAGGTTAATAAGTTGTCATTTGCTGCTGATTGAGTTTTTGTCAATTGACTCGGTGAACACAAGTTGCTGTAAAACTTTATGTAAATTCTCTGCAAAATAATTCACAGACAACAATCTAGCCTCATAATTTTGCTCTTGTCTAAACTCGTATAACTCATGCACACACTGTTTTTTTGCACCGTTGCAATGTTTCAACAGTCAGAATGTTTGTCAGGTTTCAGACCCATAAATTGGGTCAGGGGATCAGGCAGAGGCCAAGCAGTGCTCCTCCCAGACATACCTCAAGTCTTTGTGCAAAAATTGTCCCACATTCAACAATAGAACAATAGAGCATATGGGTAGATACAAAGTATATACCCGCTGACTGGTTCACAAATTTGAAACAGAACAGGCAGGCAGCTGGGCTCTGCTCCTTCACCCTCTGTACTGGAAAGGAGGAGGGAGAGCATCAGATGTTTCTACAATGATCAAGCTGTAAAGCAAGCTTTGATACAGACAAGTGCTAGCAGGTCATTGATTACCTGGTTGGCAGTATGTCACAGGGAGGTGCTGGGATCTAGCGAAAACCCTGTGTTATTTTCAGATGTCGGCTCTGAGAGATGTGCTCAATGTGGAGGCCATGGTGGTCTCTCTGTTCCGTCTCGAGGAAAACCAGGTCACTGCTGAATGCATATGAATTAGGGCGCTTTCATACATACCTTGTTTGGTCTGGACTTTTGGGCTTTTCAATTTGATCTGGACCAAAATTGCAGGTCCAAAATTGCAAAACCTCGCCCAGAGAAAGGTCCAGATCAGACAGCAGGACTTTGGTCAGACAAAAAGAGGTGATCTCGATTTGGATCAAACAGAATCATGGTTTGGTTTGTTTACAGTGTGTAAGCAATTACAGGAAGTTATAGCAGGCCACCGTCACCAATAAACAAAAGAAGAAAAAGAAAACAAACAATTAAAAATGAGCACATGGGGAGAGGTATGTTTTTTTATGCTACATGCATTGCAATAAATATACAATAACAAATCGCTTGTTACAGTTCATCTTTTGAAACGGACTACCACTCACCTCACCGGTCTCTCAGAAAGGGAGTTGTCAAGGCTTGAAGGATTGCTAGCAGTCTTTGCCTCCTTAGCTGTTGGCGACGGTCTAATTTCCGCACAACTATGAGATTCATTTGGAAAATTCAAACTAGTCTTGAATGTTGCACTTGAAGTTGGTGCTGCTGGTTGTAATGCCATAATAATAGTATAGCGGTAGCTACTTGAATCTGTTCATGAATTTCTTTTCCCATTCAAACTGAAAAGGATATTCGCCAAATTGACAACACGCTGACGTCAGACGCATGCCGGTCTACAAGCCAATCAGTCATCAAGTATAGGGAGTTGCAGCCCACATAGACAATGACGACAGGACATAGGTATGTCACGAAAAGTTCTAACGTGCACTTGCAAAACTAACTAGATAAAACCTATACAATGTTAAAAAAAAAAAAAACTTGTTTCTGACTCTCAGGAGATAAACCTTAACCTTAATGCAACCTTAATGTTCAACAACTTTGTATGTCATTGAAGACAAGGAGCCTGCGTTTGCACTGTGTAGATAGTTATGTACAAAGTGAGAAAGTGGGTGATGTTGAATAACCTGAGCTCTTCAGCGGGCTGCCCGTGGTCTAAGAATACTCTTGTCTGTTGGCTGTCTCACTCTCTGTCTCCTCTTCACTCAGCTGTATGCCACTGCATTCACTCAGCCTGGCAGGAAATAATTGCTTGTCCTCCACACAGCACTTCAAATAAAAGAGCTGTGTTAATGAGGGCTTTCCTGCGTCACTCTATCACACTCTCCATTGCTCAGTCACTCGGTTCATTATGTTGGCTCTCCGTGAAATGCTTGGGCTGATTGTTTTTGCGTTCTCTCGAAAGAGCTCCCTCTGAAACAACAGCCCCAGCTTTTGCTCTTGGCTTGCAGGTTCGCCTGTTCCTGGACAGCAAGATCACCAGCTGAGCAAGAGGTGTGTCTGTCTCTGGGATGGTTCAGGCGGAGTGGAGCAGTCTAACTATGGGTGTCTGACCGACTGAAATAGGTGCTTTTAAGCATGATGATAGTTATTCTGGGGTTTATCCCGTGGAGGGAGTTTCCACACTCCTCTCTCTCCCCCAGACGTTGGAATTGAGGAGCAAGCACAGGACGAGCTGTCAATCATGGCCTATTGTTGTGTGATGGGGAGGTAATAAGCTCTGAGCCTTCACAGTGGGAAATGATTTGACAGCAGGCTTTACACAGTTGATGCACTCACTCACAAAAACACACACTGATTCCCCAGGAATATATTGGCAGCTCTGGGAGGTTTGAGCAATTTCTGCAATTGGACCGTGGGGTTCACTGTTGGACCTGCTCCCAGGATCATTTCCAGTAAGTCTTGCGAAATAAAGATGTTTCTTATTTGATTTGGGTGTTTACAAAATGAAATGGTTCAGTTGCAGAGTAATTTTCAGCAATGGTGAAGTTTAATTAGTGCATTCTTGGCTCAACAACATTGGCACATAATTCAGATATGAAGCATATTTTTAAGCACAGACACTTTTTTCCTAGGTATTCAGGGCAACCACTTTTTTTTGTTTTTTTAATGCAAGTGACACACACATTTGATGTCATTCAGAATCTCTTGTTATGTTACTGAGCCACAGAGCTTTGTAAAGCTATGATGGTTGGTCAGTAAATAAATTATGTGGCAAAGAGAGTGGTGGTTTTATCATGCCAGCAGAAACTCATGGCTGATTTACTGCTGGCACTGAATCACTGTTAAACGACTGGAGCTGTTTTTTGCCACCACTGCTCCTGCTGACACAAATCTCCGTCTCTGACCGGGGCTTCAACATTGCAACAGGCAAAAGAGGCGTGGAGCTTATCAGTCAGTCAATCACTTATTCACCACCTGCTTGTCTAACAGCACCCAATGCTTAACAAAATGATTTCTGATCGTGTTGGCTGCTGTATGTGTTCACAATCTATTTGCTCATGGATGTGAGTTGGAGATTTATTTTGTCACAAGATCTATTCGGCGAAGCACATATCATTAGACCATTGCTCTCTGCTGCTTTCTCTTGGAACCCATGTTGATGATACTTACATTGGATCAGCAGTCCAGTGGTACTTTAAGGACCCACAGGATTCCCAGGGGGTGGTGCTGCATTGTGTTATCTGAACAGTGGCAGAAGAGGGGAACCAAGGCTCATAGTACACATGTACAGGAGCCTGGAGGTAGTTTTGTTCATAGCATTTGTTTTAAATGTCACAGTCAATTCAGCAGGGAATCATGCAATGTATTATGTACAATGTTTTATACATCATAGGCCTGCTTTGTTTGTCAGTCAGTACAGACGAGGAGGTTTAATCCTATAAACTCAACATTATCACTTCCTAGTTAATTAGTTAGTAATTTAACTTGGGTATTTGAAAGCATTGCTGAGCCCAGAGGGTGCATCTCAGCAGGTAGAAGGAGCTCCAAAAAACTCCAAGAGGCTCCAAAGAACTACAGCAGCCGGGGGGGCTCCTCAGCATTCACCACCACCACATCACACCTGCTGGTGTATTGATCGGAGTGTGGTGCGAGTATTACCACATGATGCTCTTTTATGCCTCCATCGATTGCCGTCTGATCAGCTGCAGCCCCCTTCCCTCATCAAGTAATCTCACTTAAGTAGCAGGAGAAGACTACTTGACCTTGATGGAACAGTAGAGAAAAAAGTCACAAAATAATGGTTCTGTTAAGAGCGTTAAGTGCTTGACTACTAAAAGACAGAGGGACCGAGGAATTTGAATGTCAGTTGCTGAAGACGTGCAAAGACGGAAGTGCAGAAACTAGAATAACTGGACTGGCAAAATGAAGCTGCCAAATTGAAACCCTGAGGCTAACCACTTAAGCAGCTGTCTGAAAAACCACTCTCCACTGCAAGCCACTGAAATCAGTGTGACATAGTATTGAACTTCTTTTGTTTTTGCAGCATGCATTTGCCCCCACACCCATTTCACTAAAGAAAGAGCTGTGAAGAGCTTTATTATCCGGCCTGACGCTTAGACAGACAGTTTGAGACAGAAGAGTTGCTACTACTTTCAAGACTGCCTACTTGACCACAGGTGTCCTAAAGCAGTCCTAAATATCAAAGGGCCTATCCATTCCTTGGATCTCACAAAAACTCTTCCTGCCAAGACTAAAATTGGGTTCAGGAGAGTTTGGTATACACAGCTCGCCAGTATAACCTGTTGTGTTCCTAATGAAAGGCCTCCTGAGCAGCCATTGAGCCGTGCCAGGCCATTTGTTTGCACGCTAAGCTTTTCAAGTGTTTGTGTGTGTGAGTGCACTTGTGGTTTACTCGTCACTTACACTGGCCCCGGCACTGACCTGTGATCATCCACGATGCTGGCTGTAGTTTGGGCTCAGCTGAATAGGAGTCTCTGGAAGGCTGCAGTCAACCCTCCCTCTCCCCCCGCGCTCCTCCGTAACCAAACGCTGCCAGCTGGTGTCCATTATGCTGCAGGTGTGTCTGTTGGCTCAGGAAGTCTGACTTTGTTTAGCATTTTGCCTCAGAGGTACAAGCCCTGTTCATACATACAGCTTTTGCAGTATACATGTATGTATACATAACAGCTCATGTAAAATACTGTATGTTTTGGGATTTTTAAAAAAATGTTACACCTGACATGTGTCTCCCTCGCTTTTACAATGTTTGTTTAATGAGGATGATCAAACACGGCTATGGTTTGTGTTTATGTTTGAAAAATAAAAGTCAAAAAGGGGACACAGTAGCTGGCTCTATGGTGGCTGGTGAGCTCCTACACCATGTCCAACTGAATCTCAGTCTGTAACAAATGGGGCCAACCCTGCAGTAATCAGATTAGAAGACATAAGTGATGTGCTGCAAATGCCCCACCTTGTGATCCTGTGCATTCATTTTATTATAGCCGTGAGCTAATGAGATTATCCCCTGAAACAGAGCTGCTCCATCAGGAAGTGGCTGCATAAACCCACCTCTGCTGCATCGGGGAGCAGCAGCCCCTTTCCCTCTCCGGCTCTAAGTGCGGTCACCTCTTCGTCGGCCGTAGTGTGACTGTCTCGGTGCTTAGTCCGAGTCAGTCACAGCTCCACCACAATGCTAATCCACGTTTGTACCTTGGATCTCCTCCACAGGAAACCCAGGATCAACTCCCAGTTGGTTGCCCAGCAGGTGGCTCAGCAGTACCCAATGCCACCCCCGCCTAAGAAGGAGCGGAGAGAGAGGAGCGAACGCACAGACAAGGACCGCCCAGATGGTGAAGGCGAGCGCGCCAATGGAGAGGGACGCCCAGAATGTGAGCGCCCAGAGAGAGTGAGGCCAGAGGGAGACACTCCCGAGAAGGAAAAGAGTGACAAGGA
Source organism: Chaunax sp. Z400 (assembly GCA_037577475.1). NCBI lineage: Eukaryota > Metazoa > Chordata > Actinopteri > Lophiiformes > Chaunacidae > Chaunax > Chaunax sp. Z400. The sequence goes on from CM075185.1 coordinate 7,869,343, forward strand.
GCAGCCAATCAAAGATAAGCCAGACACAGAGAAGGACATCATCCCAGCCGTCACGAAGAAGCCCAGCAACAAAAAGACCAGGTCAGAGTACATGTTGAGGTTTCTCTTGTGTCTCTGGATGTTGTCTTTGCTGGTATCATTCTCACAGGTGTGTATCTGCTGTCCTCCAGACCCAAATCAGACACCCATCAGAGCCCACCCAGTGACAAACACAGCATACAGTCGGGCAAATCAGCAACCAAGACCAACAACAACTCTCACATTTCCAGGTGTGTATCAGCTTCTCATACTGCACGTCTCTTAGGCAGACCACGTGGTTTCACATCTATGACTTCATCGCACTTCATCCAAAACTCAAGCAGCACAAGGCTGGTGGGAAACCTCAAATGATTCACAAATGATCTTTACACTAAACACCCACTCTCACTTATATGCTCTTGTTCTGACTGTGCATGCGTCACCCAGTTAGTTGAGAAATTTAGTGTAACTGCCTCCGCAGTACTGGCAACCTCCCCTTCTTGTTTGCTGAGACACACATATTGCAGTTACCATTTCTGGTTATTAAGTTGTTGTGTTTTTTGTTCTATGACCGCAGGCCCAAACTGAAGAACATCGACCGGAGCACCGCCCAGCAGTTGGCTATCACCGTAGGGAACGTGACAGTGATCATAACAGACTTTAAGGAGAAGACCCGCTCCTCTTCCACGTCCTCGTCCACCATCACATCCAGCGCAGGCTCCGAACAACAGCACCAGAGCTCCGGCTCCGAGAGCATGGACAAGGGCTCGTCACGCGCCTCCACACCTAAAGGGGATCTCTCTGTGGGGCACGACGAGTCATTCTGAGGCCCCGTCTCTTTGCTACCCACTCTCACCCTGCTCCACTCCCCCTTTACCCCACGTTTCTGGACACTATGGATCCTATAGGGGGGAGAGATTTCACCTTTCCCATTGCTGCCCTGCCTCCATTTCATGACCAACCCTGTATGTTGAGAGGAGTTGGCTGGCTGACAGGAACAGTGCGGTGCGCCTCCTGGAGAAACAAATGCCCTGTTGAGGAAACTTCCCTCGTGGTTACACCAGTGGCACAGGCGAGGCGAGCTGGGCTACAAGGAATAATGTCCCCCCCCCTAATCCCCATCCTCCCCTGCGGTGGCATCCAGACACTTGTATGTATTGTTTTATATTCGTATGTGGATGTGAGGCCAAGTCGACATTTTTTTGGTTTGTTTTTGTAAAGAAGAATTCTCTGCTGGGCACAATAACCACCATCATTTCAATAACTTTAAACTATTATTACCCTTATTTATTACCTGTTGCACCTGTATACTTTGATGTTTTTTGTTTTTTTTGTTGTTGTTGAAGCTTGGCTGTGTAACTCTGCCGATCGATCATTCCTTCAGTGTTTTTATTACAGTTTGAAAATGATAGGACAGGACTCGAGTCACACATACAGACAAACACACACACTCACAAACACTGGTGCTAGATACACTGTGAAGCGGTTCTGCAGATCTGGGTTTGCCCATTCACTCAATGTGACAAAGTGCTGATGAATCAAATTCTCCTTTACTTTTCTCAACAACACTGTCTTACTCTGAACACTGTTGGGACCTCCATCAGGTCCATCTGCTTATTCTGTACAGGTCAGTGTGTATCAGAAGAAGGTCACCTGAAGTTCACACACCTGACTTTTTCAACTAGACTGTCAATGATTTAGTATGCTATAGCAAATCTCTTCTACAATATCTTATGTCCTTAAATGTACAGTGTAGGCTGTTGTGTAAAACACTAAAAGCTGTTGATATTCTCTGCATTCCGTATTTCGATGTTGAGTTGTCTGGCTGAAGGTAGAGCTGCTCTCCCAGTTCTTGAGCTTCGAGTTTTTTCTGTTGTGACTGAAGGATGGTTACACACAGTTCCACTTGGTAAAACCAATATCGAACTGTAAAATAGGCCTGTTGTGTCAAACTGTTGTGAATCGATTTCATTTTTCCTTTCGTTGTGGTCCTGAAGACACCTTTGAATCTTTACTCTTTCACCCTGAAAACAAGTGCGAAGACGTGAGCAATTTGCAAAGATTGACAATTCAATTGACTTTTTTATTTTGTTATTATTAATTTAAGACTCCTGTCATTGAAGGCAAAAAAAAAATATTGCAGTAGTTAATAGAACAGAATTGCTTTTTCAATTTTTAGAACCGCGAGGCTTACGTAAGGGTTTTAATTCACTTTCACCTTAGCTGATACTAGACATACATCATAATTCAGTTTAAAGTGTATGAAATTGTATAAAGAATAAATGTGTATATGATATCTTAGTTTTATTTATTGAAGGACCAAAGGAATTTCATAATGACATGATAAATAGACAGATAAATAACAATTTGAAATGCAATTATCTAATGTGTGAGATGAATAACAGTTTAAATAAAGACTAATATAATCCATGTAAATGGTGTTCTTATTGTCCACTCGTCTCTGTGCACAGCTAAATTGGGGCAGAGAACTATCATTGCTGTGTGGCTCCACACCCAGTGGTGGATCTTGTCTCGTTGAGCAGACAATAAGAAGCAGACTGGGTGCAGGTGGGTGGCTGAGAGGAGCTCTTGGTCTGCTGGGTCATAGTTTTTGGCTTTAGTGAGCCCCCTCTTTTCTCTGCTGGACCACCACAGTACATGTAGCGTCCCTTACAGAGGCCCCAACTCACCGATTGAGCCACTTCAAGAGCGACTAAAAATCTGGTTAGGTGAGTTATCAAAAGTCGCAAAAAAAAACAAAAACTCTAGCTCTGAGGGGCAGATTTTGACGTGCATTGACTTAAAAGCTTTGCAGGTTCACACATGGGGATGATACTCTTATGTGTGTCATAAGCAATGTTTGAAGCCCAAGAGATATGTGTTCATAAGTTGTTGTTTTTTCTCTGAAGCTATGGTTAATATGTAATTATGTACTTTATTGCATACAGATATGGAATCAGTGTTTAAAGTGAGGAAAAGCAATGTGAATAAAACTAAAAAGAAACGGGTCAGAGGGAAAAAAACCTTTGTCCAATTTTTACTGAGAATAAAAGCCTGCTTTGTAATGCAATTTAATAGAAATGGGCCTAAAAAGCCATCTTTTCACCTGCCTTATCTGCAACCACATTCACTTGACTGAGTACTCCAACAGAAAGAATTCATTGTTAAATTATTGACAAATGGCCATTTGCTGAGTATATGAATTATTGCTTGTATATAGAAATTTAAAAAGTGCAAAAGAAAACACTATGACTTGGAGCTGAAGTCTTTTGTTTCCTGTTTCCTTTCCGCGCAAGCAGTTCTGTTCTTGTGTGCGACCAGTAACCTTAATTTACTGTGTAAAGATGGTTACATTTTTTAGCTTTGTTCGTCAGAAACCCAAATATAGAAGGCTTGTTTACTGACTGTATAACCTTGACCGTGAATTTCCTATTAAGTGTATTATACAAACTCATTTCTTCCTATAACAATGTCTTGTACAACGCTTTTAAAGTTATTGCTCAGTTTTAAAAAAATGAAGAAAAAAAAAGTTTTAGGGACAGTACAATAATCCATTCTTTGTTTAATCCAGTTTTGGTTTTTGTCTTCTTTTTTTTTTTTTTTAACTTATAGCTGATGTGTCATTGTTTCCCCTTGTGAAATGGTCACATTATGTTCCTGGTGTGGAAATGTATGCAGCATTTTCAGCAGCTCACGGCTCCTTGTCTAGCTTATAATGTTAAAATAATACATGTTTCTGGCATGTGCACGACTTTGCGCTTATAGGCTAACCTGATCATTTTCTCCGCTTCAAATAGAAATGTCTATTTATGAATTTTGCTTGTAGTTTTTCACAAATAAAATTGTTAAAGTTATCTATTTCCTGGCTGATTTCTGGTGTCCTTTATTGATGCTACTCAACCACATACACATGTGTTTACTGACACATCTGAGCTGAGTTCCGTCCCTTCAAACTGTTTGGTAACAGGAAGAGAGTTTGCATCCGACATGGCAGACTATTGATTGAGACGTCCCAGGGAGTGTGTTCATAGTAGAGGAAGACACATGACATGAGATAGCCCTCATTGACATCAGCTATCAATCATGTCTCCCTCCTGAGGCCGGTTAGCAGCCCGCTAATGTGCCATCTAAAACTTCCAACCAAAGACTGCACTCCTCTGTCCCCACTGATGATGCATACAGATATGCAGGTTCACGTTAGAGAATAGTTGATGTTCACATTATTTGCTTTAAAATATGATGAGATTATTCACTAAGGGAGTAGCTAGTCCACCTCTCTGATTTATTCATTAATACACTTGGGCAGAACATGTTTGTAGGGTTACCCTTGTTCATCTGTCTGTACATAATGGGGATTGGTCCATCCTCATCTCAAAACCCACAAGACAGAATTCATTGAAATTTAACACATGCTATGTCGGGGCCCTGAAGGCGTACATCTCATGATTGTTTTCTTAAATCTGCTTATTTTTGCATTTTTTTTTGGCACGTTTGAACTTTAATGGCAGTGTGCTCACATTCAGCTATGATAGAGATTATGGTCTAACACATCCACACAGATTGAGTTTTTCCAGTGGCGGGGCATTGTGTGTGTGTCCTTGGACAAATCTCATTGCATCTTGACCTTTACAGGACATGTAAGTCATTGGTACAAGCTAAATGTCCTTCAGTTCAAACATGGGCCAAACGGAGCCTGTGCAGCATTCACTATGACCATGACTTTATTGATTGTCTCCCTTAACCCTCAATGACCTGAGGTGAATTTCACCTTTTTAAGTTGATTGAATGTTTTTTTTTTTACGGAAGTGCAGTATGGAGCATTCATTTTAATACTAGTTTCTCATTTACAAACATTTGAGGATTGTTTGAGGTTCCTGCTCCCGTCTTGCCTTAAAACAGGGATTTCCTCCTCACCAGGTTTTGTGCAAATCTATTCAACAGCTTATTAAAATCCAACCCTATAACCTGATTAATGCCAAAAGGGTTTTGTCTTGGGATATAGAACATCTTCCAAAGTAATTTAGCTATTTGCCCAATTTATGGCAAATATGAGAAAATAACTTTTTTAGCTGTTGATCCCTATGAGTTCTCAGTCATCCCAGTTTACTATTTTACCCTTCATCATGTATACATCTCACAGTAATGTTGCTCAGAAACTAGTCTATGTATGACCCTTTTAATAGCAGGAACAATGGCAGTTTATATTGTTAACATATGTAAAAGATCAGTTTTCCACCAAATATGACCTGATTTTTCTTATATTCATTCTAATATTGACAGTTTTGCATTGGACGGTGTGTTGCTGTCTATCAAATGTTGTTTTAGAAGTCTAATTGGATCAACTCTGGCTCTCATTCCTTCATTCTAGCTCCATTTATCTTCCTCTCCCTTTCCCTTGACTTCACTCATCAGTTTCTGGCCAAACTTCACCTCATTAAAATCCAGCTCAGTGGCCAGATTATTAGATGTGTGTGTGTGTGTGTGTGTGTGTGTGTGTGTGTGTGTGTGTGTGTGTGTGTGTGTGTGTGTGTGTGTGTGTGTGTGTGTGTGTGTGTGTGTGTGTGTGTGTGTGTACTCTGAGCTGATAGGGAAGCATGATTTTTCTGAGCTGGAGAAAAATCATTCAACAATTATGGAATCATCACCATGGAACGGATGAATCTGCTAGCTGCACTGTTAATTTACTTAATTATGTACAGTTTGCACTTTTTGCTCTGACAAATATAGACTGTAAAAAATAACTAATACATTTTGTCATTCAATCTATGAGCGATTTACTGCTTTAACTAACAATTAAAAATTCCATGACAGTACATTTATCCAGTATAATCAAAACTTCCTTTACCCAAGCAGGATATTTTGGTTTCGTTACCACCTCTGGGTGCATTTCCTCCAGGAATCCTTGAGCCCTGATGCTTAACCTGCTCCAGAGCTGCTGAGGAAGGAGCTCAGAGACTCCCCCTCTTGAGGGATAAATGGAGTGTATCATAAAAATAAAATTGTTTTCAGGTCACTAGCCAAGTAGCAAGGCCAAAAGCCTCACATATAAAACGGCTTTGAACCTATAAAATAAAATTGCCACTTGGTGTGATATGAGTAAAAACAGATCAAGTTGGCATCTGCTTTAAAGCTGCCATTATGCTGTTTGCTGATTAAGTTTCGACAAATATTGTCAAAGTGTATCTAAACAGAGGATATCAGTAATAAATTAATGTATTGTTTGGGATGCTATGAAAGTATTATGAGGAGGAGGAGGATGATATGTAGGCCTATATTATGGTGGCTCACACCATTTCCTCTCTCTCTCTCAGTTCAAAGAAGGTTTCTCTGCTATTGTTTCCATTTCGGTCAACACCCAACCAGATGGGGGTCTGCCTAAAACCATCAAACCAAACCATGACCAGATCCATTTGTTTGAAGAAGAGTTGAACATCTGCAAATAAGAAACCACCACTTTTATGTGAAGAAGAAATCAAGATGCTCGGTGCAGAACATTGGCAATGTGTGAGGCAGAAGGTGAAGTCAACCATATTTCCTTTCCAAACCACAAATCGTGTGATGTTTTGCCGCGGAGCCTGTGCTCATGATGCAGAAGCACTGAGGAAGATAGAGGGTTTAAATAGCCATGCATCATCATCGCTGCAGCTCCTTAGGGTTTATTTTTGCCACTGAGTGGTTGTCACCGAGAGGCAAATTCAAGTGAGTCATTAAATCCAGTTCTTATTCACTGCACTCCTCCATCATACATCACAGTATCTAAACCGGTCTGGCAGAAAAAGGCAAACATCACGTTTCACATGTTCACACTGATGAACATCCAGACAGTTCATCCACAGTGTGGGAGCAGCTTGGGTTGGTGCATTTTTGTCAGAGATGTCAGACTGGTGTTGTTACAGCCCTCATGCTGCGTATGGGTTTTTGTTGTGTTCTCCCCTCCCCCTGCAGGTTGCGCCTCCTCACCTCTCCACCTGCTGTGGATTGTTACCTGCAGGTGAAGCCAGTTAGCCATTAGGGCCTGGCTCTTAGACGCCCTGATTGGCCAGTGCTGTGGTGCCAGTCGGTCTGTTGGCAGTGATTGAGCTGTGTGTGGTTAAACTCTGGCAGTTTGAGTCACTTTCTTCCGTGAAGAAATAATAATAATAACTTTATTTACACAGCACCTTTAAAAACAAAGTGCTTTGACAGACTAGGCAAAGGCAGTGGAATACAATACAAAAGGCAGAGGCACAAACAGTGGGCATAGACGTTGAGAAGACAATAGAAATTAAAAGATTAAAGGACGTTAAAGGTTTATAAAGACAGTAAAAAGCCAATAAAAAAAGACAATAAAAAGGACAATAAAAAGGACAACATCACGTAAAAGCAAGTGAGTTTTAAGAAGTGATTTAAAAGAGGTCACTGATTCTCCTCAGGCAGGTCATTCCAAGGCCGAGGGGCCCTAATGGCAAAGGCGTGGCCAGCTGTAGATTTAAGCCTCGACTTTGGAGCAACCAGAAAGGCCCCACCCGAGGATCTAAGGGACCGTTTACACGACGACAGCTTCACCCAAATACGGAAACCTTTTGTTGCATTTTGACCATCCATTTATACGAAAATGGCGTTTTCGGTGACTGAAACCACAAACTTTTAAAAATGGGTTCCAGAGTTTCCGTCTTTTTAAAAATCCCGGTAATTAAACTTAGCGTGTTACTTCCAGACAAATCAAAGCCGCTTTCATTATTTCTAGTCTGCTTAAAATATCAGAATTACATGTAAGTATGTTGCAATGTAAATATATTTGAATATGAGAAAACGCTGATGTTTCACTTGTTCGTTCTGGAGCTTTCAACTGTATCGCATGGTTTTTGTCAGCCAAAGTAGAATTCAATTCAATTCAAATTCTTGTCTACTGCTGCTTCGAAAGTTGATCTCAATAGTTTATTCTCAATAATCCCGACTGAAGGTTCACTTATTCCCTTATTCCGTAGATGAAGAAGACACCACAGTCTTCATACTGATCAAGTCTGGGAAGATGTGACCTTTATAGATGGAGGACTGTGAACTCACACATCTCTTTCTGACAGGGCTTTGTGGGCGAATCATTATGCATCTGTGCACTGTAAATGTGCATGCAACATACCGAAGTCAGAATCCGCCTATTCAGTCATGCAGGGGTGCCCTTGTGAAAGGGCAGCACTGATCCCTGTTCCTTAAATGCTTCCATAACCTACGTGTCTGGACGACTGGGCAGATTTCCAAAGCTCAAGAGGGTCTCCGTCAGCCATCAATCTGACATTCCAGTAGTCCACCCCCTCCCCCTTATCAGTGACTTCCACTTCCCAATGGTAGTACGTGTTCAATTATCTGAGCTTTGTCTCTTTTCTGGTTATTCTAGTAAATGCTATACAGAGGAAGGCCATTGTACATTCAAATTCACTAATCATTGATATGCACAGGCAAGAGCGGGCTGGGATAATAATTTGGATCAGGTAACTAGTATATCAGTGCAAGCTCATCTCCAGATTTAAGGGGTGGCATGGTGAGCAGTGGTTAGTGCCGTTGAAACACAGCAAGAAGGTTCTGGGTTCCCTTTCCTCCCACAGTCCAGAGACGTGATACAGGTGACTCTAAATTGCCCGTTGGTGTGAATGTGAGTGGTTGTTTGTCTCTATACTGCATGTGTCGGCCCTGTGATGAACTGGCGACCTGTCCAGGGTGCACCCCGCCTCTCTGTCAGCTGGGATAGGCTCCAACCCCCCCTGTGACCCTGCACAGGATAAGCTGCTGTAGACAATGATGGATGTCATTTTCTTCACTTTTGGAGTGTTTGCACCTGGAATTTCACTTGCTTACCATCACGAAGCTCTGGTAGCTCTGAGTAACTGAAGATATTTCTACCAGACCAAAAAGATTATCCAGTTATTTATGTTCTGCATTACTTGAACCTCCTGCTCAACATATAGTCAACTCAGGACAGTTGCGATATGACGTGCTGAAGGCAGCCCCTGGTAAACATCAAGACGTCCCTTGCTCATAAATATTTAGCAGCACTTTCCTTGCATGATTTTCTCCTTTTTTTGCCTCCCTCTGAGCTCTACCTTTTCTCTTTCTCCCCTCCTGTGTTGTCCATTTTTTGCCCAACCCACATCGGGTCAGGTTGATGTGCATCCGACCCATGTTGTACTGCCATATTTCTACAGTGGCCCTGAAAGGACAAACCAAGCATTGGCGTCAAAGCATTGCATTTTCAGTGGCCACCGTAGGGTATAGTTGGTTGCACTCTGCAACCACACAACTAGATGCCGCTAAATCCTAAACACTGGGCCTTCATTAAAACTCAGCTTAGCTGACACATTGTTAGGTATAACCAGAGGGCTAACCCTAACCCTCTTTTTGCACAGCTGTTTGTATAATGTAGAAGCCAAGTGTTGTTTCAACTCAGGCATCCATCCATCCATTTTCTGTAACTGCTTATCATGTGGTGAGAGGGTTGGAGCTTATTCCAGCTAAAATTTGGCAATAGGCAGGGTACAAAAGTTGCCAGTTCATCACAAGGACAATATTTCTATTTGAATGTTTCACACTATTTCACACAGACTCTTGCATCGTCAACAATACACCAACAGAGGGGCAAGTTGATAAGATGATGATACTATACAGATATTCCTCAGTTTAGTTAGATGTAAATGTGATTTTGGAATGTGTACGTTTTAATGAAACCATGTTTGAACTCAGAAATAGCTGCTGCAGCCGGCAATGGGAAGGTGGTCTTGGTCATTTAAGAGAGGTAGACCTATCAAAAGCTGCCTGCAGACACTCTGTCACCCTGTTAAAATGAGGGAGGGCATTTCTTCCTCTTTCGTTGTTATTGTTTCTTCATAGTTTGTGGGTAAAATTCTCTATTATTTATTCTTATTGTGGGGAATGACTGATAAATTGGCTCAATCTATTGTTTTTCTATACAAAAATGCTGGTAAAGCAGATGACTCACTACATGAGGGGACATTAGGTCATTAAAAATGATGAATGGCCTAAGCCTGCATCTTTTTAGACAGGTTTTGTACATCACGGTCGTATCCTTCCATCCTGAAAGTCAATATGGACCAGAAGTGATCGAATAAACAAGAATCAAGAATTCTTCTCCTGTCTTCTCTCGTTGATACATCCGCCACTCAACAAGTCATATTATTATAGCAAGGCTGTCTGAGATGATGAGCAGCACTTCAATCTGACATTCCTAAGATGTACAATCTGTGCTGAAATGATGATTGCAGGAGTTTCTTTTATGCTGACCGTGGTGTTCTGAACAGTGTTATCAGGCTCATGAGAGCAAGGAGAACCTCCTATATAAAGATTATTGTGGCACATGAGCCTCAGCTGTCCTTATTTAACCTTTACAGCTGTAAACACGAGATACAACCTCTTATTTGGTGTCTGTCAATCAATATGACATCGACCTCCTCTCTAGGGTGGATGAAGTTATCATCGCGAATAGTACTGTGTAATTGTGGATATATAGGCGGTGACTGTAGCTCATTTCCAAGACGTGTATTTATGGAGAGACCTGACCAAAGATGTCTGTGCTGTAATTCTACTGATGTGAATATGATAGAGCGGATGAAGATGTCTCAACAAGGCTCCATGTCAAACTACAACCCACTTAAGTTCAGGCATGAGCAGTGGGAGGTCACAGGTCTCCCCCATGATTACTCAGCATCGGGTGAGCATCGCTCAGTCAGCGTCATCACACTGAGATAATCAATGAAGGGTCAGCTATAGTGCTCTGTATACACTCCAGTGTCTGTCTTCTCAGACAACACAAAACCAGAGTGTAGTCAGACGGATTCTTAATGCCCCTCGCCCCCACCCCTACCCCCTCATCTGTCTGCTGAGATCAAATCTCCCAATAAAAGAACAATGATAAAGGATTTATTGAGCCGCAACCTCGGCGCTCATAACGTGGAACAGTAAATCTCTGTTGTGGAACTTTACCTCTTTTTTTCCCAGCCTGTCTGTGGGAGGACTTTTTCTTTTTTTTTCTTCTTTTTTTTTCTGGTGGAGTTGCTGCATATTTTCTACCCACTTTGTGCCAAGAGAGCTCCACAGAAAAAGAAAAACTAATTTCCGACAATCCACTGCAACTTGGAATTATTGACATTAAATCCCCTTCGCTGTGAGCGAGAGGCGTCGCCCTCTCTATTAACAGCAGCTCGTCAACGTAACGCAAAAATAACGAGGATCATCTTACAACCTCTACCCGCTGTCTGTGTTTCGTGTGCGTTTGTGCATGTGTGCTGTGTCTGAGTCAGTGCATGCATGTTGACTGTGTGTGCACTTCAGAGCTACATAATGAGCACGCTTAAGGATAGTGTTAACATGACCAGCGGTGCAGTAAATTATTGATGAGCCTCGGAGCCCCTGAGAGGCTTGTAAAGCAGCTTCACCTGGAGGTCAGAAACTCAGCCTGTGATATCTGTCACAGCTTGCCCTCAGGGCCTGCTCCCATGCTTTCTGACACCATTTAGACATCATACTCAGATAATAAATACATTAAACATGACTGCTGCAGCTTTTATTTGGTTTTGCGTGTGGGTTTTTATTTCGAAGTCATGCACGGATAAGATTGTTTTTCAGCCTCAAGAGTAAACACAGAATTGAATAGATTATGCGGTCCTTGTGTAAATAAGTCCTTGATCTGCTGCTGCTGCCTGTGTTGTTGTGGCTAATCGGCAGTTTTAGTCTCCTCCTGAATGCTCTGTCTTCTCTCCCTTAATGGGAAAGCATTGCTTTATCATTTAGGCTAATTACTGCAGAATAAATGGTTTCTCGCTGCCTGTCAGCCTGCAGTGTGTAATCATTCTTGACCTACTCAGTGAACTCCATGTTTTAAGTATGTGAACTGTATAATATTCGCCCGGCTTAATTATTAATAGGCCCAAACTGCGGTGGATCTGCCATCCATTTAATCTGTGCTACTTATAAATGCAGTTGCACAGCCCAGTGAAGTCAGAGAGGAGAGAGGAGAGAGGACGACGAAGTGGAACCAGGATGAAGAAATGAGAGTGAGACCTAATCTAAACAGACTCTGCAACAGTATGGAAAAAACAGATAACATATGGTGGAAAACTTAACTTTTCACATTTTTAATGATAAAAAAATGCATTTTTTCCCCCTGTCTTTTATAAATCTATTTCTTGGTTATGTTATATTGACTTGAGCTCAAATGACGGGTAAAAAATAATCTAATAAAAGTACACTTTTTTTTTTAATGCCAAGAGAAAAACCTTAGCATCTACTGATCAGGCAACAGCCCTGAATTTTAATTAGTTAGTGTTGAAGAAATGCCTGTTTTAAGTAAGACGACTGATACTCCAACTGTGTTTGTGACTTTTTAACCAATATATATAATATATACTGTATATATTATATATATATATATATATATATATATATATATATATATATATATATAATATATTTATCAGGGTCTGATCAATGCTTTGGTGATCAGTTTAATGTAGATTAAAAATATGTTTTCTTGATGCTAACATCACTTTTCTAAGAAGGAATTCTTGTAAGCTGTGCTGCCTATTGACAGTTTTGGGACATAATCATGTCTCACTACCTATATAAGCCTACTACACTCAGCATTATCTGTAAATCTATCTGCCATTCATCACAATATGTCCCATTGGCTGGCCACAGCCAGCTTCTAACAGGTTTATCTCTAAACTGGTTTCTAAGAAGTTCAAAAGGTCCCTTATTTCAAAATACTTCAAATGCTCATATATAAGCTACTGTGACATTGTGTCAAGGATCTTTCTACACCCCTGTTGCATGAATCCTCAGTCTCAAGTAGGAATTATGTCTCTTGAGTGTTGAAAGCAGGAAGACAGACAAAAAAAAAATATTTCAAAATCCTTTTGTTCAGCCTTTGTTTTGTGTCACATTTGAATGAGTGCTTGAGGAGGAACAAGCGGCTCAGAGTGATTAGCGCTTTACTCATTCGGACGCAAAGTTTGTTCCACTGACAGGCCTGGAGGACTGCTCTGCCAAAGCAGCCAGTCATTTGTCACGCTGCAAATCATGCACGAGGCTGACAGTTTGGCACGGCTTCAAATGTGTGTTTGCATTTGGGAGCCATATGCAAACAAAACGTGCTCAGCCAAGCTCCTAATGAGCGATCCAGGGATCTGGAGGTAGTCTAACTTGAACTCATTTACTTGCATGACCCAGGGCTTTGGAGGAACACTTTCCACTGTAATCTGAATATCTCAACAGACGCGAAGGAATGTACTTTTGAAATGTACTCTCGCATCAACACGATTAGTTCACCCAATCGACCACATTCTGACAACTTTGGCCTTCGTTGCTTTGAGGCAGAGATGAGATAATGACGAGCTGAAAGCATTACTTCAAACTCTTTTAACAACTAGAAAACCTGTTGTTGCCATTGTGCATTTGCATCTACACCCCACTTGCTGCTGTTGTTCGAATTAATCAGAATCAGAAATGTTTTATTGCCAAGTGCATTTACACCTAAAAGGAATTTGTTTTGGCATTCTGGCGCTTACATGGAAGTCGACATAAATCTAAGCATAGATATAAAATAGAAACTAAATAGAAACATCTTCAATATACAGGACAATTATGTGCATCAATTTATTTTAAAAATAATGTACAGTTGTGAGAGAATGTGCAAAATATGACTGTGGCTTAAGGCTAACAACATTCCATCATCTGCATACAAGTCCAGTGTTTCCAGTCATAATTAAGGCATCATCATGATCTCGCCAGCAAACATTTGGTGGCTGCTTTACTGTGAAAGAATGAATAATGCAGGAGACTGTACATTTTTAGGCTCCAACAGCTGAGACAAAGACTGTTTGAAGGAGAAGCATCACTGGATCGGCACATGAGGAGACCTCCTCATAAAACACCTCATATCAGGAGGAGCGTGCGGCGTTATCGCCTTAGATAACATAATCTGTGAAGGGTTTTTACCTGTCAGTGCGCGTGAAGTTGCTCATAACACTCAGATGTTTATCTGTGTACAGATTCAAGACAGAGATTCGGAGGCTCCTCTCTTTTCACGGAGGCGATGATGAGCGCGGCAGCTGCTGCCTGCGCTGCTGCAGCTGCTGCGCTCCCAGCAGCGACTGATAATGAAGATGATGCAGGAGAAGAGGAGGAGGAGGAGGAGGAGGAGGAGGAGGGGGATTTGTTCTGAAGGGGAGGCAAAATAAAGGTGCCTCTGCTGCGACATTTAATTCACAAGTGAGTGGTTGTTATGCGCTGTGCTGGTGTGATTGAAAATGACTTGGCTGCTGCCTGATTATTTTCCATGGCATATATGTGACAGTGAAAAGCCTCCTCTGCAGCGGGGAGCATAATGAGATGTTGTGAGGAGATAGAGTACAGCATGTATGAGCCCCAGTCTTATTTCAGGCTCCGATGAGGATGGGTGTCTGGAAGAATGGGGGCATATGGGATGTTACAGTCCTGTTGAAGATGTCAGTACCTACCGGGGCTGCGAGCCTTGCCAACCGACGGCGCCCTGCTGCCAACTGGCACGACTGGAGCTGCATGTTGAGCGTCTCTCCTGCAGCAGCCCACAGAGCATTGTGGGCCCCTCGGAGTCAGCGAGCCAGTGAATCATTTATGCTCACGCTCCCACTTGCCAACACGCTTGTATGACACACTTTTTTTTTTTGCGATGTAGTGTGAGAAGATTTAGGGGTAAGACAAATATATTTGCAGAGAGGAAATGCTGTGGCTCGGCTTTGTTTACATCAGCAGCCACCTCTCTTCCTTCCCTCTCAACCTCAGTCATGCTGATGTTTTCACAGTCTGATTGAGATGCAGGAGACTTAGGCAGAAAAAAACATCCCTCCCTCCCCCTCCAAAAAATTATCAGCCCTCTCTCTACAGCTCACCGCGCCATCGCTACCACTCAAGACAGAATGAAGTGGAGGGGGTGTCTGTTGGCTTAAAGATAGAGATTGCCTCTGCTCCTCTCCAATATTTCATCAGCGTTGGAACTCACCCCCCGTTCTTGGGAATTAATGGCTAGGATTTCTATGAATCTGAAAACAGGCTGCCGCGCTGTTTTGCACCTCTGCTGTGGAGACAGGGAGGCAGCCAGCCACAGCAGACAAACACACAAAATCATTAACACACCCTTATTATCTTAGCTTAGAGAGCCTGCGCTTACGTTATAACACATGATATCTTTCACATCTACATTTGTCCTGTTTGATTTAGTTAATATTCAGCTTGAGGCTTTTAGTCTGTTTAGAGAGATTATCTCCTTATGCTCCACCCTTAGGAGGATACTCTGAGCCAAACAGGTGGTTCCTTACAAATTATTAAAGAGATGACACACAAAATGTTGATTGGTGTTTTTTTGGTGTTTTTTTTTAACTTTGGACAGAGCTGATGCTAAGCTAATCACCTCCAGCTCCACACTCCATAACGACGGACTGCTGTGTGATTTATAACGATCATCTCATCCAAATCTTTGTCAAGAAAGCAAATAACTGTTAAATTTGGAGTGAGCAATTCTCTCGGTATTTCTGCTCCAATAAGTGGACAAATACACCCCTGTCTTCAGGTCTCCTTCAGAAGTTATGGCCCCAAAATTGATGGACACGCTTTGCCAAGGCAGCGACACCAAATGGGCCATGCAGCTGACCCAAAGAGAAACATGGTACAATCCAGAGTGTCTGCTGCCTGGGGTAAATTAGCTCCAATAAATAGCATCACACAGATGAAGACATGTAATTCCAAGGGTAACGATGCAACGTCTGCTGCAACAAGTGAAATATTTTTATACCAAGAGGGGTTTTGTTATATAACTAAAGCTATTTACTTTATTTTAGACAGAGGCAGGGGTCAGAGTGCATCTGGTTTCCTTGTTGCTCATTGGCTGGAAGAGAGTCATGTGTCTCTCTCTCTCTCTCTCTGAGACACTTTTCTTTTGTTTCCTATTTACAGATCCAGGGCTGTGTAGATTCATTCAAATGCACCCAAAGGGAATATCCACATATGCAGCACAGGGGTCGGGTTAAAAGGGCGACTTGCTTGTGGGTTCGCTGGGACGTGTAGTCCCTCCAGTAACTCCTTGGTCTGCCCTGGTGTCTCTGGGATACCTACAAACAGAGACACTTACAGTACATGGCACAGGAACCATGTCATGTCCCAGTGAGGAGCAGCAAGAACCTGGCCCATGATCCTCCTTGGTCTCCAGTCGGTACACAGAGTTCATGAGCATTCAGTAGGTCAAGGCTTAAAGTAGGTTAAAGGTAAATTAAAAGCTTAGCTGAATGGCTTTCCTTTGAACAATGCAAGTATTGGTGAAGTCACTGCATCTAATAATCCCCGTCATGTTATTAATTAAAGACCCTTAATTCACCTTCTGACCTGGATGAGACAGGTTGCTGTTTTCCTGCAGACAACAATGACTCCAGATTTTGACCTACAGTACTGTCCTCCACACTGACTGAGCCAAACTATTCTAATACTCACCGGAGATGACAGTCAGGTCTGGTGGAGCCATGGCTGCATGGGTATCCTGAATAAATACATAACACAAACCACTGTCACGTTTCAATACCAATCTTAAAATATGCTTCATGTAATGTCAGAAAATGTAACACAATAACTCGTAGGTGAGAGAGCTTAAACGCCTCGCAGCAGCAGACCCTCACAACACATAGATGGAGGTTGGTTTTTTTGCAGATATCCATGATTGCTCCATTATTCTAGTGGATCCAAAGCTAACCTTCTGTTCTTCAACTTTAGGGCAAAATCTGTATTGTTTCTTAATATGAGCTGCAAATTGGTCTCAGTTGCAGTGGGTTTGCTGTAGGAGGCTGGATAGTGTGATCCCTGGACACCCTCATTAAAGAATACAGTAGACGGTTCTGAAAAATTCATGCTTGTCCATTGTTGCTATAGTCCACAGATAAAATGGTATCGCACATTTTC
The DNA here is from genome assembly GCA_037577475.1 of Chaunax sp. Z400. NCBI lineage: Eukaryota > Metazoa > Chordata > Actinopteri > Lophiiformes > Chaunacidae > Chaunax > Chaunax sp. Z400. Next base: position 7,886,329 of record CM075185.1, read on the forward strand.
TCTCCTCTCCTTTTCTTTATGTATCATCACACTGTTTTACCGAAGGTATGTAGACAATTATTTCTTAACATCATATGTATGTTGGTTAATTAACCAGTAGGGAAAGTAATTCTTTTGGATTTTTAGTCTCCTCAAAATAAATTAGATTTCTGTGTGCCTGAATATTCCTTTGTACCTGTGTTTCGGTATTTTGGCCATTATTAAAGAGACAAACATATGTAGAATACCTGGATAAAATACATGGCAGATGGGGAGTTCTCCTTGAACGGTGAGTTTACTGCCAGATATCAGCCCGTCAAGCATCCAAGGAGCATGCAGACATAAACAGGGAGGGCTGAATCGGTTGAGTACCGTGTATCTGTTTCCCCGCCAGCCAGTAGAAATCCAGACTCCTTCTCTCCTGCACAGCAGGAGAGCTGGAATCACATTCACTTGGGCTTAGTGTGCTCCCAGAGCCAGATTGTCCATGCACAATCATCAACAAGCAGGACAGAATAAGATGCATGATTACAGGGAAAACATTTCAGGTTTGGAAACAACATGCAAACATAGGACCTGCACTGACGCACTGACTCGCTCCACCTTTGATCACATCAGTTAAGTGTGTCTAAACAAGTCCCAGGCCCTCAGGTGGATTTCAACCCAAGACTTTCTTTGCTGTGAGGCAACAGCGCTATCCAGTATACCACCATGCTGCCCAGCTTAAAATGAAATGAAATAATTTATGTCTGCAAGGTAAAGAATGCTTGGAGATCCAGAGTTTTTATATAGACTCTTTGCTTTATAAGGAATCTGCGCACTTCTTAAGAACGTTACACATTTCATGTAGAGTACAGTACGGGTCAAAATACATTTAAATTCCAGAAGAACTAAGGGGACAAGCATCGATCCAATCTCAGTTCATTTTAAGACAAAATAAAATTTCATCATTACTTTACTCATATTGATAAAGAAAAGTAAAACCTTAATGAGCTGAGTTAAGACAAAGAAGAAAAAGCACCCAGCAGGAAAAGAAAGAGCACCCTATTACTTTTTTATATAGTCCAACTACGCCATCTTGTGGTTAAACAAGAAGAAGAAAAAAGAGTTCTCCCTGAACTCCAACCTTGTGTCTGAGCTCTGAACTAGTTTTAATCCCTGCATCAATCCAGACTGTTGCCTGGCTGTTCCCTGAGAGCTGGAAACTATTGTGACAGCGGCCCCAGACCCAGTCAATTATGCAATTGATTGTGTTGTCAGGGTTGTAGGCGAGTGATGATATGACGTGATCAGTGGTGACACCCAGTGGTAATATGTCGCTCCTGGTGCTGGCTGCTCCATCCAGCTCATTTGGCCCCTGCATCTCCCTCATCTTAATCAGATATGACAAGCTCCCCGGGCCTCCACTTACAAAACAATCACAGGCAACTGGTGGACCCATCGCACCCGAGTCCGTCACACTATTAAAAGTTGGCCATTTGCTCGTTTGAGCTCTCCTCTTAATTGTAAACACATTATTCCCAAGACAGCCTTGGAAACACAGCAGCTGTCTAATTGGCGTGTTAATTAACATTATGCACCACTTATGAGTCTGTCGACAGCATTCTGGCACCGAACCGGAGCTGCTGTCAGATGGCGCCATTTTTTTCTGTGCCATTTCTGACTCTCCCCACGCTCACTGATTAGATCCATGCCTCATCATCAAACCCTTATATCAACAAGACTGAGAATATTTGAGAAAAAGATGAGGGGGAAAAAACCACTGCTGGAATGTCACTACTTATAAAAATCATCCAGTCTTTCTTTACGTGACAGCAGAAGTTATTAAAAGTCATCTCTCCATTTGTGCGCGCTCCGCTGTGCAGGGCAGGGTTTTGTCTTCGGCCTCCTGCAGACAGGCTTCTCTCTGTAGGCGGCTTGTCAGACACCTGTCATCCTGTCTCTCCTTTTTCTAACCAGAAGAGGAACTGGCATTTCACCTACTGTCTGTCTACTGCTCCCTGCTCACGCTGCAGGAAAGATCCAATCTACAGATGGTCACATATAAATAGCACAAAAAGGTGACAGAAGGTTTGCTGTGATGCTGAAGTACATGTAATAGAAAATCAAACACTATTGCTTTTTAACATTTAAGACTTAACCCTAATATTATCCCTTTCAGGTGTCATGATGTAAATTCACAGATTTTATTGTAGGAACCTTCCAGTATATCTTTTTTATAAAAAAAATTAAATAACCTTTAAAACAAGATAATTATCTCATGTTTCAAGATCTAAGACTTTAAATCTTGCAAAGTACAGAACAATTTGCAATGTGGGCTCTCAAAGGCCATGTGTTATGCAACATTATAAATACTGTAATTTCTACTCTAACATGAAATACTGGGTTTATTATACGCAGAACTCCAAGGTACCTCAAATGGGTATCTCCTCCTCCTTTTAACAGACTGATATTTATAGTAGAATCGTCTGAATAATTGATTTGGAAGTTGAAGTAACCGGCCGCTGCATCGTGACGGCACAAAGAAAAGCCTGGTAGCTGTCCCGGATGGAGTTACTGGAGCAGAAGTTCCTGACAAAGGCGGAAGAATGAGCGCAGCACTCTACACCGCTCTCCGCTGCAGAGCTGGAGCTTGTGGTCGGCTCCTCTCGTTCTTTTCTCCCCTACAGAGATCCCAGTCGTTGTTCTGGAGTGTAATTTCATTTAACCACATTATTACAAATGTTTGAACTCTGGCACATTCATATAAATTTGCACACATTTGCACATATTAAATCGCTGTAGGGGAGAAATTATGAGTGAATCAAACATTAGCACTTCATAAAATGCTAACGAGGACCATTATATTCTCATGACAATTAAAAGCTTGTCTGTTTCTTGGTGACCTGCACAATACAACCTCCTTATAGCAACTCGACACTGGTGGCCCCTTTTATTTTGCACTAACAAGATCCATCTTTAATCAACATAAGCACCAAGGTCGTGTGTTTGATGAACATAGCATCACTGAAAGATAAAAATGTCACATGAATATTCAAGTGGCTCCACGCTGCTTGAGATGGACAGCAGCTGTGCCTTTACATGTTCATCTTCATCCTTCCACATCATCCTAATTATGGAGATATGTTAATTGGGCATCTGTTGCCTGGAGTCAAACTCATCTCTCTCTCTCTCTCTCTCTCTCTACCTCCACTCAGCCCTGATTTCTGCCTCTCTGATTGGCCGAGCCGCCTGTGAGGTCGAATCAACTCTCTGCCCAAGCATGCATCACCAGCAGCATTAAAAATGCACGCACATACATGCATGGTAACTGTAAGCAGCAGCAACATATGCTCTCATTTCATGCATGTTAACTGGTGCGAGTGGCGAGATGCACACGCGCAAACGCAGCATGTGGAGGCGATGGCAATTTTTTTTGTCAATTATGAGCGGTTGACGGCGTCAGCTGGAGTTGTGAGGAAAGCTGTGAAACCCAGTCAATTACGGAAACATGAAATTTTCTGGGAGTAAATATGCAATACACACAGTCTGATGGTCCTCTCTTCCGTGTGTGCACAACACGACACGCTGCCATTTGGCGGCTGCTTTTATTCAAAGTGTTGCAGTTCTGCGAGAGCTTGAATTTCCTAGTGTGGCAGTGAATCAAACATCTAAGCCTGGCTGGCAAGTGCTGGTGGCAGAGAGGGAGCTACACCTAAAGGCTGGTGTCAAGCAGAGGTTGCTTGAGGAGCAGTGTTGGAATGATGAGATTTCACAGGTAAAGTAAATGCTGGTGTCACTTTGTGATAGGTGTCTAAAACGTTTCCTGTCCACCCATCGTGTCTCAGGCTGGGACGATGGGATCCGGATATGTGTGGCGGCGTCCTCATCTCCTCCCGGAAACCACACATCTACAGCCTGAAAGCCCTCAGACACAGCCTCGAGTCTCAGGAGCAAGTTCCTGCCATTGCTTTGTAGAAGAGGAATGCTCATTACAACATTATCGATCAGGGCTGTACCATCGAGAGCACAAAGTTTGCATAAAATTTGTGGGTGAGGATGGGATAATATTCTATATTTAGAAACATTATTAATCTTGTTTTGTATGTTCTCCTTATCTATAGGCCTATGTTTTTGTGTTGTTGTTTTTTTTTAAATTCTGTGTTTGTAATAAATAAATAAATAGATAGATAAATATCACTATTTATCAGTAACTCTACATGCCTACATACAAAAACGTGGGTTTTTTTATGCTAGAGAGGTGTGTTAAAGGTGGACTGCAGGAAAAGCTACTGGCTAAACTTGGCTATTAATACTTCCTTTGTTACATATATGTATTCTAGCTGTGTTTTCCTGACCTTCACCGCTCATCCAACTTAGATCCTCTTGATTTTTAAACCAGTTAATATAAGTATTTTTCACCTTTTTTGTTGTTGTTTGACAGCAGCGACATCTCAAGCGCTCCGTTTCCAGGGTTCATTTGTGGCTTGCCATTATCGCTCTGTGACTATCCATTCAGCTCAATTAGCTGCGATGACACCAACCTTGCAGACGAGAGGAAACAGCACAGGATTCTGGGATGTCAGAGGGCTATTTTGAGTGACTTGCCGCTTTGGCTCATTGTCCACGTGCAAAGGTACATTTGTGATGATGTGTATAGAGATGGCGAGAAATGAAAGACTTGTGCGACTGCTCTGTCAGGTGAGAGAGGGAGTCCTTGACACGTTCTCTGAGCTGTCCTGCAACACAATGGCACTGAAATCCCCGTGTTCATGGATTCTTTATTCTTCAGGTAGACAAAACAGGAGAATATTTGAAATGTAATATATATGCATACTTAATTAGAAAATAAACGCCAGTGAAATCATTTCTGAGTAATTCTGCAAGTCGGTTCTGAGCATGATGTTAAAAAAAAAGGAAAATTACATCTAATTAAGGGTTTATTTTGCTGCAGTTCTTCACTAGGAACTCATTTGTTGTTTGGAAGAACAATACCTGTTGTATTCTGGTGTTTGGAACCTGTTTCAAGTGTTTACTAAAAAGAACTAGAGAGCACTTAGAGAGCTCATAGCTCTGCCAACGCCATTGCCAATAAAACCTGAACAATCAGAGAAAAGTTTCAAGGTAATCCCTTTTATTCACAGATACATGAAATCCATTTGAATGACTCTCGGTGTACATTATCTCATATATATTGGTGGCAGTACCATGTCTCCAACCCTCAGCGTTACTTTAGTGGGACACAATATGTATTCCCTTCCTCCGAATATGTATTTTAATCTCCCGGATCTGGATCACGAACATGTAAAAGACCGCATTTTCACTAGGTACACTGTAGGACCCCATATATGCACTTATAATGCAAATGTTTGGGGCATCACAGTGTTAATACTCCCTAATTTGCAGTAAGCTTAATGAACAGCTGTGGGTTATTGGGATGCCATTATAATTTGTCCTGATGATATTTAAATAATAATAATAATAATAATACATTTTATTTATAGGTGCCTTTCAAGACACTCAAGGACACCTTACAAAAATATACAATAAAATCAAACATTCAGGATGAAAAAATACATAAATATCAACAATGTATAAAAAAAATAGAAGAGATAAAGTTACAGGGTTAAGATCAGTCTGAATAGGCCAGTTTGAAGAGCTGTGTTTTAAGGTGTGATTTAAAGGAATGAAGAGAGTCAGTGTTTCTGATGCTTTGTGGGAGGGAGTTCCAGAAGGGAGGGGCAGCACGGCTGAAGCCTCTAAACCCAGTAGTGGTCAGTTGGGCAGGGGGTACAGTTAGATTGATAGAGGATGAGGATCTGAAGGGGTGAGAGGGTGGGCAGATGGTAAGGAGATCTGAGAGATACGGAGGTGTCAAATTGTGAATAGTCTTGAATGTGAGGAGCAGAATATTGAAATAATACGGAGTTTAACAGGAAGCCAATAAAGCTGGTTAAGGACAGGAGTGATATGTACTATGGAAGGGGTTCTGGTGATGATATGGGGAGCTGAATTCTGGACCAGCTGTAATTTATGGAGGAGTTTGAAGACCAGAGAGAATGGAGATAGGGGGATGCAGGGATTTTTTCTGCATTAAAGGTTAATGCATGACCAAATTTATCACAAATCATCCTCTGGGAAGCACGAACCCTCAACCCTGAACGCTGATCTGCACCACGGCTTGGCTTCAGGCTTTCCTTAAATTTTACTCATATGTGGATGTACAACAAAGTAACATTGCACAGATGTGAAGCAGCTGCAAAAAGCTTGCAAAAGTCACTTTTGACAGTAAGCAGAGGTCGATTAAAGCCAACATAAGAACTGACTACAGATGCACATCAGGCTTCACACTGAGCTTTTCTTCTATTGTGTGCTCAAAAGAAACCCAAGACCCCCGGGGGATGAAGGGAATCTGCTCTATATCATCTCATTTTACCCTTTTGCTGTGAAATGTCCAGATATAATGTTGAATATCACAGTGGGACAATTTCTTTTCTTTTTTTTTGGCCATCACCAGACAGAGCAGGGCTGTAAACAAGGGATTACAGTCATGCCTTCTGCTTATTTTTCTACTTCACTGTCCAGGAGATGAATCAGCCAAGAACAACGAGTGGGATGCTGATTCCATTATGCTCTCAAGAACATTTAAAAACAAGTCCCACACTACCTGACAGATAGGCTGGAACCTGATCAATAAATAAAGGAGTTATTAGAGTGGGAAATGCCGCTTACAACCTCTCAGGCAGTTTGACGTTTTCCTTCCTTTTTTTTTTTTTTTTTTGCTAGAACGTTTATGGTCTCCTTCACCTCTGAGGTGTTTGAATTATTCACAGATGACGAAAACATAAATCAAAAATAAACATCCCACCACTGGAAGGTGAGTCTACTCAGCACATGGCTTTCAATTATTACATTTCTTTACACGGGTATTTCCAGGTAACTAAAAGAAGTGAATTGTGTGTATTATGTCACATTGTTATATCACACCCCAGACATGTTTTTGTCTATTCATTCTTTTCTTCACAGAAACTATTCCTCTGTGACTGAAGTCAATTTTACAAGTGAGCTCTGTCTATGAATAAATCACTAAAAACGGGAAAAAAGGAACAAATCCCCAAACAACAGAGAGAGAGAGACAAACAAGCTATGCAAAATGCTAACAGTCACAGTGAAGGGAATAACAAAGAAACAATTGAGATGTTGGGAGAGGAAGAATAAGCAGAGATGTGTGTAGGTGTGTAGTGTCACATCAGCAGGTGCTCAGTTTAAGGACCAAGTGCTGCTTTGGAAAACAACATCTCGGCTCACAGGCTCTCGCAATCTGGTCGTTTTGTTTTGGTGATTAACTTTTTATTCATATATGTGTATCACAAAGCACAAACAGATAACACAACGGTATGCTGCACCCAAATGTTCTATGTTATGTTGCACTATGATATATGATGCTATTCCACAGTATATAAAAGCCTACGATGTAGTTCAAGCAGTCAATTCGAGCTGCACTGCTGTATAAACATGACATGTCTCTTTATTTGTATGGTTGTTTGTTTATTTATCTGTTTTTTTTCTTTTTCATCTCTCAAACTACGTGACATTAAAATACTAAAAGGTGTGATGTGTGTCTGTGCGAACATATTAGGAACATGTGTGCACAAAAGACACAAGCAGTGTGTCTGTGTGGGCAGGATTTTAAATGAGTTAATAACCAAACTGTCAGGCTAGTTGACTTACATTGTGCCTAAGTCCTGACCTCAGAGATAAAACATTACTCATCTCTGTGGTCTCTGTGTATGTGGCCACACTGTGCCTGGAGAGTGAAGCTGTTATTTCTGTTTCAAAATGTTTTCAAAAACATCTAAAGTTCACAAATCTACTGAAGTCAGAATCACTCTGGATTGATGAGTCATGTTTTGAGCTGTGCACTGATCCTCCAGAGCGCTGTCTTCGTAGGTCAAGTGACAAATTCAACCCAGAATGCCTCTCCGTCACCGAGACACACAGAAGAGGAGGTGGAATTATGGTATGGAGGTTGTTTTCTGCATCTGCCTTTACAGTGAGCTGGTGTGATGCGAAAAGTCCATTAATGTGAAAGAATAATAATAATAAAATATTACAAAAAGGGTTGCTTCCGTGTCTGAACAAGATGTGTAATGAAAATAAAAGACATGAGTCCATTTTCCACGTTAATGCACACATGGCAAAAACAACAAAGTCATGGTTTGAGCAGCATTCTGTGTTGGTGATGCTTTGGACTGGTCAGTCACCAGAAGCTAACCCCGTATAGAGAATATATGGGTGCATATAAACTGGTTGGCAGAAGATTTGGGGGCACTGACCCGTTGTGGGAAGCAGAGATGAATGCAACAGCACTGATGCAGCGCACTGTAAAGGGCTCTGTGTTTTCTGTCCCTTCATGGCTTTTGATTGGCTGACGCGTGGAGGTTCCTTCATCCCTAGTGTGCAGTGTAATTTTGTCTTTAGCTTATTTGGAGTCCTTCATGAAAAGTTAATTCCATTTATGGTCCTTCCATGTGGATTTCCACATCAGTGTTCCCTGTGTTTCTTATTCTGTGTGTTGTTTATAGGTCGCATCTCTTCCCAGGATGCTTTTCACCACTCTGAAGAAGTTTCTCTCTCTCTCTCTCTCAGATGGTTTTCTTACCGCCTTTCAGAAAGCAATAGGGATTATTGAATCTGCACCATCGTCATTAAGCTTTCCTTTGATTCATAACGACTTGTCCTCACCCATGACTTTGCAGAATCGAATTTTTGACCAGAAACTGGAAACTCAAATTGCTTTGGACCCGTAGCCTGCATCCCTTTAAATTTAGCCTGCATGAAGGACAAGTAAGAGTTTTTAGAACAGCTTTATTTTACCACCTCATATTTTTAAATTGTGTGTCTCCATTTAGCCTCTTGCTTACATCATCCCTCTGCTGGACCATTAGGAGAATCTTTTCTCCTTTCCTGTGAAAGCCCTTTTTTCCCCCTGCTATGTGCCACATCCCCCGGAGCCCTCAGCTGTGTGCCCTATTTTTAGAGGAGCACTCAGCAATTTAGCTGAACAATGTGCTATAGTCGCATCTTTGCTTCCATGTGATCTGGTGGGATGTTGACTACAGGCGTCACATTTGCATTATATGTTTTCTATGTGTAGCCATATATTGTCGGACCTCAAAGCCTCTTCATACATAAGGCAGCATCTCATTCACTGTAATGAAAGGCAGAATATGTAATATAATTAAAATAAAATACATAAAAATAACAATATTTAATATATTTAAATATATATATATATATATATATAACTCTGAGAGTAATGTGTAAGTGATAATTGGATTATAAAACAGTGTTCTTTTCCACACATTTTGCTGAATGTAACACTAAATAAACACAAACAAATGCCCCAGCTGCATATAAAACCACTGTGAGTGTTCATCTAAGGTCCAGCATTATTGAACTGGATTACTATATTAACAGCACAGCTGGGTTAATTAAATGGATGGCCTGTCCTGTTCTATAATTCCGTGGAAGCAGGCTCAATTAACCGCCTAATTAGAGGCAGAGCTTGCATGAAACATGTGAATTCACCTTGAGTCTTATTCAATTTATTGATCGATGCCCTCTGATAGAATTAAGAGTCACAGAAAATGCAATAAGCCAACAGAGACACAAAGGGATTTCTTCCCCTTTGATTCATCAGAATATAATTAACAAATTATGTTGTTTTTCCTGATTTGAGCCAATTATGTTTATGTATTTATTTGCCTTAGAAGCCCTCTTGTTGGCTGAATGAGAACGTGTTTCTATAGAGAGTGTATATATTGGTGTGTCCTTGAGATGAATAAGTGCAGCACTGCGATGCCATTATCAAACGTGTATTGAAACAGAGCCCTTTCACTTATCCCTGACATATGAATTTGAAAAAAAAAGTACTTGAAGAGCACTCTCCTCCTGTCCAACGTGAAAACACTCAACGGAGTCGTTTTCAGGCGATGCCGAATGCAAGAGAAGGTGGGCAGGGAGAAGCTGTAGGTGGACGCTATACTTAGAGGACTCCTATGTGGGAGGAAGCGCGTCTGATGAATAGGATGAGAGCCATTAAAAATGGCATTGACAAAAAGGCTGGAAGTCAGATCATCATCTGGAGAGAGGGGAGCGTATTAGAGATGATAGCCTCGGCCTGCGGCAGGTGAAATGCGGAGATGCGGAGGCGAAACAGCAGGCAGGATATTTAATCACTGAGCTGCCACTAAAGGTTCATTCCTGGAGGGGAAAAAGTCCGGAGCACCTTAAATTACTACATTTTGCACAGCTAAATACAAACAGGCAGCACACACACATACTTGCTCAAACTGTTCTTAAAGTCTGGTGGTATTTTATATTTTTCCTGCATGAAAAGGTCAAATCCACATTGTTGCACCAGGTTACATGTTCCTTCATGACCATGAACGCTCATACTGTGGTTCACTTTAACTCAGTCCCACATACATCATCCTGCTGCTGTGAACACCAAAGAGCACTAAATCTGTATATACAAATGAGTGAAATACATGAATTGAATTGAATAATATTTTGATTTAAATGATGTATTATGCGGTGGCACAGTGCTGCAGTGGGTAGCACCGTTGCCTCACAGCAAGAAGGTCCTGGGTTCAAATCCACCTGAGGATATGGGACTTTTCTGTGTGGAGTTTGCATGTTCTCCCTCGTGTCTGTGTGGGTTCCCTCCAGGTTCTCTGGCTTCCTCCCACCCAGTCCTGTGATGTACTGGTGACTTGTCAACCATTGTCAGCTGGGATAGGCTTCAGGCCCCTGCGACCCTGCACAGGATAAGCGCCTAAAGAAAATGGACGGATGACTTATTGTTTGAATCCAACCCATTATCAGTATTTCAGTTTTGAAATAATGTAATTGGTACACATTTTTACTTTATTTAATTTCTAATTCTTTTCCAAAAGGCTTCAGTTTTGGAATTTTATTAAACTTGTTGACAACATAAAATGTCACCAGCCTTTTCCTGAACAGTTATAACCTTTTTAATTAATGGAATTAACACTGGGCTCTCTAATTCTATATAACAGTCTTATAATATTATATTGCAATATTAGCTTCTATTGCATAAACAGAGCGGTTTGTAACTCAAAGATGTTAAAAATGTGTGTTGAAATTTTATTCACCACAACGTTATGAGGCGATTTGTTTATATAATGTATTGGAAAAGAAAAAGAAAGTGTTTACTTTTGAGATAAACATTTTTTTTTTTTATGAGTGACACGAGGCTTGTCACATCCCTTACCAGCATTGTGTTTGTGTGTGTGTGTCTGTGATGTCCTGACACGTCACATCGAGGGACGTCTGTCAGGAGAGATATAACACTTTTCTGATTGATCCCATTTTAAGCCCAAAAGCATGAAATGCAATCCAGCCTTGAAGTGCAGAGACAGAAATATAAATAACTGTCACGGCTCCCCTTTCATAAAACTTCTTCTGTCTGTATTCATATCCTTTTACAATCAGACTGGAACATCTGCCACGCAGACTGCAGATTCTGTCAGAGAATCAGGACAAAGCAGTCAGCTGTTCCCCTGTGGGCATACACGCTCTGCTATCTTTGAGTTTTTCTATCAGCGATGCACACAAAGCTGTACGTGTCATTGTGAGTGTGAGAAACAGGGACACTGTTTGGCTTTGGAGCATCTCTGATCCCCCTTGTGCTGCTCTCAGAATCCATCCTGAATGTTTCAGGCACTGGACATTTAAAGAAAAACTCTTTTGTGGGATGGAATAAGTGGAAATCAACCTATAAAATGGTTTTGTATTCCTTGTATTTTTAAACCTGGACCACATTTCTACACCAGAGGTAAATAACTGGTTGATCAGTTTATTTTTATGGGCGGATTCATCTGCATACAATAATGCATCAACAGTAAAGACTCAGGACTACAGTTTAATCTTAAACCCATTGTGAAGCACATCTACAAGATAATGAAACTGCATCATCAAAATGCATGCATATGTGCGCTTACACACACAATAACAACTTCAAGTGTCATAAAGTCTAATGGCCACGAAGCCAGCATCCAAAAACAAAACTCATGCATGATCCCGGACTCTGCAAGTGATGCAGTTTAAGCATATCAGCCAAATAGCCACAGGTATTAAAAGGCCAATCCCACTTCCTGGTTTTTATGATTGTCAAAGGTGGTGAAATCCAAGCTTCAATGTCACTTTTCAAATAGCATGTTAAACTCAAACATGATTCCATCTTAATTCAACTTGTTTTGATCGTTGGCTAGCACACTAACGTCAGCTAGCGCCTTTCATACTTACAGCTCCAGCGAACATGTAAAATAAGAGTGAAGCTAAGATGTGACAATAGTAAGTAGAGCAAAATGAAATGCATGAAAGACGACAAATGCAACACTACCAGTTTCTGTTTCGGAGCAGAGACATTAAATACAATGAGAGAGGAAGGATGTCTACCGTCACACCCAGACACCACAAACAGACAAAAAGATGTACAAACAACACAGGAAGTTTTTATTTCACCCTGTGAATTTTATTTTATTTGTTTCCCAAGCCTCGTTGGCCCTTTCACATTGTAGGGCCCAGGACTTTAAATAATACACATTGATGCTGATTCCTCTTTTGGGCCCCCGGGGCCTGTCCATAGTGCCAGCTCTGCCAGTGGATTGCCTCAGCTTGGGACCATGACTACAAGTGCTGCAACCTAATCCTTAAGAGCAAATGCGCCCATAGAGGTGTCTACTAAAAGAGTTTTTACCACTAACAAGCTCACATTATTATCTCAAGTCTCTGACACCATTATGGAAATGATCCCTACAGAAATAGACCTTTTTGTTGAAGAGTAACACCCTATGTTTAAGCAAAAACAGCTTCGATATCAAAAACAGCAGTATCCACTGGCTAAAACAGTAATGTTACCTTACAGGAGTTGCTAGATTGTTGTATGACTTCATTTCTGCACTAAGTCATGCAATTACACACACAAAACAACTGGCTCAAATCTTGGTGATTTACTAAATTCAGAGAAGCTGTCAAAACAGGTTCAAGCAGGGTGAGATCGCATTTAAAGTGCCTGATCATAATTAGGCCAATGCTTCACTTGGTTTCTGTTACAAACTTGTCAAAAAGCAGGTTGATCCTATAGCAAGGGAGCAAAATAATCTGTGAGAGTGTATATGCCCTCCAGCAGACTCTCTCTCACATGGTGACTGCTTTGTATGCTTGCCACTCAGTGATATACATGCATTTGCTATTCTTTGCCACTCTCTAGATTTTGTTTCTGGCTTGCAGCAACTCTCAGTTATTGAATCTGTGTGTGAGGACTTTCACTATTTCACACCAACACCTGCTAACTGGCTCTCACACATTAAACTTTGCTCATAAATCTGACGCCATAGACATACTGTACATCTATATATGTAATATAAAGAAACATCCTCAACATTTCTCGTTTAATGCAGACTCTCACACCCCGCATCAACAGGAAATAAGATGTAGATTTATACATTCACATACTGGATTATGAGAATCCACAAATAGTGCTTCTTACTCACCGTGTGTCAGCTTCACCATCTTTAGCTCTAAACGATCACATGTGTTGGGGGGTCCACCCAGGACCGGGGTCTATTGATGGGAAGACTCTGCTTGTCAAAAACATTTTGTATGTTTATCATTAGATTCTTTCATCCCAAATGAACAAAAAGTGAAGAATCTGATATCCTGGAAATGAAATAAAATGAAATGATAATCAAATTGACTGCAGAGATAAAAGATGAAAGGTGATGTACTATTCCACTGCATCTTGCATAATGTATGTGACGCCCTGGTGCAGGGCGGAAATTGTGTTTCTAAAAATATTAGGAAAATAAAGGGAAATGTGTTTAAATGGGCAGCCGGAAATAAAACGTTCTAACTTGGGGATTCAGTTCTGTCAGACATGCAGATTTTTTTTTTATCATTAGACTGAGAAAAACACAGAAATATACAGTATTCTCCATAGTTTGTTTAATTTTATATCATAAGCTTAATTTTAATCTACAGTACAGATTTATCCCATCTTAACTGCAATAATTGGAGCATACATAGAGGTAGATACATAATTCAGCTAATTTATAAAATATTTTAAAGTCTTCCCATTATGTTTTTCCACATGTACAAGATACTGAAATCCTGCATCTGCTTGTGCCAGTATAGTAATTTTATTGTAAATCTGATACAATTGTTACAGATTTATTTTAAACTTGATTTTTAAAAAATAATTACTTATGAACCTCTAAAGCCTCTTCCAGAAAACACTCATTAAAGCTATAATGTAGGCTTCTACAATAACATGGTTAAATACAGAAATCCAGCAAGTGATAAGAATTAACAACGAGTTAAAATATCCATTCACAATTTATTGGTCGTGATTTACATCTGAGATGAATGCATTACAAACGGCATGTAATTTCAGACATAGTAATCATTAGGGTGCCCCGCTGGGCTGCAGAAGTCATGCTGTGTCTGAAACAGAGCCAGAGCCGTTCCAACTCTCACTGTACATCCACTCTCAGTCATTGAATGATTCAGACACAGCAGGCCAAATGAATAGTCTCACAGATAAAACTCTATGTAAGCTGGTATTATGTATCTTAATCAGGGGTGTAACACAAAGCTCCCAACTTTTAACTGATTATGTCATAAAATAATTTGCACTCATAACTTTATTTTACCTATACATCCTACCATTTGTAATTAAATGCCTTAACTGCACCTATTCTGTGTCAGTAGTCTGTATTTGGGCCCTTGTGTTCCTGTTTTGTACAAGCATAATGTAAAGAAGATGAATTCCTAATTATTTTTTAGCAATAGCTCTTATTATAAGGGCTCTCATTTGTTCAGCATAACACATCAAACCACAGCACAGGCAGTTGTTTTTTTTCATGTTGCGGTGTTGTTTTGTTTCAAATGAATGCACAGTCAAGTGTGGTGTTTCCTTTGTAATTAACAAGCCATACCAAGTAGTGGTAATTCTGTATGTGAATAACAGCGCTCATTAACACCCAGTGAAGCTGTCTGTGGACCATTCTGCATATTAATGCACAGTGACTGCTCTTCCAACGCTCCCCACAGACGTGGTGTGTTTACTTCTTGAGGTTGTTTGACATGCTTGCACAACCTCTCAGAAAAAGGCCCGTGCATCATGTTTTTATCCCTCCTCCTCAAACAAATGCGTTATTTGAGGAGGGATTACAAGATGCAACAGCAAGGCTCCTGGGATCTGTACCCAGGAGAGGAGAGAAGACAAATCACGGTGACTGAAAGATCACCCAGTCAAAGTTTCCATGCTCTCCATCAGAGACCTCAACACTCAGGGAATATTCTTTGGTATGCAGGAGGTGGAGATGATTTGCCAGGCCTTGTCTTTAATGATGGGAGCACCTTGTTATCCAAGCTGTTCATCTCTTACCCGGGGCAGTAGGGTAGGCTCTAGGAGGATGGGGGGTTTGCATAGCAGCTATTCATCAAACATGGAAATGTATGAGATTGTAAAAAGCTCTTTATAAGGAGCAGCATTTTATTGCATAGTATATAATGTTTGGACCTCCTGGTGCACATATGTCCCTCTCACTCTTTGACAGGTTGTCTCTTTGTGGTGTAATATAGCCAAGTACTTTGACTCAAGTGCTGTAGTTAAGTACAAATTTTATTTTTTCTATATTTGATTATTTCCATTTCATAACTTTTTATTTCTCCTAAATCTTATAGGGACAAATTGTACATGTAATCCAGTGCATTAATCTGACAGCTCTACTTATTTATTATACATAACAAAATTTTACACAGAAAACATATTAAGATGCATAAATAATAATATATACAATAAATATAATAAATCTATACAACAGTGTACTACAACTAAGTCAATGTGATGCAAACGTCTCAAATATTTCATGCTTTAAGTTTCTCATTGTTAGGTTTGCTGCTTTTTCATTTCTTAAATTACAGCAAACAAGCTGAAAGGTCTCCTGACTCCACCTCTTCTGGCTAGCTCAAGGTAGCCAGGCAAAAGCTGCAGTTAGCAACAGTAGCTGGCAAGTCTTCCCCCCATAGAATGTGATTTAAAAAATGAATGGCATCCATTCGTGGCACTGCATTATTTAAATTAGGTCCACCAATAATGCCCAACTATACTGAGATTGATGAAAATGCAACAAGAGAAGTGGAACACATTGATTCAGGGTGTCATTGGATCATCTGTTCATCGCATTTCATCATCCAGCAATTAGTGATCTGCAAAACTATGAAAGGTCCCCAAATGTAATCAGTACTGATCAATTAAGATAAAATGTATGTAGGCTTACCCAGCCATGAAATAGTTCATGAGTCTTTTAGCAGTTGTTATGAAACCTGCAGCTACAGAACATCCCAACGTATCCAAACTGTATCTATGTTTTAAACGTTCAACATCAAAAGATACGACGACAAAGGAAATGGAGGAGGAATTCGGGGGGGGAAGGGGGAGATTAGGACCTGTAGCTTGATGTTTTCGGTAAGATAACAGACATTTAAGGCCAAGATTACCTCCTTGGAGGGAATTGACTGACCTTTGTCTGAACTCCTGTCTCTGTTTTCTTGCTGCTGGGGACACAGAGAGTGAGATCTGCATCCTCAAATACCCTCCTTACATCACTATGCAGTTCAGGCAGACTAACCTTCTTCAGATGATAGACATGCTGTTTTTGTGTTTGTCTGAGCCTCTGAGCCTCTACTGGGGGTTAGTTGAGGTTTTTAAATGTAAAAGTGTGTCTTTACCAGAGTCTAAGCTGGTAAGCTTGATGTTATTCTGTTGAAAGTCCAACTGCAGAAAAGCCTTGAAGAGTCTAGGGAAAAGATGTAGGAGTATTTTCTCTTTGGCTTAAATTCTGAGGAAGATGTTGTTTTTTAAGGTTGCAGTGGTCCTGCATGTGTTACTGTTTCTCATGTGCATTCTCAAGATACCGCATGTGGGAACTGCAACCCCAGTTTGCTCTCTCCAGAGAATGCCATAGCTATATGCTCGCTAGTTACAGAATAAGGTCATGAAACCCCTTTGCACAATTAGTCATCATTAGTAATGTATGGCTCAGCTGAGACATCATCCAGATCCTCCTACATATTGAGCTCAGCTAATCATTTGTGCTCAACATAATTCATTTGGGAAACCTACATCATGCAACCATGCAAAATGATTTATTAATGACTAATTTATTAATAACACACCAGAGCTGGTGAGGATAAGATATCAGACCTGCTGTAAGTGAGTCACTCAGACCACAGCAATACATGATATGGAACAGGAGACTGACAGACTGCATCAACATGTCCTGTAACCAATGACCGTGAAACCGATAAAATGGCCAAAGGTGTCAGTAGGCTGACTTCCAGCCTTCCTTATTCTGTCGAGGACAAAAACCAGCCCTGTCCTCTGGAAATTACATTTATGTACAACTAATTTGCAACAGCAAAACATCTTTATAAGAAAAACAGAATGCTCACAAAGTCACAAACATGTAGATGCAGGACATTAAAGTACAATGTTCACGGGAAATGTATTTTATTTATTTATCAGAAGAGTAAACCCAAAAAAATGATGTTTCCCTGACCTGTTCCAATGTGTTATTTCTGCCTAAAAGTAGTCATAAACACATTTGTTTCCTAACCTTTAACCTCTGGGCTTTTGTTACCTAAACCTAACACACAGGCTGCTTTCCCCTTTCCCCCCGTGTCCCTGTCTGTCTCTCTCCTGTCTCTGTGTGTGTTTGTTTGTGTCTCCAGGGTGCGGCTGACTGGTCCATCCTCCAGTTCGCTCCTCCTCCGCCTCCTCCTCTCCTGCTTCCAATCACCTCATCAGCTCCACCTGATCTACTACAAGTGATTCAAGTGATTCAAACGATTCTTTAAACCTTTGTTCAAACTTTTTATCCTGCTGTCTGTGTTTACCAGGGCGTGGCTACCCAGGTCGCTCTCTACCTGAGGCATCTTGTCACTCAATCAAGCACACCTGAGACCTGTCTCATCACCTCACCTGACTCCTGCAGCATATAAACCCTGGCTCTTCACTCCATTCCCCGTCAGGTCGTCCGTTTACTCTCCCGGCGTTCCTGCTATGACTCTTGCTTTATTTGGATAAACCCTTAGAGTGTTTTTTTTTAACCTGCCTGCTCTGTTCCTGACAGTATTTCCTGAGCTTCAAGTCCATTCATCTTCTAATTGCTGTGGTCACATCCTGGTAACCCACTCTCCTCTATGTTGTGCAGAGAAAACACCTTTTTTGTTGTTGTTCCGCCTGCCTGCTCCAACAACTTGTGTCTTTGCTGTAATTTTTTTTAACAATAAATTCTGCTTTAAACTTTTACTCCTCATCTGAGTCTGAGTTCTGCATTTTGGGTCCTAAAACACTCATAGTTATAAAAGTTAATGAGATAAAAACTTGTGAAAGTCTCCGTTGCATTTATGTAAACAAAGCCTTTTTGAAGTTGTGTCTATTAAAACCTGCCTCAGCTTTGCGAGAGCTTGGCTCATTGCTCGCCTTGCACAACATGCTGTATGACGGCACCAACATCACCCCTGTGTCTCCAGTCGCAAGTAGCTGTTGGGAAATAATGAGCATCTTTAGCATACATCTATACCTTCATTTATTTTTGTAATTTAATGAGGCAGACTTGTGTACTTGTTTACATCACTAATGATGAAGACATCATTAGTGAACTCCACGAGGAACCATGTTTTGTTTTAAAAAAGCAAAAGCATCCCACCTATAAAATAAATTGCAGCACAAGGACAGTGTTTAGATGCAACAGACTTGTCACACATTGGGTAAGGTGACCAAACCCCCTAAAGTTTATCATAGTTCTTTGACAAAATATTTGTGTATCAAATTAGCGCTGAAGAGCCAAATCAACTGACTCACCCAGAAATAAAAATGAAAAAAACCTCACGGAATATGGCAGCAGAATTCACTCCATGTGCATTATGCAAAACAAAAAAAACCAGATGGAGGATAAGTGCTCACCTTATATTCAATTTCCAATCACAGATGCTTTTTGCATGCTGCGAGTCCTTTGTGCTGTCAACAGCAGCCGCACACATGCAAAAAGATGTGTGGATGTGGATGTGAGGAGAGATAAATGCAACAAATCACAGAAAGCGGAGACACTCGACAATGTCGAGGAGTTTACTCAATCTGGGAGTCTTGTCAGTAAAATCAATACGACACATAAGGACACCAGAACAGGGCTTGGGAACGCTCACAGCATTTTTATTAGGCTCCAGCCTATGTGGTAGTCAAAGTAGTACAGACTAAGAACAAAGGGCCGACTGCACAACAGAAATGTAAAACTGGTGCTTTTGTATGGCAGGTGCAGATGTTGGCAGGTTACAACGTGTGTCACGAAAAAGATCAATGCTTGTTGCATTTTCTGGCTGGAGAACATCTCGAATAAACAGCTATATAAAGTCGCCATATCCGATTGCATGCAGCAAAAGTTAGGTCTCGATGGAGGCAGATCATTGAAGCCTTCAATCGATGATGAAGAGGACGAAGTAATTTGAGTATTGCTCATAATATTCAAGTGAATCAGAAGAGTCTTGAGTGATGATGTAGTTATTTATTTTTACTGTGAAAGAATATGACCCTGATATTAACATTGTAAACAGCATAAATCAATATATTCTACTCCTCTCAGCTCTTCGTAATGATCACATAAAACACAGATCACACTTGATGCTTGGCCAGAGTGATGTAGATACTTTACAGTAACGCTGCATTGCACAGTACAGAATACCAAAACATCAAAAAAGTGTCTTCGTGACAGAAAAGGAGACGGATGATACGTCACGTGGAGATTCAATAAGCTAGTTGTATGTCAGGTTCATCCACTGTGATGGAGCCAGACTGGAAGGAGACTCATCAATCCCTGTTTGTTCATTTCTATATAATTATGCAGATTTCTGATTTAATACGAGACATACAGAGAACAGATCTCACTATGTTGTACTGAGTATCATATATATATGCCAAATGAAGATCCTTTTTAATTAAATGGTGCTGCAGATGATTCCTAGTGAAACATTTACAGCCTTCAGACATTTCCAACAGACCATTCGCTTTAAATCCTGTACCTCAAACACAGACTGGCCAATCATAGTGTAGCGTTGATCAACTCCCATATCAGACTTTCTTCATTGTCAGGCAGATTTTGTGTATTTCTACCTAGTAATGGTTAAACATTGTCATATGTAATAGTGATTTTTGGATGGAGATATACATTTCTTTTTATTCATTAGAATAGAATAAGAGTAGATGTGAGTAACAACAAAGGGGCGGCCTTAAAACTGCTCATTTGTAAAGTTGTAACTCCATTTAGTAAATTAAAGCTAGATTGTATTTACTATTACTATTTACCAAACTAAGTGATGTGTTCATAAACTGGGGGGTGACCCCCCCTGAAGCACCATAGTGTCATTACATTTTTAGTGTTTTTTTTTAAAGGAACATGCCAGAAAGAGTTTGAAAACCATTATACAGTAGACATAAACATTATACAGTAGAATGGACAAATCTCTGCAGACAGAGCAAAGAATCTTTCTCATGTCACAGTGTGATGGAATTGGTAGATGATGCAAATGTATTCGCTCCTGACAATAAGAATGAAAATGGCTTTTATGCTGTCACATAGGTAAGAGGCGTTAATAGATGACGACGGTGAGACGAAGCCTTTGTGGAGGACATCCCCGAGAATCGATTAGCTGTGACCTTGTGGGGAGATGGAAGACAGCCGTGATTATTTTTCAAATGTGATGGAAAGGAGAGGACAACTGTTGCACTTGAATACCTACATATTACTATTATTATTATTTGTTTATTTAATTATTTAATTATTTATTATATTTATTATATGTATTATTATTATGCATAGTATTATATATTATTATATGTATAATAATAATATTACTATTATTGTTGTTGTTGTTACTACTATTAGTAATTATGCATGTAAAATGTATTGTGAATAACATAAATAGGTATAAATGTAAGTTACGTTGTTCTCACATTAATGAGAGGCAATCAGCAGACAACCTTCAATAGTCAGTAAGGATTAGAATTAAATGAGATGATATTATCTTTTCAGAATACAGCTTTGGTTTACTCCGAAGGTAAAAAAAAAAAAAAAAACTTTCTTGCAAACTGGTGTCAACATTGAACTTCACCACCTTGAATGAGTGGCTCTGAGTGATTTTCTCCAGACACACAATCTGAAGCTTTTTCTCGTCTCCTTCAGTTCTGGTACATCCAGTCCTCAGCTTTTATTTCAACCACCAAGGACAAGTTTCATGCTCTGTCAGTGTTCGACTGTATGAAAGATAATATGTGTGAGTCTGAGATGCTTGCTTTGATAGAATATTAATTCCCCATGTAAATTGTAATGTGGTATGATGATGCTCCTTCTGAAAGAAAAGGAATATATAATCACTGTGGCCTTTTCGTTCTTTTTTCTTCCTTTTAAATGTTGCCTTTCATAGTAAGGTGGGGGAAAAAAAGGTATAGGCATTATGCTGGCTCCAACTCCTCCCTAATCTCTGCTCTGGTGTTGATACAGCAGGTGGAGGGGTGGAATTGCCCTCGTTGAGCCAACATGAAACCTTCTACAAGAGCGTCATGCAATACAGTGGAAAAAAAAACCAGCAGATTATGTGCGAGCGAGGAATACTAACATGTTTTGTAGCGCAAAACAAGTCAGGAGGTCCGCTGGGAGCACGATGCTGCAGCAACAGCAGCGACATTATGTCATCCAAGTGGTCCTGATCCTCGGATGACATGTTCTGGCAGAGAGAATCTGAACCCCATAATCTAGTGGTTTGTGTCCGTCTCACATGTTTAAAGATGTGGTGCAAATGAGATTAGAGATGGTAGAGAAGCACCGAATCAGAGGATGAGTGAGCGGCGGCAGATCTGGTTAAACTGCAGTCTGTGAAATCCGGCATGTCTCTGTATCTCTGGTTCAATAGTTCATCCGCCTGCTCTCTGCTGGGTCAGTTTGCCACACAGGGAAATGTCTTTTGTCAGGGATGTAAGCACTATGTCCTGCCTCTCTTCCTTCATTAGCTCATAATCGTTACCCATGTAAAAACACAAGGGGGCCAATGGGGAGGTTCCTGTAATGGACACATAGAGGAGCCGAACCCGTCAGTCAGATTGCTGAACAATCTCGCCTTGATGCTATCGCACAGCCATCAATCCCATCCTCTCTAAAGATGACAAAGCACTGAGAACTTTCTGCCACTCTTAGTCACTCAGGACTTAAGCACAGGAATGAATGAAGAGCTGCAAAAGGCAGAGATGCACACATTGAATCCTTCCAGGAGATTAGATATAAGTGGCACCATTCTATGATTAGCTATAGTTCAAATGTGCAAAGTGGATTTTGTCTCCCTGATTTAACACCCTGTGGATGATAAAAAAAAAAATTCTTAAATGTTTGATTCCTTCCTGTCTTTCTCTGCCCATGCATTTGTCTATGCAATCAGTCCGGCCATCTGGTGTGTGGTCTATTCAAGGATTTAACATTTGCAGTGATCAACGATGTGTATTAATGAGAGTTGCACCATTTAGTTTGGGCATGCCAAGTCATTAAATATTTTGGCACAATGGCAGCAAAGGTGATGTATTAGCCCACAAAAACACTAATGATTGCTATATTCTCTTAGTAATAAGTAAATAGTGTGTATACGATGTTTTTTTCTGCCTCTGTAGAAGCTGCAGACATTTATGGGTTGTGTTGTTGTTGTATACCTGGATATTGTTCATTTCAGTCCACAGTGATTAACTCATGTCAGGCTCACCTGACACCTTTTAATACAGGTGAAAAACAGACAAATTGGTTATTTGGAATTGTGCAATGAATCTGTGTAATTCAACACAGTATAAGTATTTCCCTGCTATTAAAAGTCAGACACTATGATGGAAGGGAGGCCTGCAAATAGAGTCAACTTAGAATGATATGAAAAAGAGACAATTAGCACAAATTATCACATTTGTAGTGATGGATGAACTCTAACGTAATTTAACTCGCATAATTAAACATACGTAAAAACAAACTTAATTTAACCCAAATCATGACCTTTTCCTGAAGCTAACCAACCATTTCATAATGTTAAACATGATTCTCATTCTTACCAATATGTTACCAACCTGCCATTGCTTCACATTGTGTTCATGCCTGTCCCTCTCCAACAGTCTAGGCTACATTTTATTATTGAAGAACGATCATATATATATCGGCTTAGGAGTCACTGGCAAACAACCTTTTCTGTTTTAAGGTATGAGGACATGTTGACTGAACCATGAAGCTTTGATTCAAAAACACAGAGGGGTGAGGAGAATCAATGACTTGAATCATGCAGCTCTTAAAATATCGTAGTAACTCCGAATTCACGTTTTGTACTAGGTGACTTCCCGTCTCCAATATGAATACATCTGCCTCAATACATCAGCTGTGAACGCTGTCCAGAGTGAGATTGAAAGAATGTATTTAAAACTCATGGCCTTGGAATGGAGTCACAGAGAAAGGTGTGTGTGTGTGTATATATATGCTAACATAAAAGGATGCCACACTGAATGAGTCTGTCCTGATGAGCTTTAGCATATGTTAGTGTAGAATAAGCTTTATTTTGGGTATGAAATCATGAATTCATTATATAGAAAAAGAGGTATTGTCATTTAAAGTTTACCTTGGTCTTTTTTTGCTGTCTCTTGTGATGTGATGCGGCTGTGAGTGAGTCAAATAGTCTTTGAAAGGCGGGCTGGGTTTATAAATCTCCACCAGCCCTCAACACACAACTTTGGAGGCCACTTGTCTGCGCGGTCCGACACGTATGCACATGCAGCGAAGTCCGACAGCCTCAGCATCCTTACTCTTCACCCTCGAGGGCACGGGGGCACAAAGACAGCTCTTCATCATGAGGTCCTTCTTCCTGCTGCTTTTCTTCCTCTTGTTGGTGTCCCAAGGATCTTCAGCAGTCATCACAGGGGTAAGTGGGAGCAAACAAGTGCACACCTCACAGGGCAATAGAAGGCTCACGGTGTGATGGGAATATATAGAGGTCCTTGCTTTTCAAACTGCTGTTTTCTTAAAAGAAAATGTTGCCTGATGTGCACAGCTTAATATTTTCCTTGGTCTAAAAATTCTATTATTACTATAATCTATTATTCTTGCATTCAAGAATACATCTTTTATTTTAACACTTCAAATGTAAATACTTTGGTATGAAATTGATCTTATTAGCTCAAACGAAACAGGAAAATATTTAAATATTACAGTAAAGGACAAATCAAATATAATTTTAAATATCATATAAAGAGACATTTTGCATTTTTTTCCCCCCTTCAGTTTAAAATGATGGGAAATGATTCTCCAAATAATTACAAAAACTATTTGAATTTTACTGTGCTTTAAAAGCCAAAGGATATATGTGAGAATATCATGTTCTGAAAATGAATCATTATATAATATAGAAAAGTGTACAATTACATATTTTTAAAAAAACACAAAAAAATATTTTTGTAAATAAAATATTAATATAAAATAAATGTCAGAAATGCTACACAGACACTCTTTAATTAAAGCTATGAAAGGCTTTTAGAGTGTAGTTTATCCATACATGCATTTCAATCTAAGCTGCAAACTTGTCCTTTTGTATCATTCCTCCATCTAAGTAAATGAGCAGAGCTTCAAGGTCTTCCTCAAATGGAGATTGTTGTTTTCCAAAATGTAGCTCCACCTTCACACAATCTGCTTTCTCACATAGAGCTATCAAAGAATGGAATAAGCTTCCCGTTAATCTGAAAATCTGCGCTGACTTCATTATCTTTTCACGTGAGGTTAAGAAATGGATTTTAAGTAATCAGTCTTGTCAACATTCATTTTAAATCATGAAAACTTGTTTTTATATTTTACAATGATGTGTTTTTGTGTTTGTACTGTGTTTTTTGTGTAGTGTATTGTGGTCTGTGTATGAATGTTCTTGATCACCTGCCCAGGGACTGCAGATGGAAATTAGCCAGCAGCTAAATCTGGTGCAAAGCATCTTCTCTCTTCCTTGAGACTGATGTATTTGTACATGGTCCCTGATGTAAATAAACTTAATAAACTAAACTAAACTAAACTAAGTCAGGATTTACAGAATTCCGTGAGAATAAATCATAGCCACAACCTGTTAATAAAACATCCATCCCTGTCATAACAACCTTCTCACAATTTACTGCTGATATAAAATGAGAGACGAGCGTCCAGCCGTAAAGCAGGAAGTGATTTTTATCCACGTCTGTCACATGAAATCACTTTTTTCTCCTCTTTGTGCTCCCTTCATTTCATCCAAAGTGAGAGCTGTCACTCCTCTCACCCAGACACCCCGAATTATTCAGACATGATGTGACTAATGTCGTGATAACATTTCTATCAACATAATAAACTGTAATACCAGTTTGTATTGTAACTCATTTTCCACTTATAAGCTCACTTCCTGCCTTTACTATAACATGAATAATTTTACATCAATAATATTACATATAAGCATTATAGAATCACATACATGATTAACAAATATACCCCTCCTTACATTAGAAATAAACATAGAACCAGTTATGTCAGTCTTTTCATTGAATTTTGGACCATATTTTATATTTATGACTTGAATGGCTCTCAATTCAGTGCATATCTCTGCAAACGCCGAATAATCCTCCACATGTCTGTTTGTGGAAATCAGTTCTGCAGTTTTTGCACGATCAGGGAAAATGTTGAAAAATGCCATAAATTGCAATGTTAAGGAAAGATGTGAAATATTCCTAGATCTGCCCCTTTATCAGAATCTGCACTATAATTTAATGGGACCTTTCCTGGCCCGTGCCCCATCCTTTCACTGAGTTTGGTAGAAATCCATCCAGTGGATTTTGCTTTAACAAACCAACCAATGGACTCAGGTGAAAACATAGCTTCCTTGGCGGGAATGTAATAATGATAAATGTTAATAACATTTAATAAATATGTGTGTGTCTAGGCCTGTGAGAGGGACTCTCAGTGTGGAGGCGGGATGTGCTGTGCAGTAAGTCTGTGGATCCGAAGCCTGCGTATGTGCACACCCATGGGACAGGAAGGAGACGACTGTCACCCTCTGAGCCACACGGTGAGGTCATCTGCTGAGGTATTCACATCTTAGCTGTGAATGTTACACATCATTGGTTCATCTCCACACAGTGGTGCACAGCAGTTAAGATGTCGTAGGGTAAATGAGCTGATCCTCACCATATTCTCTATCACGAAGATGCAGCAAAGGATTATCTGTAAATAAAGTTTGGTTTTACTCGAGCTTTTGGCCTATTGCTGCTTCAAAATTGAGTCAGCCAATATTGTGATTTTGTGATGTCTTTCTTTCTGCTTCCAGGTTCCTTTCTTTGGGAAAAGACTTCACCACACTTGCCCCTGTCTGCCCAACGTGTCGTGCATCACCGTAGAGGAAGGGAGATCCAAATGTCTTTCACCATACAAGTATCCAGACTACTACTTCTGAGGACCTTCACTTACAGTCAAACTATTTGCTACTTGCCCTGCAACTACCTTTGAATTGTAATTTATTTTGAATAAAGAGATATATTTATTAATGCATTATCATTTTGGTTTCTTATCTTTGGCCCCTTTTAGAGCTGATGAAATATTTAGTATGATGTCAGGTGGGGAAAGATCGCTGGAACTGATGAGTGTTGTGTTTTGTAAGACCACACCATGCACAGCAGTTTCTGCCAAAACATGCACAGAGGTCACTTGAATGTTCTTTTACCTTTTGCACCATCAAATGTTTATTTCTCTATGCTTCGTTTGCTTTGTCCCTGTTATGTTTGATGTTCTGTGTTAAATACACACATCATACTTTATGCAACTCATGGTGAATCATTTCTCTGATTAATTTGCTATCATTCAAAATTACCTCCGAGGAGGTCATGTTTTCACCGACATCATTTTTTTTTTCACAGAAAAAAACTTCTTGATGGATTTTCATGAAACTTGGTGGGAGGGATCTGGATAAAGAGGCAGATTAAGGAACTTCTTTCTACTTTTTTGACTGTTTTTGTTAATTACACTGCAAATTTCATTACTTGTCAAGATTTAAAATCTAAGATTTGGAAACATGAGATTAATTATCTTGTTTTAAAAGTTATTTATTAGTTTTTCATCCAGCCTACTTATAGATTAAGCCAATTTATTTTAAGATTTCTTGACAAGTAAAATTATCTTTCTGCGTGGACAGATAATTTTGCCAATATTAAGCAATTTTTTTAGCCTCTCTTTTCTGAAGTGTACACACAGACTACTTGACATATTACCATGAAACTAGGTGGAGGGGTAGGGCATGTACCATGGAAGAAATCACAACATTTTGGGGTGGGTCCTTTCACATTGTGAGATAGGGCTTTTTCAGAATTTTTGTCAATTGTGCATAAAGTACTGGATAGATTCTCATAAAACTCGGTGGACGAGTGGGGCTTGTGTCAAAAATGGAACCGGCAAGTTTTGGAATAGATCCAAATTAAGAGGTGGACGCGTTATTTATTTATGTTGTCATTTACTTTAACCTAACCCATTTTGATGGAGCACGTTATTTGAATTTAGATTAGGGTTTAATTCAATTAAAGAGGACTGTTAGGCCTTGGCAGAGGTATTGCGCTCTACTGAGTGTCCTTCTATTTAGTACATTATTACATTTTTGAATGTAATCAAAACACACGTGGTCACAAGCTGTACTGTCTGCAGTAATTGAGTTTCTGGTGCGTTTTTACCTGCCTTCCAAGAAAAAATGAGGAGAAACACATGTTATTAAATTAGTTATAAAATGATTTACTGAGCGACATGTGCAAGTTGGGTCACACTTCCATTGTCTATTTATAACCAAAACACATGCATGACATTATCTTTTCATGCTTGATTAATTTCCTAACCATAAACTACAAAGTGGAAAACTGTGAGAACATCAGAACATCTTAATTGGGGTTAAAAGAAGAGGGGAGCCTGTCCTTTTCTCACATTCACCTTGGCAGCAGGTCTTAATAACACCAGGAAATACTTAGTAAAGGACAGCTAAGAAATTAATCACTGGCAGATTATGATTCACAGCATTTATTCAAGGCTCAACGCTATAATTACATTTGTCCAAAGCGTAAAGCATTGACTCACATTAATCTTATTCCTTAGAAATTAATTTTGTTTATCTTTGGCTTCAAACATGAGAGCATTCAAACAGCCTAAAACCCTCAGTGGATCCTCAGGAACAGAAACTGGTAACATCTCAATAACAGAATTTCTTCAAGCCTATTTTAGCATCGCAACAGCATACAAAATATAAAATATGATAATTAAAAAGCCTTGAAAAAGTTGTTACGCTCAGATGTCAAACATTTTCTAGTTCCAGCTTCTTATATGTGAGAAGTTGTTGCAGTATTTTGTCTTATTTGACAATAGCAATGAGCAAACTCAATCTGCCAAAGAGGCCTCTTTTGAAGGTTCTACAACAATGAGGATGGACCTTCACTTGTTTTATTGTGCTTGTATTGTCCGGCTTTTGGACTGTTGGTCAGAGAAACTGAAGACGTCACTTTGGGCTGCATGAAGTTAATTGCACATGAAAGTCTGTTTAACCACTGCATATATGAAGAAAATTGTATAAACCTCTTCCGAGGCTCCAGAGTGAGCTGTGTGAAACCTGATAAATTCATTTGAAAATGAAAAGAAATCTGAGGGTGTTAAATTAAAAAGAGGTGAGCTTACTAGGCCCTCCATAGGCCACTCCTCATCTCCGCTTGAGGCTATCAGCTCAAGGCTACATTAGTTGCTTCTAGCATAACACATCTGAATCTTCGACCGTACCGTCGGCAGTCAGACAAGGGTGATGTAGTTGGAAAGTTTTGACAAGGAAGAAGAAGACTTAAAGTAAAGTAGATGCTACCTCTGCTTTAACCGTGCATTGTGAATCCTGCAGAGGATTGCAATGCTAGGCAAATTGATGGTTTCTTTTGAATTTGATCATTTCCAAGAAGTAAATTTGAAGGTCCAGTGTGAAGGATTTAGAGGTAAAATTAGAAAATAATAGGCATAGTCATAAATATATATTCTCATCAGTGTATACTAAGAATCATTGTGTTTTATTACCTTATAATGAAGCTTTTATGTGTACAGAGAGAGCATGTTTTCTTCCACGGGAGTCCGCCATGGAAAGTTGCTGCAAATCTTTAGATGCACTTCTCAGAGTACCCTCATCAGATTTAACCTTTTTCTTAGATAGAGCTACATTTCCAGCTGTCCAAATTGCCTTTCAGGAAAACCCAGTGAGCAGGACAGAGGCCATCATAGTTGCTCAGCGGTTAGAAAGACTGAAAAGGTCAATGAAAGAACCAGAAGTAAAAGCCCAACAGCACGACTCACATTTCCTATAGGAATCACACAGAGCCTGCGTGCCCTGCAGACAACACGGTGTACCAAAAATACCCGACCTGCATTCTCATCGCACGAGAGCACGTGCAGGTGAGGATCGTCCTGCAGCTGCAGATCCACAATAATTACACTATGAGATTTCAGCACGCTGGTAGCAGAGCACGGCCAGCTGTCAGGAACAAGCAGGCATGTTGTGATGCTAATCATTATGGATGCACTTCGGGCAGACAGTGTCTTGAGGAGCTCAGCATTGTGCAGCAGATAAGGGTGACGGAGCGGGCTGGAGCTCAGAAACACCTAAATCACAGGGATTAAAGTGTGTTCTGAGAGATCTGCGCAGATTTTCTTTTAAAAGCTGTGGTTTGCTGTAATCAGGACAAATGTCAATGAATGCAACAGCAAAGAGCTGAATCAATAGCCTGTTAGTGGCCCAAGGAGGGAGGCAGGGATTTGATTAAAAAGCAGGCGCCACACAAACAGCCTATTGAAACAAATCTTAACTGTTTACTAAGTGATCTTTTTTAAGCCATGAATAGGAAAACTCAAACCTGTAGCATTTTAGCAACACAAACTGGTCACATTTTGTTGCTTTGTGTTGACATACTGTACTCCCAACAGCTATTAGTTTGACAGGAGAAGGATTTTCAGGACTATGACACAGCAAATCTCAATCACCCTCAATGCACCCCAAATCTCTCTTCTTCTGTATTTGTTATGCTATTCGTTTGGCACCGGGCAGCTGTGCTTCTTCTGCATCATCCCAGCAGGAAATCTCCCTTCCTGTGCATGAAAATGAACAAAACTTTGCACATAGGTCCTCTGCCAAACTTCCTCAATTGGATTTGTGGGCCAATAGTCCTGATGGTGGCGCTACATTAACCCTCTAGAGTGTAAAACTTTACAAATTCATAACAAATCAGCTGTACGTGCTACAATTTCGCAACTTTCAGCAAAATGTGGGCCCAACTGTGCAGAAACGTCTCCATGCTTCGACCTGCAGGAATTATGAAGTCAGTCACTCCACTTTTCTCGGAAACCCAAAAACTTATTAACCCTATCCTCCATGCTCAATCAAGACCAAACCCACTACATTACAGTACATCTTCTTTTTTCACATCATCAGTTTCTCACTTATGGAGGAATCAGTCTTTGCAAAAAATAATTTACAGACATCTCTATGTTGTCTATAGATGAAATACACAAATTCTCAGAATATAGTCTAGATAACAGGATGTTTGACAGAACTTTGGTGATACCTAAGTCTTAATGTGAAGCCGTCTATATGGTCGCTCACTTGGTAGCTCAGGAAGATCATGATTTGTGTTTGAGTTTGAGCCACGGCTGGAATGCAGACCAACATCTTATATCTAGTCAGGCATTGTACTGCATGGGGACCAATTCCCCTGAATGTTTTACATGTTTCCTTCTTCCAGCACACCTGATTCCAATGATCAGCTGGTCACTAAGTTCTGCAGGAGCCTGATTACAAGCCATTCATTTAATCAGGTGTGTTGGAGGGGGGAAACATCTAAAAACAAGCATGTTTA
This sequence comes from Chaunax sp. Z400, assembly GCA_037577475.1. Taxonomy (NCBI): domain Eukaryota; kingdom Metazoa; phylum Chordata; class Actinopteri; order Lophiiformes; family Chaunacidae; genus Chaunax; species Chaunax sp. Z400. The sequence continues at coordinate 7,917,362 of CM075185.1, forward strand.
ATGTTTATACTGCAAACCCTCATGTATTTGTCATTTGTCTCCTCCTTCATCATTTTCCTCTTCCCTCGTTTCCTCTTCCTCTTCCATACATGGACACGCATGTGTGCAGCACTCTCGATAGCTCAAAATGAACATGATGTGCCACTGGTGGTGATGGTTGTGAGTTCAAAATGCAGAATAAACATCCTTCTTCCTCCTCATGAAGGTCTAAATGCTGTTCCAATGCAACGCCCCAGCTTATGCTTATTAAAGGGGCTCTCTGGTGATCTTAAATATGAACTCCAGTTAGCTTCAGTGGCCACAACAAGTCATATCCAGTCTTGGAAAAAAGATGTATACTTTCCAGCTCTGGAGGAGCTTCCTAAAAGGCTGAAATGATGTCATCAGTTATCTTGGATAGGGTTTTAAACTTAAAAATGTTAAACCAAAGTGGGCATTAGAAAATGGAAGCATTTAGATGCTATCCAGTTTCTCTGTGGGAAATGTAGGTTTTGAGTTAGACCCATTTGAAAGAATAAAATCAAGATATCTCGGCCTCTGCAGCCTAATTTGTGAGCATTCTTCTTTTAATTTGCCCAAATTTATGGAAGTGGACTACTAAATTTTTTGGAGTGCTTCTACAAAACCCATAAAGTCCTAGAATAAATACCATGGACATGAAAGTCAGTGTCCTTAAGGGTATAGCTATGACCCTGACAAGAAGAAATCCATACCAGAAACAGTCTGTATTGATTTAGCAGCCAATTTCTTCAAATACAGCGTACAACTCTTCTGTTTTATCAGGCGGAAAATCTTTAAACATGTCTATTACCCCCTCCATTTAAATTCTGTGACTTGAGGGAACAAACTCACACCTGCTGTCACAGCAATGTCAGGCACTATGAACCATAAGAGTCAGTGAAGAGAGTACACAAAACATGATGAGGGCAAGTGAACATGCAAAGGAAATTAAGTAGATTGAAAGTATTCAAGAGCAGAACCAGATCAAGTAGAGTCATCATGTTAAAAGCAGATGTTAGAATCCATTTGTTATTTATTTGCTAAGAAATACAAATAATGCAAACATCCTTTACAAAGCACCAAATCATTGACATTTTCTGAGTCTCAATCTCCATTACCATAGAAAAAGAATGATATCAGTATATCCTGCAGAGAATATGAATCAAGCCAATTTTCCTCAACACAACGAAAATCAATAAGAAATTGCAAAATAAAGTGATTTTTAACACCATTTCAACACAAAGAATCCTTGGAGATTATGAAATATACAGCATCGGGTTAAAAAAGCAGAAGGACAGAGGGTAAAATGCTTTACAGTATTTACAAATGTGACTTTGTCCTCATTAAAAATATACTGATCTCATTTTTGGTATCCAAACGCTTAGAAACCAAGTGTGTCACAGATTCTAGAGACATGGATGCTGATCAGCTGATAAAATAGTCCTGTTGTGTTTCAGTCATCAGCTCTGGAAAAAGGCAAACAACCTCAGAGATGGCTTTGCTGGGAAAATAATTTCATAATATACAAACAAATAGCCAAAGTGACATTCGTGTATATAATACCGATGACTAAAAAGATGGATATATGGGGCATTAAAACTGTCTCCAAGGGTAGAACATAACATAAAATTATATTATCATTTACTATTGATCAAATTAATAGAATGTAAAATATTTGCCACAAATTAAAAATGTGGGTAAATTGAACTTAAATCACCCAACACCCCTGTCTGTGTGCGTTAACACATTTTAGGGACCATGTCTGCCTACATTCTGAAACATGATGTGTTTTTTTTGGCAGTATTTTGGAGCCAGTGTGGTTCAGATGACACAGTATGGCTCCATGGGCGTCTGTGTACCCAGACAGCAAGGGAAACAGGCTCTGAGGCGCAGCCGGAGCTCCTTGTTGAACAGAAAGCTGATGATGGGGTTCGCTCCCGCCTGGGCGAAGCTCATCCACACCGCTGCGGTCAAGTAGAGCGGCGGAACCGGGGCTCCCCGTACAAATATTCTCAGGTAGCAGGCGCTTATATAAGGAGCCCACAGGATGAGAAAGGTCAATGTGATCATATAATACATCTTCCCGATCCGTTTCTCCATCTTAAACTCGTCCAGCACCAGCAGCCTCCTGTTGCCGAGATGCGAGGCTTGCCTGATGCCCACCAGCGTCGGCGGGGTGGGTCCGCGCCCGAAGCCGGCGATCCAGTTGGCGGCGGCCTGCCCGGTGGCTCCGGGGCCGTGGAAGGTCCAGTTCTGGCTGATGGCAGGGACAAGCTGAGCCGGCTTCATCTTGCGGTGATCGTAGACGAAACACAGCATCTTAATGTAAACCACATGGGTCGTCCCCACGATGACGGCCAGCATCAACATGAAGCCCAGGGTGTCGTTCGCCTTCACGTAGCGGTGCTCGAAGATGCACTGCTCCTCCTCACGGATGAACTTGTAGGTGCCCACGTCGAAAACCGGAGGGAAAGCCATGGCCACCGAGAGAGTCCACACCATGCAGATCACCGCCACGCACGTACACAGATTCATCCGCTTGTAGTAAAACCTGTGGTGGGCGATCGCCATGTACCGGGTGACGCTGACGCAGAAGAGCAGGAAGGCGACGTGGAAGCAGAGGAGCACCGACATGAAGGCGACGATCTTGCAGCTGAGCGCGCTGTACGGCCAGGCGGAGCCGCCGCCGATCGATGCCATCACAAAGGGGAAGCAGACGGCGGAGCGCAACACGTCTGCCAGGCACAGGTCCAGCAGGAAATAGTAAGGAGCCTTGTGCAGCGAGCTGTCCTTCAGCAGCAGCAGCGACAGCGACGCGTTGCCCAGCAGGCTGATGCCCATGATCAGACCCAGGGAGGCCAGCTTGACTGCAGAGGCCGTGGACGCATAGTTCTGTAAGGACGGGCTGCTGCCCCCAAACTCACTTGTGTTCGCCATCTACGCAGCCGAGGTCGTGTGTTTCCCCACATCAATTCATCCACGAGCGGTGGTAACCTGCCAGCGCTGAAAGGAGAACATTAACAGAAAACCTTCCGAAATAAATCCCAGTAAGAAGCATCCGTTCGGTTCACATCCATCCCGATGTGCTGAGATCCCCACCAAAAACATGCACACACACACAAAAAAAATCATTCAGTATTTCTTTTTCTTTTTGTCCTTCATCTCACAAGAGTACGGTACATCCCGGTCCTCCCTTGTTCCGTTCTCTGCTGAGTAGAAGCGGCCCGGTTTGGGTTTATATTCGGAAGGCATCCGTTCAGGAGACGAGCAGCTCAGAAAACACATAAACACATCTCAATTTCCACCCATGGCGGAGGTCTCCCGTTCGTCTTTAGGTGCAAAAAACAACAACATTCAGTGTTGTTGGGAAGCATGGCACATTTACGCACCCACAGCCTCGCCAGCGATGGCTACAACAGCATTTATATACATGATACGAAACTGCTCGTATAAGCTGAGTGCAGATCGGAAGCTCGCAGAGGTGGGAGCGCCAGTATCGGTGGATCACACACAGCAGCGTCTCGCCTATGCGACGCACGTCCGCTTTGCATGCAGTGAGCAGGCCTGGGATCAGTCAGGAATCTCATCTGTCGCTCCTTGTCTAGTGCAATCTATAGGACGTCTGTCTGCACGAGCTGATGGGATGCAAATTTGTACAGATTGACAGTGATGTCTTCAGACAATGCACAATATTTAATGTGGAGCTTAAAAAAAATGGATGATAAATTACAGGAATATATGATTACTATGATAGTTATAGGATTATTTTAAGAGAGAAGTGCTTATTTTCACACACACACAAACAGGCCATAATATTAAGCTATATTGTGTAAACATACCTTCAATAAAATGAGTTAATTGAAAGATAAAAAATACAGAAAATTAGTCCTGAAAATCAAATATTTAACCTCTTAACAGATGGAAGATCAGCAGTCACATGTAACCGTATAGGCTGACGAACTACAGGCTATGTAAACAAACTCATTTTACCTCTTATAATATGCCAAATAAATGCGGAGCTGAATTTCAGATCTCTGTTATGTACTTTAAGTTTAAAATAAATATATTTAATGCATGCTTTCATTTTTGACAATTTTATATTCCAGGTTTTTAGTGGTTCGCATTCTGAGCACACATTTGTTTGTGCTCTCTAAAGCAAACAAACCATAGCCTCCCACACACCATAAAAGAAAATAAGATTAAACATTTATATAAAATCAACCAACTGAAACAAAACATTGTTCCATTAAGCAAAAAAATAGCCTGTGTCTGATCCTAGTCTCTCTATTTATTCTTTGAATGATTCATATATAAGGTTCACTGAACAATTGATAACCAACAGTCATTGCTGCCATTTAGAATTGAATATTTCACTGCAGCTATAGTTGATATGCGAGACTGGGGCTAACAGCGTGGGTTCAAATCAGGTAAACTGTTGCATATTCCATCGTTGGTGATTAAAGTGTTGTCTCAGATGATAATTCTGCAGAAGAAAAGGTGTTTGACAAAGGCGGTTACATTTGATACCCTCAGGAGAGACGGCAGAGGATTTGACACATGACTACAGCTGAAGAGACCGTCTGTATTCTGATCTCAGGTAAAAAAAAAGAAAAAAAAGGAAGTGTTTTATGACTAAAATCTGACTTTTCTTGACAAGAAGATGTTAATATACTAAAAGTCTCTCAATAATAAAATCTTGCTCTTATGTTTTGTGCACTTGAACTGCTGTTTCCACAAGGCTGACCCTGCTGCTGCAGTGATTCACCAGCACCCCCTGCAGCCGAGCCCACGGAGCATCACCTAGAAGACATCAGGCATACAGTATTATGCAGCAAAACCCACATTGGTTATGCTCAGCCCACGTCCAATGCTTTCTGTTCTAAGCCTGGTCAGGTTTTCATGTATGAACCTGAATCCAGAGGAGTGATTTAAGAAAGAATTTCAGGCTGACACTAAATTATCCAAAACACCAAAATCAAAGGGGTCCAGCTATGAAATAGGCAGGTAGATTAAATTTAATTAGGATTACCATTGAGGTAAGACGTGTTTTACATTCTAATTCTTTACGTCTAACAATGGTACAGTTATGCTGACAACAACGATCTAGTCGGATAGTTAACAGCTAATATTTGGAGGGATTTAGATTGTTTGAGCTTCCTCACTTTTTGCTTTGCTTTGACTGAGTCCACCTATTGCTATTTACTATTTGGGACCACTAAAGCTTGATAAGACAGACTGATCTCCCTGGGGATGGAGCCTCAACAACAACTGTCTCATAGGAGCTTGTCGAATGCTTTCACCAGAGTGGCCTACATCAGACAACAAGGGGCTTGAGATTTGTGCTATTCTTGTATTCCTGGGATTTAAAAATACATTGCTCATATTTTGAGCAATGAAAATCGTTTCTTTTAAAATTTGTACAAAAAAAGGGTTGTACTTATCTATATGCAGGGAAGCTTTTGTGATCATTCTCAACATTCGAGGTTTGGTCACGCTTGACTGATTAGTGTGAGTAGTCTTGAGTCTGAGAACTCAATTTTTAAAGAAAAAAACAGACATTATGCCTTCATCCTAGTAATCCCATAAGACTACTCCTTTTTTTTTCAACAAACCTGCTCATTAAAAGGCATGAAGATTGAGAGAGAAAATGACATCTGCAAGAATGTCACGGCCGGGGCAACATGACATGCTGGATGCGGGGCAGTCCTCCAGACGAGTTGCCAGGGTAGTGAATTCTCGCCAATTCCGAGATAGTGTGTATATGCCAGCATTTTGTAGCCAGAGGAACAACAGACGGCCTGAAGCCTGGTCGACCATGTGTAACAAACCAGAATCAGGATCGACATACAGGTTTCTGCCTGCTGCACTGCAGAAACAGGCTCTGACCAGCCCCTGATACAGTAACAGAGACCACTGGTATCCATAATAGGCCAAAACAATAATGAATCATCTGAGACATGATGGACTTTTTGCTGTGCTGACAGGATGCCATCGCTGAGTTTATGTGTGTCCAGTTTCTGGAGGAGAATGACATCACAGTTCTGGATTGGCCAGCGATGAGCCCCGACCTAAACCTCATTGAAAACCTGTGGGGTTGGTTGAGTGAGTGACTGCAACAGCCTGAACATCCTCCACAGACTCAGCAGCAACTCTGCAACTCGGCAGCTCTGACTGAAGAGTAAGTCGCCATTCCATAGGATGACAGCCAAAGGTTGTGCCAGTCCATGAGGAGGAGGATTACTGCAGTAATCAATGCTGATGGGAAACACAGTAATGACTGATTGTGTAAAATGTTATATACTGCACTTATGTCACCTGAGAAATTAATGTTGCTTACATTGTTATTTATTGCTAATATCATGATGCATTTTAAGTTCCTTGGTGTTCTTTTTCTCAAAAAGTGTTAAAGATAGGCAAATAAAATTTTGTGTAGAGCTTTATCATGCACTGTAGTTGACTGAATTTTAAATTTATTGCTGGAAAAAAATTCTTTTTGGTAGGATTGTGACCCTTGATTCGAATTTTACTATTAGTGCATACTGTTGTTCATGCAAACAAGTTTTCTCATAAAGTGCTAAAGATAGATGAAAGTTTTTTTGTCTATTGTTGTAGATTGAGTTTGAAAATTACTACCGAAAAAAACAAAACATTAAGGCCCTTGATTCAAAATGTGTTTTTGGTGCATATGCATAGTGTTTTTCATATGCACAAAATTCTCACAAACCAGTATGCACTAGAAACAAGCATCAACTTTAAGGGACATTCATGACGTCCTCTTGTTTCGTCTGCTTCCGTGAAGGACCGAGAAACTGGTGGAAGGTTTCTGGCACCCGAAAACCAGTCAGAGTGAGGTCTCACTATATTTTTCCTGCTCTCTGGGAGGGACAGAGAACGACGTTTCTGCCCAGTGACGCACTTACGTCACCAGTCGGCAGGCGGAAAACCGGTAGTGTGTCTGCGTCTGTAGATAAAGACAAACCGGGTGTTTTTATTAAGGAGATTTATACAGGGGATAAAAACAGATTAGTTTTTAGCTGAAATGGCGGTTCCTGCGGGTCAGACAGACGTACAGATGGACAGAGGCGCCCTGAGCGGTCAGACCGTTTCCTCTGAAAACAACATTGACATCGACGAGAAAGAGTTGGAAAATATCACAAAGAAACATCGAGAACACGAAACGACAACACTGCCTTTACACTCACCGTGGACTTTTTGGCTTGACAGGTAATATTTGCCCCGTCTTCCGTGTTGTCTGTGAGTTTTATAGTTTCCAGACGAGCAGGAATGGCAGAGGAAAGATTCAAGGCCACAGCTTTTCGCAGGCCTTCAGGAGCAAATGTAGCGGGAGAATGTTGGCGTTTAACACGACCTTCTATTAACAACAGCCCGTCTGAACCCCCATTAAAGTTATCTTCTCACGGCTACGTTGTTATGGCTCCTACGTAACAGGCCAGACATGTTGCCATTTTTTGATATTAAAACATGCGAATCAAGCTATTGGGTCCGTTTCCCAGCAGGGGAGCCTGAGAGGGTCAGAAAGGCTGCAGGGCGACAAATAATTCAGACTCCATTTTTTCTTCTAGCTAAGACTATTTGATTTTGGACTTTTCTTAGATGTATATTATTTACAGCTGAATGAAGAAAAATGAACATGTTTGGGTTTTGGACTGTTAGTCTTACAAAAAGAAAGGAGACAATTGATACTACACTTTTAAGCTCTCAGAACTATACACTTCTACTATTAAGAACATTCATTGCTAGTACCTAATTAAGACAGCTTGGGGTTTGTAAAGTTTTGGCACTTGTTGTTGACTATATGTCCTAATCTAATCTAGATTAGATAGACTTTTACAGGATCATATGTCCTAATCTAATCTAGATTAGATTAGGACATATGATCCTGTAAAAGTGCATGTCATGGCATGCCGTGCTTTAAACCACGTGAAAATGAAGGAATATGATCCACCGGCCAGAGACTGTTGGCCTTAGCTGGTTTTGAATTTGGATGCTCGTATAGAACTTAATGTACTCATTGGGTTACTTCTTGTTCTGACACTGTATCATAAAAAAAGTTTCCACATGTTCTTGTAGGTCATTACCAGGCACGACAGCAGCAGAATGTGAATCCAATCTGAAGAAGATCTACACCGTGCAAAGTGTTCAGGTGAGATTCCATGTCAGCTTCATCTTCTTAAGAGCGAGCAGATCAAATGCATGACTAGGCAGAGAGTCTTAAAAGAGCTTCCTTGATGAAAGGGAATAAGCAGTTAGCTTAAGCAGCACTTAAAGCTACAGTAGGCATATTTTATCATGAAACATGAACATTTAGTGCACAGTTTTCTGCACAAGCGTTTCCTTGGGTGGTTGAAACAGACTCAAGGTGTTGTTGCTGCTGTTGCTGCAGGTGTGTGAAGTTGTTGTTGAGTAACATATTGCTATGTGGTAGAAGCGATAGTAGCTTCTGATCTGCGTGTCTACTATAAAGTGTATGTTGCAGTTCATACATTAATGCCTTTTGATATGATGGTCTGATGTATTATAGTGCATCAAGGGAAAGTATTGTTTTCATGGTGGCATAGTAAAATATTGTCATCTAAGTATAAGGTTCGTCCCATCATCACTAAATTCAAAACACCAGACTGAAATCTGCCGCCTGTCAATTAGTGGACAGATAGATACAGACTGATAGATATAGTCTAGATTAGTTGTATATTTTACAGTTGGTGTCGAAGTTTTGTTTATACCTCTAATTTTTGTAAGTATAGAAATGAACCAAACTTTTATTTTCTTTTTGAAGAAGCGGAAACACACAAAACACAGAAAGTCAAAAACTCTTTGATTGCATGTGACATTAAAATCAAAATGTTGGCACAGGATGTCACCCTCTGCAACAGTTTGAGGTTAAGAGCAATGTTGGTGGTGTCTATTGTTCTTTGTAAGTCTGTCATAACTGTGCCAAAATCTTACAAATACACTAACAAGCAAAATGGGGGGGGGTTACATGAAGAATCAATCTAAAACAACCTTGGTAAGTTGTTTTGTTTTTATCACGGTGCCTTTTTAAAAAATTTGACTTAATTGCCATTGCCACTATAATACAATCTTGCAAATAAACCAAATACAAACCTGATGAAAGAGGCAGACATCTGCTATCATGTCGTACCATTAGTCGCTTTCCCTTGGAGCTTTAAGGAGGAAATCAACTCTTTTCAACATGGTGTACGTCTGACCTGCCGGCTTCCTGTTTGCAGATGTTCTGGAGTGTGTACAACAACATCCCTCCAGTTACAGCCCTGCCTTTGAGATGTAGCTATCACTTAATGCGTGGTGAACGGAGGCCACTGTGGTGAGTCTGTTGTTATGGTAAATGTTATTATAGCATCTCTTCACGATATCTGAATTGATGAAATGTCATACGTTGCTTCACACAACCCCTGCTCAACATGAAAGGGATGTAAAATAAACTTATCTAAGTGTCATAAAAGCTTGTGATATTGTTATGCAACATTTTGGAATCATCACATAGTCATTACTTTAAGGCCATCAGTCATGTTACATAATAATTGGTAGTGCATATATTAAACTTTGCTGGTGGAGCTTTTAAACCTCTACTGAAGTGGGACTATTGGGAGTTTCTCAATTATATTCATACTGCATAAAAGAAAGTAGGTGGTATGAATAAAAAGAAAAAGTATAACATTTGGAAGCTACGGATGTGAACAATGCAGGATTTAAAATGCTTCAAAAACAGTTTTGAAATTAAATGTTTTATGAAGAAGGAAAGGCAAAGAATGTATTTATGGACCAAATGAACCTTTTCATTGTTTTAAGACTTTCATTCTAAGAACCCTCCTTTTATCCTCCCCATGAACGAACTTAAATCATTTGTACAAACTGTACGTACTTCATTTCCACGATTGCATGTCGTACTAAGGCTTATTTTGCGAAAGCATTGCAATTATCAGGGACAACTTTTCATATCAGTTTGCTCACATTCACTGATGATAGAGGTTATGATTTATCCACATCTGCACAAAAGGAGGTTTTCCAGTAGCGGGGGGGCATCTGTGTCCTTAGACACACATTTTCTAGTTTTTCTTGTTTTATCAGCACCACAAGAACTAGGAATGGTTGTCGTTCTTGGACTTCAGTTTGAAACAAAGCACAGACAGTTTGTTCTTCCTGGGACTAGATGATTCAATCCCTTGGTAGTTACACTATCCTGATGGCATCTGGGCTTGGTGGGAGACTTTGTGGGAGACTTGTGGGAGACGGTGGAGCTGGTTGTGTGTGTGTGTGTGTGTGTGTGTGTGTGTGTGTGTGTGTGTGTGTGTGTGTGTGTGTGTGTGTGTGTGTGTGTGTGTGTGTGTGTGTGTGTGTGTGTGTGTGTGTGTGTGTGTGTGTGTGCGCGCTTGTAGTTGGTTGTACTGTAGTTGGTTACTTCCTCTGGATGCGTTGAGGTCTTCAGGAGGTGCCCAACCTTCCCTGAGTGTCCTTCAAATTGTTGTGTAGATGTAGAAGTCAGGTTGCTATAACAACCACCGGCTAGGTTACGTCACTTTAGCGTTCCTATTGGCTGTGAGAATGGAAACCCTAAGAAGACTGTAGAAGAGGAACTCCACAGTGAGATGTTCCTCTCAGAGATTCCACATAACTTTTTGTTTGTTTACAAGACAACTCCACAGGACAGTTGTCATGTGATGTCACTATTTGTCAGGAGGAGGTATTACAACCCATTCTGATGCACATCTTTGTATCGTCATGACGTCTTACATCGTTTTTCTTGAGTGACATTTAAAGTGCTGTGTTAAACTGGTTACTACTGTAGGTTAGGGTTGCAGAGAATAGGTCGTATCAAATGATCTTTTAATCTTCTTCATCAACAGGGAAGAAGAAAGCAATGCAAAAGGAGGAGTTTGGAAGATGAAAATACCTAAAGAAAGCGCTGTAGGTGTTGTGCCCCGTTTCACACATTAATATCACATAATGATAAAAAAAACTACCTGAATTATTCATTAGCTCATCTGTGCTCTTCTTGTTTCAGTCTGCAGTTTGGAAAGAATTGTTACTTGCAACTATTGGGGAGCAGTTTGCAGATTACTGTGCCTCAGGTGAGCTACTATTTGTCCACACTTGATATGTTTGTGTTTTCTTTTTCCCAGCATATCATTTGCATTGATGAGTATTTGTTCACTGTTTCCTGTGTATTTATTTTCCAGATGATGAGGTCGTTGGCGTCAGTGTTAGCGTTCGAGATCGGGAAGATGTTGTTCAAATCTGGAATAGAGATGCATCTCTCGCTAATGACGCAAATATCTTGGGCAAAGTCTATGAGCTCCTCCCTCACATATCTTTTAAAGCTGTTTTTTATAAGTGTAAGTATGCTAATTTTTTCCACTTTGCTTGTGTATTCAGAAACAGAAGTTAGCGCAAGCAACACATGTCTCATCAGGATATGGAGTATCTTGAATCTAGTCAAAACTGTTTAAAAAAAAAAAGTATAAATCTGTACTGTTGATTGAACTGTGCAAATTTGAACGACATGGTTCCAACCAGAACATGTAAGCACACCAGAGAGTGAATTAAGGAGTGTACATGGCTGAAGGCTAATCAGGGCTGAACTGACAGGCAAAGCATCAAGACAAATGACCCATATGCCATCATACCATAGCTCATTCACATACACTAGTCTTGTTACGACATGTAAAATATCTGTTCCCAAATGAAAATGAGCAACACTGTAAAGGTTAAAGTGGTGAAAGTAGAGCGAGCAGGGGAGATGTTTGTAGTCAGATTGTATCAATGATCATATTCAAAGCCTAACCAAAAGATAATGAATCTCTTTTGCTTTTTCAGCTCACATGGAACATCATGCCTTTGAAGGAGGACGCTCAAGACACTAGATTGTAATGCACTTTTTAAAATTTTCGACTGAACTCCGTACCTGCCTTGTCGTAAAGGTGGTCCACAACCTAATCAAGGGTATTATTTTACATTCAACAAGGAGATGCTATCAATATATTTTTATAACTTTTAATGATTGATGCCTTGTTTCATTTTAATGTGGGTCCGAAAGTTCCGAACTCTTCATAGAATGTATATCCAGCATAAATCTCACCCAGTGTTCATTAGTTCATGTTGGTTTTGACTTCCTCCTATACTGAGCTGCACTGTCATGGTCCTGTTTTCTGCACGACCGATGGACCTCGTGATTTATTCCTGGTATAGAGGCATCAGCTCCATAATCTAGTGTGTTTTACCTGTTTGATATGTAAGATATCTCAGTTCATGTCACGTTTAAGTCAGCTTTTTCAGTGCCAAAGCACTTTTCTGCCATCTAAGAAACAACAATGTTTCATTCATTCTAAAGTTTTTCCACCGTGGAGAATAGAGAGGATGTCCATTTGGTTTCTGGAAACTTCATCAAGTGTAGATCAAACTGTAATCAGGGTAACGCTTGGAAATATTGCACATGCCTACCTATTTCATTCACAGCGTCCCCCAGTTATGACATCATGGAGAATCTGAATGTGTACTAACAGACGTGGCCCTAAGAAATGCAAGATTTAATTTCTGACTTGTTGTTTTGTTACAGCTTTAGTTAAAGAACAAAATCCACACTGAAAGGGGCCACTTTGAATTTGCTCACACTGTATTTGACATTTTTATCCAGACACATGTTAAAAGTTGACCCTCTGCTCTGGAGTCACTGATTGTTTAGTGTATTACTCTGAGGAGATGCTGCACATTTTTGTGCTCAGCTAGTGACACTCCTTTGTACTATTCTGTGCTTATTTCACTCATAGATATAGGGATATAGATATATCTATTGTTTCCCCAACTAATCAATCTAGCTTGCATACTGAACTGTGTCCTTAGAAGCATAACATACAGAAAAATGCAGCATTAAAAAAGTAATATCTTTTTTAATGCTGCATCTTGATGTAATATGAGGTCCCGCTGTTCTGATATTTAGCAGCCTTTGTATATACGATACGTCCAATTTGATCCTGAGTCGATGTAGGTTCCTGCTTCAGAGAGCAGCACACTTTAAAACGCAAAATACACAGAATACACGATGCCATCATGTCCAAAATAATAAATACCACCACTTTTTATTGAGAGACTTCATCACCTAGTCTGAGTTACCTTTACTAACAGTTACCATTGTGTATCAGTGCAATGTACAGTAAACTGAATACATCTGGTGTTATTATCACACAACCTCTATAGATTAATTTTGGACTGGTTGATCTGTTAGGTATAACGGGACAATACTTCCTTCATTTATGCAGTGACATGGACAAAGTAAATAAATAAATGAAATTTGAACTGAAAATGCAATAATTATCATCTGTGTTCCTTCTTGCACAGTTATAATTATCACCAATAAAAATATCTGCAAAAGAACAATGTCGTCATTCTGACGTGGTGTATTTCACTTATGCCAGGCCCTTTAGTGCTGATTCATCACATTTAATTGCAGCACTTACACATTCTACTCACTGGTACGTCCCCTAAGGTAAGATGGAAAATACCTCTCTAAGAAACTGTGTAAAGGTCAGGAGAGCACTGAGTAGAAATGGCTGTGCAGTCAAGATATACTATTGTTATTACTTCTGCCAAAGAGATCTTCCACTTGCACAATTGGATTGAGAGCCGGATCATAATCCAGATCTGGGAGATTAAGGTATATATTTAGAAGGGGTTATTTGTATTAGGTCACAGTACTACAGTAACAGTAGTAGAGACATGGCACTGCCGCTAATATGTAGCTGAGATTAATTAATTAATTAAATTTAATTAATTTGGTTTATCTGTGAAAGAGGAGTTATATCTGGACAAAAAATAGATCCAATCCACCGTTATAGGAAATCATATTTTTGTTGATGACTCATAAACCACCGATGATAAACACATGATTCTAAATGGTACGAGAAGGTTTCCTGGGTCAAGGAACTAATAGGATACTACTTAATTTGGTAGATGCAAAATGGAATAGTTGTACACACTGACCTGCCTGCCAAATTCTTCTTTTTCATTCTTCTATTTTCCAATAGTTCAGGTTTTGGTGACTGGCATTGGTGGAGGTCTGCGCTCTCAGAGTGCTTTCCTGTATGAATGTGTACTCTTTCTTTTATCAGTGTGTTAATAGCACAGCAGACATTTTGACTTGTCATAGTAGGAAAAACACAAGCATTATGAATATCTTAACAATGACCCTGTTGTATTGAAGTGTCCATCTAAGCCATGATGTACTAAACCATACCTGAAAGCAGCTGCATGGAATTCAACCATCGTTATTTTTTATTTATAACACCTCTACTTTTCCTGCCATACCATGTCAAAATGCATTTAGTGGAAAAGGCCCATTAAAGCTGCATTATTGTTAAATTTTATGTTCACTTGGGGCTGCATGTCAAGCTGTAAACAGAATTATCACCATATAAAGTTGATATGGCTAATGTATAAGCAAACAGATGCTTATTAACACATTAAGCAACATTAGCATTCCTTTTGTTTCTGGTCCCCAGATAAATTAAAGTCCTATCATCATTCTGTTAGCTCTGTTTCGATCTCAACCAGCCCATGAGAAAATATCTGTCTCTTTAGCCGCTAAATGCACGACTATATTTTAACGAGTCTCTGACTTTGTCATTTTGTGCAGGGCAGTTAGTGCACAGTGGGGTTTTTATAGCTTTCTGCTGAAAACTGCTGATTTGCTGCCAGCAGAGAGAGAGTGATCCCAAAGACCACAGTTGTGGGCGTAACCACCAGTTCACCCATAATGTATGTTTTTGGCTTGTGGGAGGGAACCAGAGCATCCAGAGGGAACCCACGCAGACACAGGGAAAACAGGCAAGCTGCACACAGAAAGGTCTGGTCTGTATCAAGTGCATTTTTCTACTGAATAATCTCACTTGACAAGACATGATCATGTGATTATGGGAGATTTATACAATTTATACATACATGCAAAAACAGTTTCACCAAAGACATATTCAGAATATTCAAAAGTCACTTTTAAATTTAAAAAATGTAACTTCCTTTGAGTTTTTTTTTAATTTTTTTTTTTACATTTTAACTCTATTTATATCCATACAGAGACAAACTCAACACTTCAGGAATATTCCAAACAACGCAAATGAGGTAATATTTTTCAATGAAATTAGAAGTAATGTAATACTGGTGCAGTTTTTGTTACTTTTTCCTCTTTTTATGTGACTATTTAACTGGACATATAAGCGTTTTTTCATTCACCCCTAAGTAATGATGTAAATTTGCTTCACTATATAAATCAGTGATAGATCAAAAAAGAGACAACATTTATGAATGAATGAATGAGTGAAACGATGATGATAGATATGTAAAATGAACATGTCATAATAAACGTTTGTTTGGCATCGACTCAGCTAATGTCAGCATAAGCTTCACTATGTAACAAGCTGAGTTTCTACCTGTGTTCTAGACTGCATTGACCATTTACGTTGTGTTTAGGGGTGTTCAGGCAAACCTAAATCTCATCTCAGCACCCCTAAAAAGAATAATAATTATCATTTTCTGAAATCATTTTAGCCCTCTAATTATTTGTCTCATCTCTACTGCACAAGTTCACAAAATCTAACATTAGGGGGCTAAAATGATTCTGAAATAATTACACTTAATTAATAGTATTACCTTGGAAAGTCTGGGTCATCATGACTGAGTCTTTGCCTCAGGTTTAATTAACAAAGTGAGGCTTCTCTCTAAAACAGGTGTATTATATTAAAATCAGTAATTGTGCTCTCTGATCCGTCATTATTATTATACACTACAACAGACCACCAAACGTATTAGTTTTCTTCTGAGGGTAAAATTGTGTTCCTAATTGAAATGATGTTTTCCAGAGTGAAAGGGATTGAATGCTTCTGCAAACATTTTCCATTTTCTTAAAAGATATTTTGTGGAGTAAAACTCTTGTCCCTTACTGGTAATTAATTCAAAGCATCTTATATTGAAAAGTAAAATGTTTTAAAGCTAACAAGGTACGCTAAACCATTCAGTGCTCTGTTGATGAGAAAAAAATACTTAAAATAGTTTCTGATTTGATTCTGTCTTAAATGTTAGTGCTGTCTGTTTCATATTTTGGTAATACACTAAATAACTTTCTTGCCAAGGGTTGGAAGAGAAGCCTGTGAAAAGCAAATATGAAGCTACAGCCAGCAGCCAGTTAGCTTAGCTGATTATATCTCCTAATATCTCGTTTTTTTCATCTGTGCAAAAACCAAAGTGTAAAAGTGACAAGTGTAGTTTTACAGAGGGATATGTGCCGGACTCTTTCTTGGTCGGGTGGAGTTCATCATGGAGTCTCCACTGAATGCCTGATAACTTCACAGTGATGACAAGAAACCAGAAAACATATCCCCTGCTAGAATGCATTAGCACACCTGCAGAAGTCGGAGAGGTAAGAGTGCAGCTGAAGTTGATGATCAGAGAGGTACATTCTTCTATTTTCAACAGTTTTTGAGAAAACCTGTTCAAATGAAAACCATGTTGTGCAAAGTGCAAAATTCAAATCAAGGGCCATTAGTCCAGATTGAATTGTTTTTTTTTGTCAGTACTTTTTAGCTAAATCTACTTTAGCACATAATAAAGCTATCCACATAATTTCAATCTACTATCTTTAACATTTTTTTTAACACATTCTCAGAAAATGTGTTCAATTTGCAACACTATGCGGCAAAACTATGGATTTGGCAGTAATTTTCTAACTTAATCTTCAACAATACATACTGAATTTCCATCTCCCAATCATGATTTTTGAGAAAACTGGAACAGTTTGAAGTGTGGCACACACTTTCCCACACACAGATGGACGGAACCCATTCCAATATTCCCCATCCACTTCGTGGCGGGGGATCACAAGCATTCATGGTGATTTGAAATAAAGTTACAGACTTACAGAATGAAGTTATACAAATCTTGAAAAAACATAGCACAATTTTAAGAACCAGCTTTAAAAACCAAGAATGACTTTGGATTGATTTACCTTATAAAAGGTCCGATCTCTTTATCTTATTTTTGTTTGATGACTGGAAATGCAAATAAATGAAATAAAAAACAAAAAACAGAATGGAGCTACAAATGCATTATGGTGCACAAGGTATCATGTTGTCATGTTTCTCCTTCTTTAACTCATTTCATAGTTCTTTACTGCTCATTATAGCATCTCCAGAAGTCCTCTCCCTTTCATTACATGTTGAATGCTACAGCCCCCGGCAGCAAGGGAAAAACACCATATGAAAGCCATCCATCCCCCTTTGGGAATCAAGAAGAGTCTCTATTCATTTACTTAATTACCTAATTAACAGAAAGCTAATTACTTTGTTGTCTGCACCCGTATGTGTGGAGAGGCTCTTACGTAACTGATAGTGATCCTCAATTAATTTGTAACTACACTCCATCCAAGACAGGGCCTTAATCCACACAACACATCAGCAGCGTGACACCAACAAAACATGATAATAAATTCAGACACAGACACACAGCTGCTGGATTCCACTGAGCTCATAGATCCTGTATTACCATGCAGATCAAACCACTGAAGTAGAGAGTTTAGATCATGTGTTAGATTGTCTTCACAGCGCTGTACATGCATTTGATATTTTCTCATTAATTACACCACACAATCATGTTTACAACCTTCTGAAAAAAACTGCTGTAATCCTACAAAAGACTGTAGGATTGTCTTGATGTAAAAATCATCAAATCAATTACAGACCCAGCTAATAGTCAGATAAGAAGATTGCAGTAGTCGTTTTCCCTTAGGGATGTCAAAAGTTCTAATCCTTCATGTCAAGAATTTTTGTTTCACTTTTGTGTCAGCATCATGTAATTCCTTTTAAAATCATGCATTTTAATTGTGAAGTTAGGGTATGTTCTGGTTTTGGCTGCTCGTGACTCTCTCCGTGCTTTGATTCATATATTTGAAATCAACTCTGCAGCTTTGTACTAAGTTGAATGACTCAGAGGACATCTGTGTGCAGCTGTGGCTTCATGGGCCCTGGGAAACATATTACAACTCTATGGCTCCAGGCCATGCATAGACATAGTTGGAAACAAAATTATTCAACCCCCTTTGTATTTTAGGTTTATTGGCAAAACATACTATTTATCAGCTGTTTGCAATAACCAAATCACACAAGAACAGTTTAAATAGCTTATTGCAACAGATATTACAAGTGTTTTGTGCTACTTGTACTGACTTCTGCACTCTAAAAATGATCCAACACCTTAAGTGTCTCTAGCACATTGTAGAAGATCACCCTTTTGCAGCTAAGACCTGTTACAAATGTGATGCACATCCGGGAACCAGCTTCTGATAGTGTTCCTGATGAACCTTAGCCCATTCCCCATGGGCAAAGTCCTCCAGTTTTATAATATTCGTGGGGTTTATGTGCTACATCCACCTTCTTCAAATCCCACCAGAGATTTTCTGTGGGATTCAAGTCAGGTGACTGTGGCGGCCACTCTAGAATGATACAGAACATCTGAAACCACACCTTGGTGGATTTTGAGGTATGTTCAGGATCATTAGCCTTTTGGAATATCCAGTGATGCCCAAGCTTCAGCTTCCTCACAGATGGCAAGATGTTTTCCTCTAGGATTTCCTGATACTTGATGGAATCCATCTTACCATCTACACGCCGCAGGTTTCCAGTGTCTGAGGAAGCAAAGCAGCCCCAGAGCATCACCGGGCCACCGCCATGCTTCACTGTTGGTAGGGTGTTCTTTTCAGCATATGCATTATTCTTCCTCCTCCATTTAAATTGCTGATCCATAGGCCCGAAAGGTTACGGTTTTGTTTCATTGCTCCACAGAACAGCATCCAAAACTTCTGTGTCTTATCTAGATGGATTTGAGGGTAGCGGAGCCGACTTTTCTTGTGCCTCTCTGAGTCAGCACTGTTGTACTTCTTGGAGTTTGGTCATGGGGCCCTTATGTAAATTTAGGAAATAACAGAGGAAAATTTGACACTCTGAAGAAACACAGTGTTTTGACAACATCTTATTTGCATAAGTGTGCTCTTATGAGGGATGCTATTCAGGGGTTGAATAATTTTGAGACTGCACCAGTCATTGAAGGTAGCATTTTGAGTTTAATGTGGCAAAGAAACATTTCTGTTCTTGAGTGATTTGGTTATTGCAAAAAGCTGATAAATACAGTAGTATATTTTGCCAATAAACTTAATATATTATGGGGGTTTAATAATTTTGCTTCCAGCTGCATATATTGCATCTTTAAAGAGGAATATGGCATTTCTTTTAAGCTTGAAGCACTTCTTTATTTTTAAGAATTCTCAAAATATATTTCACCAAAAATATCTATAAGGCAATTAAAGACACAAGCTGTACAGGAGTGTTTTTTTTTACTTGTTTGTTTTTCCTCAGTATGCAGAACTTAGTAGATAATGTGTTTTCCTGTTTCCTCATTTTGTGTTGCTGTTACTATATATATTAATACAATCTAACCATGAGCAAGTTTACTGACATGCTTGGTGTGCTGTCGTTGATGTGTTCAGTTCATAGCAGAGCAGAACTTCACTACTGAAAATGAAAACATGCCAGAAGCTTTATGAAAACTATATTTTTTGTGTCAAGTGATCAGTCAGACATTTAGAAGCAGGATTGGAGCCTAAGTATGACAATGGTAGCACAAAGGACAAAGGCTTAACAGCTGTAATATAGTAACATAAAAGGGAATAGAGAACATTCAGTAAACTTCTCATAAATTCACATGCTGTACAATTAAGTGGTAATTCTGTGGAAATATAGTAATCTTTCCTGTGACAGGACATGGTCAGAGGGTGGC
Organism: Chaunax sp. Z400; assembly: GCA_037577475.1. Lineage (NCBI taxonomy): Eukaryota > Metazoa > Chordata > Actinopteri > Lophiiformes > Chaunacidae > Chaunax > Chaunax sp. Z400. The sequence continues at coordinate 7,937,213 of CM075185.1, forward strand.
GCTGTCTACTAAGAAACAGATTTTCCTGAGAGGGTCCATAAGCAGCATTTCTCCCAGATGCAGCCATGATAAATGTGGTGTCGTAGATGGAAGAATGAGCTGTGCTTCTAAGACCTTGATCAAGGGCAAAAAAAACGACTTAAAATATTTTCTCTTGAGGTTAAATTAATGTTGCTTTACAATGAGCGTTAACTGGACTGTTGAACTGGCCCGGGATAATTCTCATCTTCAGGGGCAAGTGACAGATTTTAATTACTGCTCTAATGTTTCTGCACTTCTTGTGACAGTCATGTTGAGGGACAACAGTTAAAGGAGTGAGCAAAACTTTTCAACCACCAAAAAGAGATTCCTCGTATAAAATTTAGATGCAAGACATGTCAGAAAATACAGCCACACTAGTCAGAATGGACCTGCATGCTTTGTTATCTATAGGCTACACAGTAATTTTCAAAATCATATTGTTAAGAGCTAAAACTCCTTAAAACATTATTTTAATTTTCTTTATTTATCTATTGCAGTAAAGCTTTGGAACAGGTATGATGGACCAAAGATCCAAAAAAAAGAAGAAAAAAAAGAGAAAGGATTTTCCTAAATAATAAAAGTTCATTCTGCCTCAATCGTAATTAATCAGCTTAGACATTTTAGCTTTTCTGACAGCCCCCCTCCTCTCTGCTGTCACACTTTCAGCTAAACTAATGCATATCATTACATTTCCCCGTAGAAAGGAACTACTGAGTGCTACTAAGTGTTACTGATTTGTACTTGTGACTATGATGTTTCTATGAATGATCTGCGATGCTATGAACGGTTGTTTACCCAGCAGGTGGATATGACGTCACGGACTTGGAACATCAAAACAACAACATCCAAATCCGCGATTCTTCCTTTTTTCTCCTTCTTTTTCTAGGCGTGTTAAAAATCTAATAACAACATTAAGAAGGGAGCTCGTGCCTTTCCCCCGCGAGCCAGACTGGGAGCCCGCGAGTGTGAAACTCCACATTTTGTTTGTTTTTTCGACGCCCTCGGTAAGATTATCTCTTTCTCCTTGTAGTTAAGTTAGTTAGTTAGTCCCCCCCCCCACCTCCACCACCACCTCCTCCTCGCCACCACCACCAAGGCGGGCGGAGTAATATTGGTGTTTACGGTGTGATTTGTTGTCGCACGCGTTCTCGGTACACAAGCTCGCGTGCACGGCTTCGTTATCGCAAACTAGCTAATCGGTACCCTCCGCGTGCGCCTGTTAGCTGCTGTTAGCGTTTTCCATTCGGGTAAGTTTCACGATTATCGTAATGTTAACATTAGCTTTGTTGTATCGTATCTAGATACCTGCTGCTGTTGCTGCACTCAAATACACACGCACGGAGTTTGTCTTCGGGGTTTTCTTCTGTTTTCTAGAATTGATAAAATTAGTGAAATAAAGGAATATTCAAACACCTGTATTATTACCATGTAGACTAATTGGTAGCACTGTGTAAAGCCTATAGCGAGCGGCTGTGACTGAGTGTTTGTGTAATTATGCTATGAGGGTTGTATCCTCTACTTTTTGGGAAAGTTGGGCTTCTAACTTACTTCAGGCTACTCATGAGCCCCTCGGGGGGGGGAAATGCTTCTTCTTCTTTTTTTTTATAACCTTAGTTGGTTATAAAGTGTTTGTTAGCGATAGCTGTTAACAGTCCTTAATTATAACCCTACCTGAGCCGTAAAGTTTTTAACCTCACACGATGAAAGGGAAGTTTGAGTGCCGTGATTTCTTTGGAGTGAGACCAGGGAAGGAGCTTTTTTCCCCACGTGTTAGCTGTCCTGCAAACTCCGAAAAACCGGAGGAAGGCATTACAAGTACCCTAAACTCTATTTATTATAACTATAACACAGCTTTAGCTAAGAGACAGGCCACCTTTCATTCGGCTGTCCGTCATTTGCGCTATTAAAGGCTGTTTTGGTGGCTTTTTCTGGGCTTATCGATAAGGCTGCACACAAGAACTGTTCGCCTGCATTTAAAGCGGATATTCACCCCTAATTTCAGCTATTTGTTTGTAATTAACACGACTGATTTAGTTAATTCGTTTTTAATTATAGGGATGACATCTTAAAGTCACATGTGACTTTTTATTTTTCTTACCCTTGTCTTATTTCTTAACCGTATTGCTCAAAGTTTTAACTAAGTGGCTTTATTATAGTCAGATATGCTGTTGGGTACAGTTTGGACTTTCTCCTAACTGTAAATAGGCTCAAGTTGCAGAGTATTTAAATATCACTGGTACAAATATGTCTTTTTCAATTTTGTTAGCTTATTAATTACTATTATATGGTGTGTAAGCAGAATATTTTTTCCCCCCCTATGCACTGTCCAAAGGAATTTACGTGAGCATGAATATGTTGCCCTGTACAAATGCATTCAAAGTAAAAGAAAAACTAAGTAAATCTATATTAATAATAGATGTATTTTATTTAACATTTTATAACAGGTGTGTTCCAGACCAATGGACACCAGGCACCAATATGACAATGAATATGCAGCTTTTAAATGTATATGTACATATTACTAACAAATGTCTCCTGTACTTTATCCATGATGATTTATTAGTACATTTTAAAAGTCAGTCAGAATTAATAAATTTACCAAAAACATAATTTAGTACAAAAAAAGATACAGATTATTTAAGTTTATTGATAGTGAAATACGTACTTATAAGAATCAAATATTATATTTCATACTGTAAGTCTGCAGCTGGCAACTGCAGGACTAAAACCATCTGAAAATTTACAAAAGGGAAGCTGCAGCTTTAACAACTATTGCTGGCAGTGCTCCCTCCTCCTTGGTCTTTGGATTAGTCATTGTCTGAGGGGAAAAAAACACTTTTTTTGTAGGAGAAGTAAAGTAAACAGCCTCCAACAAGCGAACCTTGACAACCCAGATTAAGGAAAACATTGGAGATCAAACAGTGCTGCTGCTGGGCTGTTGTCATGAGCTGCCTGAGAGAAAGCTGCAGACTATTTGAACAGGCACTGGGGTTTGTGTGCTCACTTATGCAGAAATGGACCTTCGCAAATGCTGACCTAGGTTGTGAAACAGGATGAACTTTCTTCGCATCTTTTTCAGGCCTATCGTTTGACGTGGCTGTTGCATACAGTCAGCTTTTTGCTGTTTTTGGTGGGAAGAACTTATCACCGTTCCCTGTGTCTGCTTCTAGAAACAAGAATGACTGTACTTTCTCTGTCGCATACTACAACTGAATAAATTGAGTTGGCAGGGGGAAAGTGAAAAGGCTTGAAATTTGAGGAAGAGCAGCTGTATGCATTGTAATGGCGCAAGATCCTTAACGCAACAGTGTGTAATTTTGTATTATTTTGGAAAGCCCTTGTTTGTAGTTTGACCTCTTCAGGCTGGGGCTAAGGCTCTTCTTTGGAGAGAGTTGAGGTTCAACTGGAAAGAAAGTAATCAGTCACTCATGCATTCAGTGTAGGGACTACCATCCCTGAGTGGAGCGGCGCTCTCTTTCATCTGACGGCTCAGTATTTGTGAACACACATTGAAATGCCCTGTGCTGGGTATGGAGGGGCTGTAACTGACTGTGCACCCTTGCTTTCAGCGGAATGATAAGCAGAGTTATTTCGGTCCAGTGTGGGAATAAGGGTCTCTGTTTGCTGTGTGTTTTTTTTTTCACATTTATTTACCACTTCATCCTTCATTTGACTCCTGATACAAGATGCCCTCAAACCAGTCGCTTAAATTTTTTTTTCTTTTGCACAAAACAAATGACAGATGAATAAATCAAATTTTCTGGTAAATGAGTTAGTCATGTAAATTTAGCACGTTTGATTCAAACAACGCGGAGGAGACGAGTACTGGCGATATGAATATGAGTGCAGCACACTCATTACTGCTATGTTACATGCATCGAAGTTATAGCAAAGGAAAGCAGAGCAATATTTTCAGGGTAAAGGTTAGTGTGTCCCGGCCCCTGTGGTGTGTCCAGGCAGACGGCTCTCAGTGCCAGGGAAGGCGATTGGTCAGAGAGTGCACAGCTTCAGGTGTGCTCTGTGAAGCTCCTCAGTCTCTATGGAGACTGCAGAAATGCTCAGGATGGCCATTAACTCATGCAGCTATTAATTACTGTCTTCTGTCATCTGTCCTTAATGAAGAGAGGGATGCAGACAAAAATATCATCGGTCTGCATGAATGTGACTTAAATGCAATTATCTTGAATTACAAATTGAATTTACGACTGGTGTTTTGTTGCAGGAATTCAGTACGGCATTGGGATGCAGATTGTCCAGACAGTCAGATTGTTGTTGAAAAGTATTGTATCATATATATATTTTGTTGTATCTGTCAAGTCTTAAATTAGTTATTGAGGTGTTGCTTTCAGATGAAAGTAGTGTTACTTAAAAAAAAGAATTGGCTTGTTGCACATGCAGTTAAGATTGTATTAGGCTTGATGGGTTCAAATAACATTCAGCAACAGCCTCTTCTATATCAAGAAGCTAGATTGAAATGGCAGCAGTAGACAGTATTTTACTCAGTCCCTTTGCTTTATGTGATGGCTTTTTAAAGATTACTATTTGAGGTATATCTCGGACTAATATTGACATATTTTAAATGGCATTTTTCTTATTTTTATGATGTAGGTTGAAAGTGTTTTTGTAAATGTTTATCTGGTTCTTGAGAACGCATCAGGAAACAGCTGTTTTGACTGACCTCGTTGCTGATCGTCTTTTTTTCTAAAAGAGGGTAAAGATAAGGTGGAACAAAGGATTTAAAAAAAATAAGGGAGTTGATGGTGTGATTTGCATTGAGATTTGACACCTTTATTAGGGGAATAATGTTGAGTGAAACCTATTCAAGATGAAACAAAACATACATTATTGAATAATAAATAACATGAGTTGGTAGACTAAGTGCGCTCTTTCTTTTTTGCTTTCTTTCTTTCTTTAAAAGCGGTTTAAAAAAAAATCAGAATTTCTTTAAATAGTTCAGTTTTGAGAATGATCCAGGTAAGCTAAAAACAATTTTGTCTGAGCATGAAGGGGTCAACCATATGCTACAAACTGTGCTCCAGCAAAAACATGCACCTGTTTCTATCAGCTGTCTAGTTTGCATGTCAGTCTGTGTGTTAGACTTTTATTTCTTTTTCATTATTATTCTTAATGTTTACATACTTTTATGACAGTTTGAGCGGTTTGGCTTAGAGATGGCACTCTTTTTTTCAGTGATGGCTCATTCTGTCCCACAGGTGCTTCTGTGTATACCAAACAACCTTGTGTTTCAGCTGCTAGAAATGCACCAAATCGCACCAAACTTTTTAGATCTTAAGACCTGTCCACAGCTGAAAGCTTGGATAGCCAAAAATAGATGCCTCCATAAACGGGCTATAGGTTAAATCATTATTATGCTATACATCAATGAGAGTATTAGGGTAGCAAAACTGACATCTACTAATGTGAAAATGTCTCACACTTAAACCTGGTTAACAGTAGGCTGCTTAATGTAAAATGAAGTTGCAGGAGCCCATCTTTAAGGGCCTCATCCTTGACTTCTTGGCTGTGTTTTCAGTTGGCAGTCCCAGACTAATAAGAAACATAACATGGCAGGGCCTGCTCTTCCATCATCAGTGCTGTGTGGAAAGTTGGTGTGCTTTGATCATGTCTTTTGGGCGCATCACTCCGGCTTAGCCTGCTGCTTGCTATGTGATAAGCCATCAGAGTACTCAGATCTAAGCCGGCAGCTCTGTGGGCTTGTGGAGAGACAGGAGAGAGTAATGGAGATGAGGAGAGAGCAGCAATGCAAATTTTGTTGACAGACTGTTACTGCAGCTGTTCTCGTCTCCTTTGAATTCAACAATGTTACTGTCCATCTTCACTCGTCTGTGAAGAAAAGGCCACGTTTTCATGTTTAAGTCCTTTCTTTGTGGAACAGCACTGTGCCCATGTTGTGTATTTTGCCCTCCTGGCAATTAAAAAACATGTACTTAAACGAGCGTATTAAATGCCTCAAATACACGTTATTTTTTTTTTTTTACAAACTGTTATGTACTGTTAACCACAGATCACTGATACAAGCTCACTTTGAAGTTGAATGCTCTGTTTTTGCACTGCTTTTTTCTCTCTGTACATAAAACATCATTTTGAACTCCCCCTTTATGACAGGGTGCACCTAATTGACGGGTTGTTGCTTGTTTATTTGATATATATTTACCAGCTAGGTGGTAATTGGGAAGCAGTAATTACCCAAGATGCAGTGCTTTAGCAGAGGTGCGACCGTACTGATGAGTCTGGAGCACAGATGAAAGTATGCAGGTTTGTTTAAACACTCGAGAGCGGAGAGCAGAGATGGCTAATTGGGCCTGTGTCGCTTATATGGTCTGATTGTTTACTGTGATGATGCACAGTGTGAGATCAGAAGCACAATACTTTTACCTTTGTTCTGTTTTTGGTACAATTGCTAGTGCTATACATGAGCAGTTTATAGCAACAATTAAAGGCCTGTGGATGTGAGGGCCTCGTGTATTTGGAGTCCATCCTGATGATGTAGTTCCTTCACTGATAATGGCCTTGTTAACTGAGATTCATTACCTCTTCATTCAGAGTCCCCTGGAAATTGAGGGAGAGTGTTCTCAAACTACTGGGTTTGCCACGGTGACGTGATACTGATGTGCTTTTCTGAGCTATTCGTGGAAGGTGGTGACGGTATCTTCCCTGACTCCTGATGACTCAGTTGACCTGAAACCGTGGTGATGGGGGTGTTATTTGACTTTGTTTGATACTCAATTCCACTTTTACATCATCACAGGTTCTCTATCTCTCTTTTTCTCACAGACACTTTGTTACCCTCCAATTCCCTCCCTCGAACATACGGAGATGCACACCTTGTTTGTGTGCAGGCTGTTGTTGTTTGATAGGCTGCTCTCCCAGTAGATCTTCAGATATTGTTGTTGTTTGCCTGTATTGGTTGGAGTGTGTGACTTGCATTTACCCAGGCTCCTTGGAGGGAGTTTGTTTTTGTTCTCGGTGTTCTAAACAGGGCGGGGCTGTATTCCCTAACCATCCAGTTGGAGAAGGTTATTTTCACCTTTTTTGTTTATAATTTCGGTCAATAGATTAGCCTGGAATACAATTAAGCGGTGGAGCAGATAGTGTGGTTAACCATTTGCTGCATGTGCTGACAAGACACTTTTGTCACTTTTGTTTTTCGTTATTAAAGAAGCTCTCAGAGCTGGTTTTGCTGATAGCATACCTATGTTATGCCTGGGTGAAACAAGCCTGATTCCAGACAAGATGGGATGCTGTGCAAAACATAAATAAGAACCGAAAGCAATCATTTCAAATGAACTGTGATTACTAACAACAGTTTTACAATGTGTTCCCGTAGCCCATAGCTATATCCCTTACACAGTCATGTGTTTTATAAAGTGAAGAACCTTGCACAGTCCTTGCTTGTGAAGGACTGGGTCTTTCAAGGATGCCCCTTTCTTTACCCTGTCACCTGTTACCAATCATCCTCTGTGCCTGTGGAATCGTCCAATGAGGTGTTTTTGAGCATTCCACAACTTTTGCAGTCTTTTGTCCCAACTTGTATGAAATGTGTGAATTTAGAAGCCCTTTACAAAAATACATAACGCTGATCAATTGAAACATTAAACATATTGTTTTTATTTTTAATGTATTATATGCTTATAAAAAGAATTAGCAAATCGCCACATTGTTTTATTCATGTTTTATGCAGCGCCACAACACTGAAATAATGGTTTATTGAATTAACGTAATTTTATTATGTCAACTGGTCCCACAAAATAATTTTTTATCATTATCCAGATATATCCTTTTAAGTTCATGGTAGCTCAACTTAAAACATTGTTAAGTCAGTGATCTATTTTGGACTCAGGGTTGTAATTCAATTGTATTAATTGTGTAATTCCATTGACTATACTGTGCCAGAAATTAGAAAGAAAATTAATATGATTTTGCCAAAATGTGTCACTGTGAAATCTTGTGAAAATGCATTTCAATTACAAAAATGAATTCATCATAGCTGCATGACTTATCAAGTCAAAAAGTCAATTAAGTTTAAATGCAGTTTGAATAATGATAAAAGACACTTCAGCAGCATTTTGTGTGATAACTTGGTGTCAGTATAGTATTCCCATTTTGTGACCAGTTTGCTTTACCTCTTCACAGTAAGTATGGTAGTTAGGTGACATAACAGCAGGCAGTAACAACAGGCATGTAGCTCATGTGTTAAATGTGATCCGTCAAAAACAAAATGAGTGTTTACAGTGGTGAGTGGTTGCAGTAGTTCACTGATGAGTTATTGTTCAAACGAGAGAACAAACATAAAGCATCATATCTCTTTCATCATCTAGCATTTGCATCAGCATCCTGTGCCGTCTTAGCTTCGTAACTGATAGGTTCAGCTTTAAGAATGTTTTTGTGGCTTACGTGACTTTTATCATGAGTGACAAACCAAAAACTCTAAAAAAAAACAACAACGTATGAGTGGGAGAAACTGAACCAGAACTGAAACTTTATTTGTTAACTTGTTTTGTTCCAGGCACTGAAGTGAAAAGTGGGAGAAATAAACTCTGATGACATGAGATGAGATGATATGATATGAACACCAGTGTCAGATCTTAGCATTTGTGAATACTGACGACGACCAGTCGCTCCAGAAATGAACCCAAGGCTGTGGTGGTGGCGGCTTATGTATTGGTCAAGCATGGGTGTTGCACCACATCAAAATTACGTCACATTATATTTATTACTTTATTTGTGTTTAGTTTTCACTCGCTGCAAATTTCATGGTAATTTCAAGTGTTTTATTGTGAATGGAAATATCTGGAAATGTTTTGTTTAAAGTATCCTTATAAATTAATCATGACAGCCTTTTCATTCTCACCGTATTCTATTTTGAGTGTATTTTTTTTAGACCACATAAACCATAACCCAATATCAGACTGAATTTTCGACTCGTTACACACTGTTTGCATCTTCAGTCTGACTGAATTTTGTGGAGGGGGGGGGGCATTCGATTTTCACTAACCAATCACTACCAGTGTGTCCACCTGAATACGACATCATTCTAAGTTGACACTGAGGTGTAACCATGCCAATGCACTGATTTTGAGAGTTGAGTGGAATGAAGTGAGGTGATGTTGAGAATGCATGCTGTCAGTCTAAAGACAGCGTCTGTCTTGTGTTAGCGGTCTCAATCGTTGTTACTCCTCCTCAATTTTGGCGTACGGCTTGACAACCCCTGACAACCGTTTTTCAATGGCATTAGTCGCACATTTGCCGCCGACTGGCTAATCGTTAGTCTCCCTGCAGCGCTCATTGGATCGTCTGATTTTTCATACTTGAAACTGTTTCATATGTCACAATGCCAGATGAATCAGTCGACTCTGTGGAGTGGACAGATTTGAAGGACTGGACCGTAGCAACTTGTCACGAATGATTCCAGTGTTTGTCTGCAATATGAACATGGTTTACAGGTATAGAGTGTGTGAAATTTAGGAGTAATAGAGTGATACTGACAAGCGACATCAAACCTTCTGCATCCTATTCCACACTTCCCTCCAGCTGGCTACTGTTAACCATTTACTATTTACCGTTTACAGCCTTTTGTTGGAAATTTACAGCACCTGTTGTAAATTCTACAAATATGGCGTCAGCTTTCAAATCAGCTTTCCTCACTTATTGGATATTCTTCTAATAGCCTTGTCATGTTGTGTATGTGGACTGTATGATGTACAAGATTTTAATGTGTTGACTAATCATTTCCTCAGTCTACAAACAATCCAGTTATAAATGAGTAAATCAATCTTTTCATATCCCGCTACAAAAAGGAGTTTTGCCAGGATTTTCGGTGTATTTGTGTGTATTTTATATACAAATGTATGCAGTGAATGAAAGGAATAATTCAAAGAATTTTAATCACTCAAACCAAGCCTCTTGCAGTGTCATCTTTTTTTTTTTTTTTTTTTTTTTTTTGCTAATTCCCCATAAAATGAAAAGATGTCTCTTTTTAGAGCGTAATGGGTAGGCCTACATTAGAATACGAGATAGATGGAAGATAAAAAATTCTGTATCCTTCATGCTCTTTTTACTCCTTTGCTCAGTCGCTCTGATCTCTTCCATCAATAGTGATCCTGTTTAAAAGACCTTGCAGGCCGCGCTGCACTGTTCAGTTGAACATCACATAGACAGAGGAAATGGAAAGACAGAGGTGAGAACAGCTTGAGCAGTAAATTGTAGAGTAGCTGGCGCATGATCGACTGTTGAAGAAACAGCTTAGCTAATGTATGATTTCATGCTTCGGAAACAATAATAATTTGTTTTGTTTGTGTTTAAGTCTCCCCACCTTCATTGATTGCAAACGCCACACCCTCCCACCAGAGTCACGGTGACTGCTCTTTTTCCACCAAGTGAGATCATAGCATTGAAAGCTGTGTGTTGTTCTCACCAGGGCCAGCCACACTGCCAGTCAATATGTAAACAATAGTAGAGACAGTTTGTCATTGCCTAACTGACATTTTTTCATTGCTTAGCTGATGATTCATCTGAAAGATGTCATCTCAATTGCTTTCAGGGGCCACTGGACTCATGGTGGTTTCAATAATTCACTCAGTGATCTTTGTCCACCGCATTCACTGCCATATACTGTATATGCTAATGTAGTAAGCTATTCAGAGACACTCATTTCTTGTTTGGACTCTGATCCATAAGTATGCAAGAATATTCCATGTCATGTTGCCATACTTGGAAAAACAAGCTTTTGCCCAGACAGAACTGTAGTTAGAAAGAGTCTTTGTCTTGTCATTATTGTCCAAGTGTGCTGTCATCAGCATGTAGGTCTAAAAGTTCACTGCAAGTTGATTTGCATTGCTAAAAGACACAAGCAAAGCCATGAACACATATAGAAAATAACAGGACTGAGTCTGTTCTTAAAGAAAAATAAGAATAAGAAAAGAAAACAAGATTTTTCCCTGTCTTTTAATGATGACAAGTGGATTAGAGATAACATTATATTCTACAATAGGAGACTATGGGATATAGCATAGAATTTGAAGTATTGCAGTAAAATGACATATTAATACTTATAGTTCAGTAGGATTGGTTGATACAATTAAAACATAACTTTTCTAGTTTAAATAGATTTCAATGGCAGCTCAGAGTAAAAGCCAAGAAAGTGCAAAACCTCCCAAAGAAGCAATTTTCCATCACTCCTGCAGTGTAATTCAGTGTTTATCCATATACTCACCAGGGTTTATTGATTTATCAATGTTATTTATAGATTTTAGTTCACATTTAGCTCTCTTGTACCATCATTTTCTGTTTGTATGTTACTACTTCAAACAAATTTCACTTAGTGGGGATTTTAAGGTTGCTTGCATTGTACTGTATTGTAGGTTATTACTGTAGGGTGCATAATAGCATTACACTTACAATGATAGAGGACTTTATATACATATGATCCATTCCTGTATTACTTTACCAATAAATGGCCTAATACGCTTATTCTGGTGAATTAGTGCTATGATGAGTTAATAAAGACACTATAGAAAGCTGTTTTGGTATATTGCAGATCAGTTATTTTCTCAATAATGTTGTGAATATTGTTTGTATGTATACAGTATAATTAGACGATTCATAAAAGAATGTAATCTAATATAAATAACACGTAATTTGCTGTTTATAAATGTAACCAAAATGGTTTAATGAGAGCCAACATGGTGAAAATACACAATGATGCTTGCTAATAAGTCTGCTGTTAACAGGCAACATAATAGGATTAAAGTGTGTCGTCTTTCTGTCCTGTAATTCAGTTGCAGAATCAATTGATATATTGATCCCACTCTAACTACAGCTAACTGAGAGGTGTTTATTTTATGTTGCTTGATATAGTATACTGTAGAAATTGGTCAGTGGCCACTGAACCAAACTCCTTTTTTTACTTTGCACATCTGACTGTGAGATTACAGGAGGCAAATATTTTTTCTTTCTTTCATGTTCGGGAAATAAAACCTTAGATATTGCTCCCCACTTGTGCTAATGTAAATGATTTGCATGGAGTGTGTCCCTGCTGATTAAGGCTGTTTGGACTGTTCTTCTTTGAAACCATGCCAATTGAATTTTCTTCCTTCTAACACGCCTGGTGAACGGGGAATATAGTTCTCATTGGGCCCGAGGCTTGATCTCCTTTTTGCCTCCCCCCCCCCCAATCCTCTCACATCACTCTGACAATGAGTGAGCACGACCATCCCCAAATGACGCACATAATTAAAGAATTGGCATTATAATTACAATGTGTTTATTGTCTGTTTATGGGCTTTGTGCAGTGCATAATGCACTGGGAGACTTCTTTGGTGTAAATGTATTCAGGGCTTTTAATATACTTGGTGGTAAATGTGATTTCATGTGGTTAACATCTCCATATCTCCTTTATCAGCCCTTTGACAGTTGCTCTGTTAGCTGCACATACAATGAAATTTGGCTGACGGCAGAACCTGGCACCTGAAGCAACCAAATTATTTAGTCATGGGCTTTTAACGGGCACAGTGGTAAATGCATGTTAAGTAAATGATGCAATTTATTCCCTTCTCCTCATTGCCAGGCTGTCTGCCATGGGACTTCTGCCAGCTTTAAATAAGTGGTAACCAGATGGTATTCACACGATACTCTCTTGGTTACAAAACGGTCCTGGGAAATAAAGGTGACCGCCTCAACAACTAACAGGTCAGCCGGCAAAGTCTGTTACTTTTGCGCTGTGCATGTGCGAATGGGTTAACGTTGTGTCACTTCTCTGAATTCTTTGGGATGGTTGTTTCTCCGGGGTCTTAAATTGGAGAAGAGCCCTGTTAATGAGGAGGGCGGGATGGACAGATCGAGGAGAGAGATTCTCTGTGGGAGTTTTTTTTTTGTTTTTTTCCTGCTAATGTCGGGCTTCTTGATTCCGTAGAAAAGAGCCAGGGAGCCAAATGATGAGCTTTTCCTCTGGAGTGACACAAGTCTGTCAGCAAAGTGATTTCTTTACTTTCTTATCTAAGAAAAAAAAAAAGGGCGCATTCTCTCCTCTCTCTCCTCTCCTTGCGTTTTGTACACTGCCTCATACTCTGCAGCTGGCCATGTCTTGGAGAAGTGAACTGTGTCATCTCAAGCCACTAACAACCAACAGCTGCAGCACCAGCCAGCACTGCAGATCGAGGGACAATGCGAAACTGATTTTCTAATGCAGAGAAATAAATAAACAAAGCCTGTGGATAAAAGAAACAATGCCACAAACAACACACAGATTATGCAAATGCAGGGGAAATGTGTTTGGGAATCGATAAGGCTTATTTGTGTACGATGAGACTATAGGACAAGAGTGACCGTTTTGCAGAGATGCACATTACTAAGTTTGCTCTTTTATCTGCAGTAGCTACCCCCAAACATCTGTTTAGTTTTTCTCTCCCACAGTACATGTTAAACCCACATATTATGATGAAACACATAAATTATTTGTTGTCGAGTTGGGTGTGCGTCGCTGTCTACACAAGACTCCAGATGTTCCAAGCAAAGTTTTAAGTCGTGGTGGGAGAGGGGTCAAACTGTCAGCAGGTCAAAGGTTGAAGACCATAAAACATTGGAGCACCCACACAGTTAATTAGAGATGAGAGATTTATTGGGGAATTTATATCGCCGTGCGCATTTCTTTTAGTTTAGCTGTTGTTGTTTGGATCCTCATTTTAAAACGAGCATTCTGTCAAAATCTGTTGTACGACAAAACAATTTCAAGACCTTAAGAATTCAGGTGTTAAGATTGAATTTTTCCATAAATGAAAAAAATGAAATCTCCACAGCTTGTTTAGCTTTTTCTCCCAGTCACCTTGTAATTGTTTCCATGTCATAAGCAGCTATTAGTATTGCTAGAAAATGGTAATGGTTTGAGAGACTCATCTCTCCGACAGAATGGCTCTCTATCACACTCTCACATTCTTTTAAAAGGGAAAAGGAAGATGAATTTTGTCCATAAAGGCTGTATCACAAGGGCTTTTTATCCTAAATGGCTCTGGGAATTGTTATCTGTGGGAAGTGTGTCCTGCCTCCGTCGTGTTCAATCAAGTGTCCACTTAGCTGTGACTGGGAGTAATTGTTCCCAAGTGGGCCACACACTGACCTGTTAATGTCTGCTTTGACCCTCTAACCTTGTCAGCACGTCTTGGGGAGGAGTTTAAATCATATGGATCTCCTCCGTGTCTTTACACTACTGGGTCAAGTGGGCATCGGCCCTAAAAGACCACTCACTTGTAATTGTCCCCAGCAGCATGGGTCAGCCATGGGTGTTCCCAAAGACCGGCTCTTATGAGATGAGGTACTGGGACTGAATGGTGTGACTTAATGGGTCAAGCCATTGATCCAATACAGCACCAATGTCCTTCAGTGCAGACTGCATTACCTGATCACTGGGTTGACTCTGGCTGATTGTCGGTTAGGCTGCTAGATGTTATGGATACCACGTCTGCAGGCTTCTGTGAAAATCACCTCTTGTTTGCTTATTGTCTCCTTCTCCCTTTCTTCTTTTTGACAGTGCCAAAAATCTGATAGAGCTTATCTGACTTAGATCTGCTGTATGTACATGCTGATTTCAGATTTGGCTTCAGCTAAAACAGAATAATAGTATAGCAAAAATGTACTTTGGAATGAAGATTGTTATGAAAAATAGAATATATAAAAAAAAATAAAGACGTATATGTTTTGCTTTTGGATGTACTCCAAACACACACGCATACTAGATAAGCAAAGGTGGCTTATCTACAACAAGTCATTTGAGTGAAAAGGGGGATTACAACCACATGTTTCCAAAGACTGTGTTGAATGTTTAGCAGCTGGCATGCGAACGGCCACAAAGTGAGATTGCTTTACAATTAGAGGTAAGGTTTGTGCTAGCGTATTAGCACGTATAAAAGCGTATAAAATCAATTTTTATAGAGAGATTAGACAATAAAACTTAACCACTTGTTAAAATCTAGCGCTCGTTAATTTGCAGTAAAGACACAAAATCAGAGATAGCTCCGAAGTGTTTGGGTTCCCATATTATTTTAACAGCCCTTTTGTGAGACAGCACATAAATGCATAAATCCTCTTCAAATCTGCTCATCAAGTAGTTGTGTAAACTGGATTGTGGTAGACATGGTAACAAGCTCAAGTTACTAGCACTGTTTCAACAAAGATCCCACAATACTGCCGTAAAGAAGACACATCATTTTGCCGGCTTTGCTTTTTTTTTTTTTACACAGGATTGCAGCATAGTGCCCCGATGTGTGATTTTTAGTTAGCATGCTTATGTTCCCAAAACAAAATCAGTGTGATGTCAAACACAACAGCATGTGTGACATTGTCCCATCCTGCTGTCTCATTTTCTTTAACATAGACATCTGTTGGGATTAACATATTTTTGGCAGTAATGATAGGGATGCAACTGAGTAATCAGAAGGGTCTTATCTGCACCGATGGGAGGCCCAGGAATGTGGATGGGCTGTGGGACAGCACTAACGGTGTTAGTTGAATTCCACATTGGTGAATTATGAGAAGTTGTGATGTCAGGCCTGTGGTTTGTTTTGTCTGGTTGGAGAGCCTAGCTACACATAGAAACAGTCGTAGATTTAGTTTTTGACACCGCTCTCCCAGAACAGGTCAATTAACTGGGAGCTGCATTGCTTTGCCAGGCTGCCAGAGACACAGCCACATTAAACAGCAAAGTGGTACACAAATATATCATAAGACAACAAGCCACACATGCAGGCATGACTTCCATGACAAGCACAAAACCAGACGCCATCCATTCCGCTGCCTCATTTACATGATCCAAACCATATCTGGAAGTCATTAGCATCTTTCCACTTGTTTATCTGGCTACAGATGAATGCTTCTGAGTGTAACCCCAGCTTTTTCAGATGTTTTTGTTGTGGTAGCAGTCATGCATCATTTATGTGAGACAAAAAAACGTGTAAAATTACAAATATTTGTTGTTTTTTTAAACTCAAGCAAAGACCACTGCAGGGTTTGCAGGTCACTGTATTACTTTGAATGCATTCTCCAAAGCAATCAGAGTCAGTGTTAAAGTTATCTTTTTGACCTAACTATCTCATGTTTATTTTTTAATATGGTGTCAGTAATATATTTAACATTCTCTCATAATCCTCCTTATTGGGGATCTTCAGATAGAAAGAAACTTATACAGCTTGTAGTGCTGTAGTCAGTGGAAACAAATACAGAGTGATTGCTTGATTTGATTAGATTTGTTTTTATTACAGTTCTTTTCCATTTTTAACAAGTCATATACATTTTCCCACTACATTTTCTTCCATTTCCTACCTGATTGAGAACACCTACGAAATTAAAGTAACAACTCTTTTATGTATGTAGGGAACTTTGTGACATGTTTAGCTTACTAAGATGAGAAATGAATCTCAAAAACCACAGATTTTGTCACATTTTTTGTTAGTATTTTACATTATTTGTATTTGCTCATGTGCATGTTCAGATATGAAAGATAAATGATATGTATGTAGGCCAGGGTATGCCAACAGGAAGCAGTGTGTCATAACATATCAAAGACTTGCGGGTGATGACGATCACTTTTACTTTTGCCCAATCTTGTCATTTCTGTACACGTTGGCTAGATGGAGTAGGGGTTTTCCCCACCTTGTCACTTCCTGTTTGTAATTATTTTATCTTTCCCTCCCTTCTCTCTCTCTCTCTCTCGCTCTCGCTCTCGCTCTCGCTCAGAATCCTGTGAAACCTTTGTGATCCTGCCCTCAAGACTCTGAGCCAAATTCTGATTGGAGGAATGGAGTGCCCATCTGTCCTTCATCAGTGATCACGGTATGTGGCAGTCCTCCAACTAGCCCTTCTCTTATTTCATACAGTAATATGTGTGTGCTTTTTGTCTGTGAAGTGACTCCAAAACACTGTTAGATCTGACTATTCGTATTTGTATCAGATCATAAGAAGCTTGAAGCAGATCTGAACAGATGTATTATAAGGTTTTCATCAGTTAAATTGTTCAAGCCGGTGAGCTTCGATCTGAAAAGACACAAACAGTGCAGAACAGGGCAGAGTTGTTTTGTGGAAAATATCTAATTATGATTTTACTGACCAATATTACAATTAGCTACAGTTAGGGGCGGCAGTGGCTCAGGGGGTAGAGCGGTCGTTCACGGAACAAAAGGTCGGTGGTTCGATCCTCAGCCCCTGCAAGTCCACAAGTTGAAGTATCCTTGAGCAAGATACTGAACCCCAATTTGCTCCCCGGGCACCGCGTGTAGTGGCAGCCCACTGCTCCTCAGGGATGGGTCAAATGCAGAGAAAGAATTTCCCCCTGTGGGACTAATAAAGGTATCATTATTATTATTATTACAGTTTTTAGGCACACTGTCATGTCGGCCATTGAACTGGAGGATTGTGTAAGATGAGCGTCTCAATGGTTAAAGTTGATCAAAGGACTATTAATCTGTAAGTAATTTGAGAATTAATCAATGGTTTGACAAAATTTCAAGCCATTTTTGCAACAATTAATTGTTTTTAGTGTCTCATTTGTGAATATTTTCTGGTTTTCTTAGACTTCTGTTCCATTGATTGGATACAAAATGTCATTTTAATACATGTCCTTGGGCTCGGGGTAACTTCACAGACAGCTTGTGCTTTATGCTGACATTTTGTAGACCAAACGATTAATCAGTTAATTGACAAAATATTGGTAGATAAATTAATGATAAAATTAACTATTGGGTGCGAGCCTATTAAGCCACAATTAAAGTTTAGATTTTCACTTTTCAAATAATGTTTTGACTTAAATGTGATGAATTGAATGTTTGAAATCCAGTGAGTTGAGTGTTATATAAAGAAGTTTGTTTTTCTGGAAACTATCAATACGGCAAGTAATGGGAATTTTCTTGTTAAAAGAAATTTCTACACCTATATTCACCAACCTTTGCCAACTACTACCACGACCATTACTACTACAGCAAGTGATAATAATTATAATCATTAAAAAACACAATAAAAAAGTAATAATAGTAATAATAATAAAAATGATTGCTTACTTGAAATCATTTGAACATTTTACATCTGTTGGCATGCAGCATGTTGCACCATTGCAGCTTTATGGTGACTCTCCTTCATTTTGTAATATCTGTAGTGCACTGTAGTCTCTCTGTCCCCCTCTTCACCTCTGTCGGCCCTGGCAGCCCTGATTGGCTGAACACTTTCTGCAATATAGTCTGGCGGCTTGCCAGACATGCTGCCAGTGGCTGCTGTGCCCCCTGATCAGAAGAGAATGTGACATTTGTGCGGAGGTAATGAAATCTGCATGCAATTAAATCTCTGACTGTGAAGAGGAGTCTATCTCGTCCCTGCTCCCTCCATCTCCTGCCATTGCCAGCAGCAGGAGGGTCAGGCACGATGATGAAACCTTCCCAGCAGGCCCCTCGCCGCACTCTCTTTCCCAATCTCCATGTCACGTTGTGTTTTTAAGTTTTCCGCGCTGGCCTGGCCTCTATCTGGCAATTAATTAGAGAAAACATCCATTATGGATTCTCTCTAAATATTGTACATGAATTAATATTCAATTATATAAATTACATTACAGGGCTGCAACATAACCAATGCTTTGATGAATTCTATTCAGTGTTAGCTTTGACAAATTTAGTGCAGTCTTTGTCACTCACTGAAAATGTTGTGCAGTTTCAAAATCACATTTCGGTCGTTTTGGTTTGTTTTAGTCAAGATTTACTGATCGGAACATAAAATTTCAGTTTGATTTCAGTTGAACTTTAATTCTCATTTCTGTTTCTTGGTACTACAATGGATTTTGCTGAAGGATATTTCCCCTGGCTGTAAAAATTCCAATGAGAAATTAAAAGCTGAGCCAACGTTGATCTGGCCTTCGCACCTCTCTGCCCATCGGGGCATGCGGCACCCACGGCCTCGTCACCAGTTCCCGACCAATCGAAATGGCTCTGAATTACGTGCATTGTGCACACGGAGCCCCCAGAGTTGCCGTTGTGATTTGAGTTTCAACAACTTCCTATTTCATGGCAAAACATTCAATTCCACCATGCTGCCATGAAAAAATCTGAATTTTAATAACTTTTCATCCTTAACATGTTTAGATTGTAAATATGTTACTGTTCAAATTTGAAGTCTATCAGATTAGTGGCAGACTCGTCATTTTCCTTGACAAAACTAACATAGATTCTGCTGTAGTTGTTATTTTCTGATGACTGATTTTTGGATGGTTCAGCATGTCTTCATATTTTTTTGTGTGTGTGTGTGGGGGGGGGGGGAGTGGTCGAGGGCAAGTCAGAAAAATCTGTGGCAGAGGGCAGATTCATGCATGAATGAGGGGAGGGTCATATCTCTGTGCTCCTCTCTCTCTGCTGCCCTGCCACTGCACTTAATGCCTCATTTGTGGGCTTTGTGGCAAATGGTTTGAGTCTGTGATCTGTTGCCATAAAAGGCAGCTTTTTGCTCCCTGGTGATGGGGCACTTGCTTGTGGGTTAATGCTAGACCCCCTCTATAATCGGACTTACATCTAATGGATATGTGTATCCCCATCAGGAGATCTCATAAACATAAAACTCTCTGTTGCCATTGTGCTTGGTGGAGCTGGTTTGAGAAGGACAGAGCCACGCCATGCAAGCATTTCCCTTGAACTTGAGGAGGAGTTGTTCCTATCTGTGTTCCCCGTCCACACTGGGTGGATGGAGATGCAGGATATCCAGGTCAAGGTTTGGCTAAATCCTCCCTGTGTTGTTCACACCCTGTGTGTGGAGCAGTCTTACCGCACACTTTTCTTTAGACCAGACATTGCATACAACATCCAGTATGAATATTGAATTGGGAATGCGTGTTCCAGTTCATTTAAACAATGAAAGACTACAATTTATTTTTCACATGGTAAATGTGTGAGCCCACCTTCAATGTGACTCTTTTTCTGTCATGTTCAACCTTTTTTTTTCACATTCAGCTTCACTGGTAATGTATTTTGTCATGATGAATTATTAATGTCAGCGTTGGTTGATGGGAGTGTTGTCTCAAGAAAATACGAGGGTCACTCTGTTTCTTCTTTTTTTCCTCACCCATGGGTTAATTTGAACCAACGACCAAATGCACCTCCCTGTTTCCTCGCTGCATGCTGAGTTATAATGAAAACTGCTGGATCTTCACTTTATTCACTAACATCCTGCTGAACAAATACAACACTATTCTTCTTGGCTCTCTCTGTTTTCCTCTGTTGCAGATGGCTTTGCTGTGTAGTGCTATACAAAGGAAAAGGCTTTGCTTGGGGAAGGAGAGAGATAGAGGCTTACTCCATTAGTGTCATTTGAGTGGTGAATTAGATCATTCTGACAGATAGATGTGGAAAATTGTTTTAATTGTATAATTATCCATGACTAGCCACTTGTGCGGAAAAGTGCTGTGATGTGGGTGACGGCTGGGGAATAGCACATTTTGGCCTTTATGTGCTTATTTTGCCTCTGTACAGGAAATGAACAACAATTGGGGGGTCCTGAGGATAAAACATAAACACACCCAAACTCACAGACACTCACACTCCCCCCTGGGCAGGTTGTGACATGCTCAGTGAGATGCTGCTCTTCAAAATAATGTGTCTGGCCAGTGAGCCTTCTCCTCAGGCAAAGGGGAGGGTGCCTGTAACCGTCTGATCAAGATGGCACAGCTTAACACAAATGTAACAGCAATGCAGAATGGCTCACTTAACGCTGCTGGCGCTTTGCAGAGAGAGAGAGAAACAGAGACGTAATGCATGCAATCATACACCAATCGCATTAAGCTGATTTCTGATAAGATGTTAAATGCAAGACGACGCACTAAATCTGAGGCTTTATATATATATCACTTGCTCTGTGCTGTTTTTTTTTTTTTTTTTTTTGCGTCTCCTGCAAAACATTCCCATGAACGAATTTGCAAAGTACCTACCTCAACTGCCAATTTGGTTGGAAAATAATAATAGTTATCATCTCTTCCTATTTCAAACAGTGAGGAGCTACTTTACTGGAACAACTAATGTTTTGTTGTATGCTGAATGTTTGTGAGACTTATATAGCTTAGTCTTGTTTCCTTTATCTTTTATCCTCAGATCGTCTTTTTGCTTCTGAATAGAGGTAGGCTGGCATTGCATCCTTTACACATAGAATGTCATCACTGTTAAAGCAGTAAACTGCTTAGAATTAAATATTGCTGCTATTTAAACAAATGTTTTGTGTACGGATTAAGCAGTTTAGGGCGAGGGCTGCACTCATCTTAAATCCCACTTGACTAATGCAATTTATAAGTGAAAAAACAGGGATTTAATTGATATTTTTTAATAAAATATGTATAGTATCACCTTGTATGCTGTCCTGCAAATGTATATATGGCTATTTTTTGATTTCACTGACCATTCAGTTTTTGTGGAACACACAAGCACCCACACAGAAAGCATAGATGATGCTCACAGTCTTGACAGATCGGTTACTGTATGATTTTTCAAGCCTGGTGGGCAAAGCTAAGCCCAGGCCATACACTGATGCTGCAGTCAGCAGCTGCTTGCAATTTTCAGCTCAACTCATTCAAGTGTAATAAAACAATGCACGACTTGCTGAAGGACTGTGAGCCTGGATCGTCTCACTCTTGAAGGAAAAGTTGAAATAGGACAATATATAAATATTAAGTGGAGCTGCCTGCTACCACATAAATTCCCTTCATTGAGTGGCATTTTCTCTGTGTGGTTTCATCTATAATAAAGTATTTTGTCATATAAAATGCAGGTTGCTGTCATCACAACAAGCAGGCCTTTAATACTTAATCAAATAATAGATATTCACACACTGAAGCCTGTCTGATTAGAGTCTCGCGACATAAAGCAATTTATGAGCTGAGCGCTTGTCATGTCTTCGTTGTTGCCTTCGTCATGCTCTGTTGTTCAGTTGCATCTCCTGTGATAAAGCACAGGGGATTAGCAGGTAACAAAGCAGCACAGCTCCTTTGAGGATGTCACGCATGGCTTTGAATGTGTGGCACAACACTTCATAAACGTAGAGGGAGTACCTCCAAACGGTGGTTTCCCGGCTGCACAGGGAGCCTCCTCCTGGATAATGTGGTAATGAAAGGTGACAGGAAGGACTCAGGGTCTGGAACGAAGCCGGGGCAGCTGGTCAGAGCAGGAGAATAGGAAGCGGTGTGCACCCGGGCTAAAGTGCAGTGAGAAGCAAATTAAAGCTCATATCTGCCATCTCCCTCGCCTCCCTGCACTTTCCTGTTTGGACTTGAAGGTGATTGGGAGCCAAGGCGATGACAGTTGACGGAAGCTACGCGGAGGAGAGAGTATTTATTTACAGTGAGATGCAGCGATGCTCGTTCAGGATGCGGTTTCACGCAGGATGTAAACCCCCCCACCCCCCACCCCCACCCTCACACTACAATCCTAGGTTTGATCAAAAATGGGAAGTGTGTTATTGGGGAGGAGGAGTTAGCCTGCTGCAGGGCCAGGCAGGCTGTATTGTGTAAGAGGCTGAGTCTGGATACAGCCAGCAGAGAGCTCACTCAGCATGCCTTCCTGCCTGGCCCAAGAGGAGGTATCAAAGTCAGCACAGGTCACCGAGAGAGAGAGAGAGAGAGAGGGGAGTGTGAAACATTAAGATTGTATTTTGTATTGTGTTACAGAAAAAAGAAAACGGCGATCCTTGTAGTAAAGAAAATTAACAAAATTGAGCGTACGAGAAAAGTGTAAGTGTGTAAAAGAGTGTGTGTGTCGATAGATGTTCAAAGGAAAGTTATGTGTTTGCCCTGTCAGGAATTCCACCTTGTAAAGGAGGGATTTGGGGAAGTCGAAGGTTTGTAAACTCCAGTAATTACACTATACACAGTGGTTACGGTACAATTACCTTTGTCTTCACCCCACAATACTGTGTTCACATTTCAGTTAAGTGCACATTTAACGATGCAAGCGTGTGCAACCAAAATTCATACCACCCAAGAGTAGATAAGCAAGACCTTTTTATTTTTGTTAGTCAAAAAGGATTGAACCTGTAGCAGGCACAAATTTACACCTTTCATCTGGTGGGATACTGAGTAGTAAGCAGGTGGGTGTGTTGAAAAGGTGAGCCATTCAAATCTCTGCTCAATGGCTGTCATGTCAGCATTAATCCGCCCAAAGTTTCAAAGGCAGGTTTTATGATCTGCCTTGCGGCCTCATCTGTGTGGACAGCAGCATCTAAACTCTGGAGAACCTGCCACATAAAACCCACATCTGTTAAAGCCTAAATTGCAAAACAGCCCCCGCATGTCCAGGCAGTGTTGAGTTAATAATACACTCAAAGTACAGGTTCTAACACTCCCCGCAGCAACAACTGCAGTGATTGTCATAGATTCACTTCTTTTGATCTGCTCTACATCTTTTTTGCCAGTTTAAATTTTATGTCTTTTTCAAAGTTGTTTACTTTCAAAAAAACGTTTGTATATTATCTTCTTGAAATACACAATTTCTGCTATGTTACATGATGTGTGTATAGTAAAAAAAAAAAAAAAAACTTTAGAAAACTATCAATGCCTCTGATAGAATTTGTGACATTATATTTTCATATTCTATGCAAATTTAAAAAGAAGAGAGAGAAATATTTCAGAAATATTTGAAAATTGACCTTTGGATACAATCAAATCAACTTTCAGCAACACTAGCTAACCTTTTTTTAATAGTGAAGAGTGACCACTCCCCTTTACATTAAATAACTCAGTTTTTAGTGACACAATGTCTCACCAATAGCGATAAATAAAATAGATTGCTGTAGTGCTAAAAAGACAAGCATCATCACAAAGTAATTTAAGTCATATGTGCAGTCTTGAGTTTTAACCCCGTAACTCCCAATATATATATGGCACGATTAACACATCTGTGAGTGATGCAACTTAACTTCAACACAGTTATTATGCACTTTTGCCAGCTCAGTCTTTTGAAGAGGAAGTGTGCTTTCTCCCTTTAAGGTATTAAAACATTGCTCCTATACAGTATCTGTACTGTGCTGCATGTTATCTGTTCCCTTCCCACTCCCTCTACCCTTTAAGTGTCTGTCAACTGAAAGAACTCACTGGCACACGGCAAACTGAGCTTATATGACCCAGGGGAGGAAGGGACTCACACAAACACAAAACAATGTAAATCTCAGGGCTGATTTAAGGTTTGTTCATAAGCACCTGGTAAATAACTTGAGGCAGAATCACTATGTAGTTCTTTTTCTTTTTTCTTTTTTCTTTTTTTTTAATATGCACTTTTTGTATATTACAGTATAATTTGTAAATGTTATGTTAGATATATGACTGCACTTGTCGAACTTAAATTAGGTTTTTGTGGTGCTGTCAAAATGTGTGACGTTTTTGAAAATTTATGAGCGTGTAATTTATCGCCAAAGGGTTTTGGAGGGTGTTGAAGATTATCGTTTTATATACAAAACACAGCATCTATAAATTAAAAATTTTGAAGATGTAAATTTTGTAACTTCTTAACAGGCTAGCTTTGGGGTAGGCAAGACTTTTTTTTT
The DNA here is from genome assembly GCA_037577475.1 of Chaunax sp. Z400. Taxonomy (NCBI): domain Eukaryota; kingdom Metazoa; phylum Chordata; class Actinopteri; order Lophiiformes; family Chaunacidae; genus Chaunax; species Chaunax sp. Z400. The sequence continues at coordinate 7,961,789 of CM075185.1, forward strand.
TCCCCAGATGATCTAATGACTTGGATTAAGTAAGCGAGGGACAGATTCTTTGCTGATTGTTGGATGTTCAACTGCTTTGTAAAAATTTTATGTCTGACAATTATATTGGAACACAGCCTCAGGGCTTTTGCTTGTCTTTCCAGTGGTGACAAGTTCATGGCCTCGTTAGCTTGCTTTGTGCAACATTTTGTTTTTAGATTGTACTCCGTAAATGCTGCAATTCTTTGTCGACATTATCAAAATATGCCGCCTTGGAACCGAGACTTCTGATGACAAAATTTAGACGTCCGCTCTTGGTTAAAAACGCAACGTTCAGAGTTTAAACATTCATCCTTACTCTTCACAACCACTAACGTGACTTGAGTTGACAGCGCCCTCTGTTGGAATCAAGATAAATAGCAATACGGACTCATTGTAGTCATTGGCCTCAAGAATCATTAACATAATTCTGCATTTTATGAATTTTATGGGGATCATTTTACTTTAATTATTTATTGTTTAAATTGAAGGGTAAGGTATTTTAATTGATTGATTATTGGTTATTGATTCTGCTGTATATGAAGCAACAGTTGCAGACAGTCTTTGACAACCAGGGATAACCTGTAACAGTTATATGAATTGGTCAATATGGCTTGACTCTACGTTCAATAGAACATGTCATACATGGTTATCCTTTATATACAAACAAATATAAGAGCTTTACATTATAGACTTTGTCTAAGACGCACAAAGATTGGTTTTATATGCATTTTGAGCTGATTAAACGTTTGAGTGAATCTCTAATATCTGTATAGAGTAAATATGGAGTAAATAGACGCGTCTACAGTTGTGAGTTAAGGCTTACTTCCAATCATAAGCCAGACTAGCCCTGCTCATTAAGAAGTGAATTTAGCCAACACTGAGAAGGTCAAATAAAATCCAGATTGTGTTTCCAGGGTGTTTCTACGGGGTCAGAGGGCCCAGCTGCAACACCCGTTACTGCTCAAGACACAGAGGGAACACTCTCAAAGACTTCACAGACTTTCTGTTCATTTGTCTCTGTTGCGTGATGCTGTCTCTAATTAATAACGACAACATTGTTACATCTTGCATGAATCAGAATAAATTTGTTATTTATTGTGATAGCAAATGCTCTGTTTGAGTGCAAGCTGGGTCTTGACCTAATTGATGTTTTGGAAGATGAGCTCAATTGGATGAGTCATTAGGCTTATTACCAGAGTTCCATTAAATGCCTTTGCAGAAAAAAAAAAATCAGTTGTGGAATATTTCCTTCTTAGAATCACAGCAGGCTGTATTGGTAAAAGGCAAATAATATATGTGTAAGATTGATCAGTGAGTAGCGACCCCATTATCTCCTAAGATGTTAATTACACTGTGCTCAGCTTGCATGTCAAAAGGGAGATAATTGAAGAAGGTAAAAGATGTGCAACACTTTATTTATACTTTCATTTGGAGCTGGTTAGAAGAGCTTCTTTCTTCTCTCCTTTGTTGTCTGTGATGTATTTATTTTTGGAGTTTAGAAGTTTTTCAAGGATATTATTCACAATCATTACCAAGGTCTGTGTTTTCTAAAATGATTTAGATGAAATTATCTAATCCTCTGATGCTTCTAATTTCTGCTTTTAATTCAGCCTTTTATGACATAACATATGAAATATAAGCCTACAGTCACACTGATATTCCGCCTCTGTTGCTAAAAACAGTCTGAAAATGGACATGAGCTCAATCATGCTCCTTACAGAACCCCAGCTAAGAAGCCATAGGTCATTTGATATAACCAAAGAATGGAACTGCTGTTAAATGTATTAAGATCATTTCTAACAATTACATTGCCTGGTAACTGTTATAAATAATCTGCTACAAAGCCTACAGAACAACTGCAAGATGAAGACAGACGGACTGGTGAAGCATAACACAAACAGAAAAAAGAAAAGAATAAAAAAAAGATGAAAATATTTTTTTGGGGGAGAGTCTTAGTGCTGCGTTCAAGGGGTAGAGTTGCAGTGTCTGCCACAGAAACCCTTCAAACATGGTTTCTGTTCTGAAAGCAGTTCCCTCAACCAAGTAGTTTGGTGTCTGTTAACTTCCTATTGACGGCATATAAGCCATAGGGGACACGATGTACTTAAAAAAAACCCTCTTGTTTGTCATTTTACTTCTAGAGATAGCGTCAAAATTCTGTTTCCTGTGGTTTCCTGTGGAGAACTGTGGTGTCTCTGTGTGCAGCAATTTACAAGAGCACGTGAGCGCTGTCTGCACTCCTTAAAGCAAATGTACACACACACACACACACACACACACACACACACACACACACACACACACACACACACACACACACACACACACACACACACACACACACACACACACACACACACACACAGACGCTCCTGAGTGTTCGTTTCTTTTATATGGCCAGTCAACTCACCTTAGGGGCTGATGGACAGTAAGCTGCACAAATGATTTTGTGCAACACCTGGTGGACAATGCTAAGAATGAGCACAGCATTATGATGTAAAGTCTGGTGACCATATCACCGCACGTGGCTTTCAACCTTTATTTCTGGGTTTGTCGTTTATTACTTTGACTTCATTTGTATATTTGCTCTTCGTTTCCTGTCAAACACCTCAGAATCTGCAGCTCTTTACAATGACAGTCAACCATCACATCAGATTATAATAATGATGGGGGTCATTAGATGTAATGACCTAATGAATTTCTAATTTCTAATCACCCTAATTAGGGTGATAGGCCAGAGGTTCAACTTTACTGTAGTATCACACCCCCCCCCCCTTTATTTATTGCTTTGTCTGACAAAAAAATGCATTTGCATCTTTCCATTTGTTTGTCTGATTTGTTCGTCAGAAGGCCCCATAAGGCAGAAAATAAATTGTTGGATTTATTTTTTATTTTTTTTATTACGTTTGAAGTGTTTTCCTCATTTTGACCACTTTTTGTTTGCCAGAGAAAGACCTCTACACTCTCAAATGCCAGCCAGCAGTATTCTGCTGTGGCAGTGCAGTCTTATCTATGCTTGAGGTCTGTACTTTAATGGGCTTTATTGATCTAAACAACATCAGGGGTTGCGGTGATGTTATTAAGGCGGAGATAACTTCTGTGTAATTCCACTCCAACAATATATTAGCCTTTTATTGGTCTAAATAACTTTGCCTTTTAGACAGTAATGCACCAGTAAGTCACAGCAGCACTTCATGTCGGCAGGATCTTAATAAAGCATTTCCTCTGGACATCCTGCTGCGGAGAGAGTGAAAAGCGACAGGTTAAAAGGCATGCTGGGAAGTTTTCATGCCATCACCGTAAATTATCTCTTTTGAATACATGCGGAAAGATGGAGAGAGCTGTGAACGGCAATGTTTGTACAATCATGTGTTCTGGCACTTTTTCTATTTCACACATGGAGTTTCTGTGAGGAGGAACACAACATATTCGAAAAGATCAGCTGGAATGTGTGCGGCGTTATGATGGCGGTAGCGGACCGGTGTCGTACTGTTAGCATGCGGTTGTATTTACTCCTGAAACAGAATTAACTTTTGATTCACACGTTCCGATTGTTGGTCAGAGTGAGTAGGAAATTTACAGCTTTAATATACATTACAATTGACAATGTAGAAACACAATAAACACTACTATACAAACAGACAAAATCCTGATAATAACATTATCAACGGATACTAAATGTAGCCAATGATTTAAAAACACATAAAACTTGCATTAAAATGTCTTAAAATGATGAGACCTTTTCAGTATCTTTTGTCGTGTTTTTATTGTGTATTTGCATGATCCTTATTGTTTCTGACGATGCTAAACCCTGAGAACTGAGTCATGTCAGATAGATTTTCATAGGCAGCAGTGGTTGTTTAACAATGAAGACAACAACTTCCATGATCCCACACTTCGTCACGACATCATCATTCTATGTCTCCTTGTTTTGATTGAGATCCCTATCAGAGATGACATAATGTACTTTCAATGCAGAGAAATGTAATGTAGACAATAATAACAATGACAATATTATTCAATTGAACAGATTTGGACTTTCTTTAAAATTTTGTTTGGACACAAGATTAACAAAAGGAATACATGATTATGCCGCCTCATTTCTATATGGTAGCACTAGAATGAAACGCTACAATGTAATTGTATAGAATCAAATGTATCAACATTTTCATAGCTGTTTATTGATAGGTTTTCTGTTATTGATTTAATGTGCGTGGTGCATTTTGTGTCGACTACCTTCCTAATGGACAGTCACAATACTTCTCCTCCTTGTCAAGGTCAGCATATATCTAATAATATTTATATGAAATAAGGATCCCATTCATCTGCGAGTGTATTTTCAAGAGGTGGGTGGGTAGGGCTTCGTAATTTGCAGCTATTTAAAACCTCGGTTTTGGTAATGAATTATTTTGTCATCTCCACTGTGATGAGATTCATCTTTAATAACTGTAACAATTATTTTATTAAAAAGAGAAGCCATGCATTATGGCTATCTCGCTAAGGTCTCAAGCTGGAAGGAATTCTCATTATGAGCGTTATATTACCCCGGTGTGCTTTCAGTTGGATGTCCCGCTGAAATGACATTAGGTGTCAACAATGTTTGTGTTAAAAGTAAGCAGTAATATTTACAGAGGCTCGCTTTTTCATTTGCTGGCTGACACTGGGAGATGTATTAAAACAGATACTAATGCTCTGTATCTGATTAAGTCACTTAGAGAGAAACTCCTCTGAAGTGTTCACTTTTAATAAAAGGCAAGAACTGTTCTCTCATCATCACAGGCATAAATCTTTACTCGAAGATGAGAAACTTGTGATTTCTTGACTTTATTTTGTGATATATTTAGTTGGCTCATACCGACGGTTATCGCCCTTAGATCTCTGTGAACGCATCAGTTTTGCGTCATGATTTATCTTTTTTTTTTTCATTTTACATCCTGTGTTTCTTCTGATGGTTACTGTGGTGTGCAACATTGTGTTTTGTTAATGGCTTCAGGCCCAGGGCTCCTGCTAATGACATGGTTGTAATTGTTTGTCAGTGTGATAATGTGTGATTTCCTATTTCCATGTGAAGTTGGACATTTGATGGAGGAAGGATTGTGTCAGGAAGACAAAGTGCTGTAATTTGTCACCAGCTAAATGAGCTTCTCTCCAGACATCCTCTAGATTTTTACTGACAATCTTATATTCACAATTACAGATCCTTTTTAAGGCTGTTGCCATGATTTCCACATGATTCAGTGCCTAAGATAAAAGCAACAATGACCCTAAATGTTTCATAGAGTCATTCAGGCTGTGTTCCGTTTTGACATATAGAAATCTGTTTACTGTAGTTCACACAGAGACAGAAGTGAAATTACAGAGTGTGGTAATCTTTTATTCTTAGTTTGTGTGGGTGAGTCATCACTTCCTTAAAGTTAACATTTTTAAACTGAGAAGCTGTTTCATCATCTTCAGAGGAAAGACGCTGTCAGTTCATACGTCGAGTGAGGATATTCTGATTTTAAAAAATTTACTTTTACTAAAAAAAAAAAAAAAAAAATTTTTTTTCTTCAGTTTTATCACAAACTTATGAGCCACATAACTGCAGCAATTGAAGGCTAGGTTTCTAGGCTAGGCTTGGAGTCTTTGATGTGTTTGCCCCCTGAAACGGATACTTCTGTTTCTGATTAGGCTGATTCCATATTGTAGGGTTGTGGGCAGATCCTTCCAACTTAACAGTTCCATGAGCTAAACAAGTCAGACGAAAGGGGGAGGTATGGTGAATAGGTCTCCTGAGGGAGCCACTTATTGTCACAATTCCCCCTCAGTGTTTTCTTTCCAGTCCATATTGATTCATGTCCTCACTGGTTATACTCGCGTCCACTGTAGCACATATAGGCGGTGTAATCAACTAAATGTAGCCTCTTCTTTCTTATTATTGCTTAACATTGATATTTTGGTCTTTCTTTCAAGGACAAATGATGTAGGAGAAGGCAGATCCCGTGTGAAGTCCCCGAGCTCTCACCGAGCAGCAGATCCCTTTTCAGTGCCAGCTGTTCTCTCAGATACACCAGGCCGTGCTGAAATTCTCTTAATATAATTCTGGGGGCTCATGAGAATTGTGCAAAACAAGCGTGCCAGCCAGGAGAATGTTGAATTTTTCATCAGTGGGCCTCAACTCGCTGAGTTAGTGGGCAGCGCTCTCATTCATGAGCAGATGTTCAGCGCAGTTACACTCTGCAGTTAATGTGAACTTACTGGCCTCTCTGCCATTGGCTGCAAGGACGTTGGCAGCGACCTGGCATCTGAGAATTACTCCCAGTAAAAGGAGCAGGTCTGGAAAGCGTAGCACTGGCCTTTTTTAGCCACTTCCCAGCCCAGGAGCTGGATCCTGGAAAGGGGAAGGCGCTGACAGCCCATCCGTCTTCAGGCTGACAGTGATGAAACACTTGCCACTGTTCACTTGGGAAATAGCAGCGAAATTCCTGAAGATCATTTCCACGAGTTTTTACGCTCATTTCTAATGAGTGGCTAGACACGAGCCAACACAACTCAGCAGGTGGAATGTACTGAGATATTAATAGATGAAGGCACCAGGTATACGATTCTGCTGTACATGTAGAAGTATTATTCTAGTGCTCTTGAAAGAGGAAATTTGTAGAATCAAGGCACCTGCGAGGTTTAATTTTTTGGCTCTGGCACTCTCTATAGATAAAACCAGCTGGTGCTGTGGTCAGCCTGGTGGGTTGCATCCTCTCCCCAGCCTCGTGGTTCAGACATCTGCATGCCCAAGCTTCTAAGCCTGGCTTTGATGTGGCCATACAGTTGTTTCCTTCTAACTAAGCAAAATGCTATTTGATTTAAAGTGTCATTAACTGGTCAGAGTGTGTACATGTGTGCGTGACATCAGGTTTAGCAGGCTGTATGCCAGTCATCTCGTGTGTGTGTGTGTGTGTGTGTGTGTGTGTGAAAGTCATCACAGTGAAGCTGTGCATAAGGGACTTAAACAGTGGGAATGACAAGCTCTTTTTCCTCTGCATGTCTCATTTTCACTTTCTAATTGGTCGTTTTCAGGTTGGCTTTATGAGAGCAAAACTAATTAGCGTTTCTAAATTCAGCAGAAAAAAAAAAGAAAGTCTCTCTGCTTGATTGTTCTGGTTTCCTCTCCTGTGTCAGGCACTCAACAATAAAATAAGACTAATCATTTTCAAATTGCTCGTATTTTTAAACCCCAGAGCTGAATGTCACCCCTGGTCTCTTGGCATTTTGTTTGGCAAGATCAGAGCACAATGGTTGCCCTCTTGCTTTTGCGCTCTCTTTGTGATTCGTGGGAAGTTTGGACTTTGGGCCGGTGGAAAAAAAAAAAAAAAAGAACTGTTGTGTTTTAGGTGGGGTTGTTTCTGCTTTGATTGGGTACGTCCTGCTGACAGGAGCAGCCTAGCAAGTTTACAGTAACTGTGACATTGCTGTTACCTTTATTCAAAGTGCTCCAGCTGCAGCGAGCCCTCAGGAAGCCCAACACAGGCTCACATGGGCGGCTGGCAGCCCACAGAGAGGAGAATAAGCCCTGTTTGAGTTGGCAGACACCCCCCTCTTGGGGAACTTTTGCTGCCTCTGCAGAAAGGCCAGTGGCGGCGGCTCTGTTGGGGCGACGGTGATTCTCGGGGCAGGATGGGCTTTTTCCACCTCTCCTGCTTTTCAGGAAACACATTTTGCTGTTTCTTCCCTCTGTGTTTGTAAATGGAGGCAAAGAGTTAAGGCTAAGGGGCATGGGGTAGTGCGACAGAATGACAGCTCAACTGCAAGAGGCTGAGTGCTAACGTGCAGTGATTTTTTTCTTTCTTTTTTTTTTTTCTTTTTAGCCCAGTGTAATACCATGAAAAAAGCTATTTCAGCATTCTTGGGTGTTCTCTGTGGTGGACCTTCATTTAAAATATATATGAATAAAAACACAGTGAAGCTGTTTTTATTTTCCCATCGGCACCGCAGGGATTCAGTCTTCAGAAGACAGTAATTAAACAGCACTTGATCTAAGGTTAGGGAGGAGCCGTGTTTAAATGCAATTAGTGCAGTGCTCAAATTAATTTGGACCCAGTTACAGATTTCAGAATGTGTCATTATTTGTTTAATCAAGGGAGTTCTCATTTGAGATGCTAAATATGTATCAACAGATATTTAAAGGGAGACACTGTGAAACCCATTTAATTCCGCCTTAATGAATATTCATTTGAAAGTGACCTGTTTTATGCCCCTCCACTACACACTACCCTCCTCCACACACTCAGCTCTGCGGTGCATGTGTGTGTTCACTACCACGGAGCACCCGCTACCCAAACACCATCTGACATGACTCCACTGTCTCTATTTATTATGAAGGTGTTTGTGTTTGCTTTTTGTTGGTCAGCTTCATGTTTCAAATAATTTCCACTGTTTCTCTATCTTTCTTTCTTTTCTTTTTTTTCCCCTCTCTACCACCCCACCCCCTGACTTTTTTCTTCTACCTCTTCTCCTTTTTTTTTTTTTCTCTCTCTCCTCCCCTTTTATCTGCCGCTTGCCGGGTCCAGCCTGGAGACACCAGTGGTGACATCCTGTGTACCAAGAGATCAAAGTAAGTGCTTCTCGTGCACATCAGTAGACAGCACATGTCAGATAACACCGAGACACTACTTCTGCATCATCTTTATATATCTAACCTGTTGAGAAACTGGTTTTTAATGTCTTCAAAGAGCGTTACACTATATGGAAATTGTTGTGAGTTTGTTATGATAAGAATGGTTTTGCATAGCAGTTGATTTCCTCATTTCCTGATGCGGTTTCATATTTACATCGCTTTGAATGATACTGAACATGACAACAGTTGCAGAGCCGTTGTTGAGAGCCGTCTGTAGAGCCTGAAAAGTAAAGAAACGTGCTGACAGTGTGGTGCTTCGTGTCCACATCCCCTGACTCCTAGAAGTCATTACTCCTTGTGTTGTGTATAAACACGTCAAAAACAAACAATGACCCTGGGTAGACTCCACACTGCAAAACAATTTCAAAGCCTGCATTGTAGTGTAAACACAAAACATATCTAACCTTCATGCAGGGAAGACTTAACCTCAAATCTGGTGTTAGTTTCATAGTCTCTTTCGACCTTGGTCAGATGAACCTTACTTTACATGTTGATTCTCTTCAGGTGAATGGAGCTCAGGTTGTGTGCTGCCATTTCATTGGACCTCTCTAAAAGGTTATAATGTCATGTTTTAAGTGAGGGTGGAGAAAGGTATTCTTTGAATATATGTTTGATACATATTACCTATTTAAAAGGTGGAGCTTTTTGCAGTGATAGAATAGAAATAGCATTTAGACCAACGTGGCACATTAAATCTCATCTTCATTGAATACCATACTGACATGTTTATTTTAGATAGGCCACTGAAGTTATTTCTTAGGTCAGCTTTTCAAAATAAAAGTATCAAACACACACACACACACACACACAAAACCACCCCCTTCTTCATATGAGGAGTGGATGACACTAAGTGAAATGAACTGAAATGCAAATATCGTCGAGATGTTCCTGCAAAGCCAATTTTTTTTCTGGCATTTTGCCTTAAATCGATAGAGACGGCCGAAGAGGTGACAGGAAATGTGGGAGAGAGAGTCGGGGGGGGGGAGGACATGAGGCAAATGACTACGAGCGGAATCAAGCCTGCGCCGACCGCTAGAGGACTGTAGCCTCGGTCTATGGGCGCACGCTCTACCCACTGTACTTTCTGCACCCCCCCCCAAACGTTGTTCTAAACTGTGTGTAAATAGTGTTTTGCAGGGGTGCAGATTTCCTGTACAGGGATCCGTATCTATCAAGTCATGAATATTCATATTCTATCAGCTCTTTCACTTTGAGCCAGCGGTGACTTTAGACCGACGTGATCCCGTAGTTTTAATAAAGCTCAGCTGCTGAATGATAAAATAGTGTCTCTAATTAAGGCCTGAGTGTACAACCATGTACAAATTCTCTCTGGAATGCTAACAACCTGTGATATTTCCAGAGGAATTTGCTGCACAGGTCTCAGACAGGGGAGGGGAGTTGAGTGTTTTGGGGGTTCTGGACGGGGGAGGGGCAGCGATCATGTGGCAAACCAACATGTTGTACACATCCATGTCAGATTGAGGCTAATGAAGGCCAGACTGATCCTTGGATGTGCAAGCCTTAAGTAAATGATCCCTCTTTGAATATATTAGAGCCTCATAGGAGTGTTGTGCCTCCCTGCTGTGCTGCGCTGCCTCATGTCGTCTTGTGGTCTGATGAGGCCAGTCAAAAAGGCAGTCATGGTGTTCGATCATATTGTACGCCACCCACCCCGATTTCAGTTTGTCTTTCAGCCCTATTGTCACTTCAGCAACACATGCCGATCGTTTCTCTGTTAGTGCATCCGCAAAACAGTTTCATCGTAAATGGAAAGTATGAGTGTTATGTCATTTGACAATGTAAATGAGCCCTCTGAAATTTTTCCCCACCCTCTTAAGAGGGATTTCATTTACATAACAGGCTGCCGTTCGGTATGCAAATGTAGACAAACTTGAGTTCTCTCGTTTTGCTCTTTTTCCTTAGTTTTGTTTTGAATGAAATGAATGGTTATCAAAATATTTGAAAATAATAATAATAATAATAATAATAATAATAATGAAATCATTGAAAATAGCAAAGAGTAAGAAAAAAAAAAGCCTAAATAAATAAATAAATCTCACTGAGGGAACTTTTCCACAGCAATTTGCGGCCACACTGGCACTTTCCATGTAAATGAAAACTAAACGTGTAATTACAAGGCACTTTTGAATATTGATTGGAAAGACAAGGGCATAGAAATGAAGCACTTGTGAATGCACCTCTCCTGAGTTACTGTAACAACCCATTAATAAATACCTCTCTGGCGCTTTAGTGCTGGGCTTGCCTTACACTCAATGAAGCAATGTCGTTTTGATTTTTGCTGATATAGCATGTGTACTTCATAGATGGATTGATGGGATGGATCCAATTAGCCATGGTCATTGCTCATGTATTGCTGATAGCTGACAGTGGGAGTCTTGCATAGAATATCCTTGATTTTTGGTGGTTTCGTGAAATGTTCTTTCAGAGCACTTTAAAAGCCCATAAAGAGCACATTGTGAAGAATGCACCGTAAATGGGGATTTGATTTACAGCTGGAGCAAATTTTCTTAATTAGACACGAGAGGGAAATCATTTCTTTTCAGTAGTAAGGGCACAATGATGGAGAATACTTAAAAGATAATAAAGTGACCAAGCTCCATACCTTTTCTTTTCCTTATATATATACAATAAACACTGCAATGACTTTTTACATCTGCTTAAATTCATACAGGGCTTATGTGCAGATAGTGCATCCTTCAATACAGACCACTCACATTCTGCAGCCTCCATACCACACATTTGCAGCGCCGTTGCTTGCTTGTGACACCAGCTGCACGGGTGCACGTATGTTTCATAAAGGCCTCCTGACCTTCCGCACCATGTGTACCATGCTGGCCTGTTTGTAAGTGCGAGCCCTGTTTGTAAACACGGACAGACGGCTGAGACGTGCTTTTGCCCCGGTGTGCTCAGCTCGCAAGACGGGAACAACAGAATGTGACAAGCAACAGATGTGTCACACAGGCTGAAATCAAAACAGCCGTCCAGCGTGGAGTTGTGTTCACCATCAGACGTGCTCGCTGCTGGCAGATGAGACAAGGCAGCGCCTCTGCTGCTCCCAGCTTCCTGTCTGGGAGAGGACAGGCCTGTTTGTAGGCTGCTTTGACACCCCTAGTCACTTTGTCATCTGCGGTGCTTGCCGCAGCTCTGATCACATGTAAACGCTGCATTCAAAGAGCGTCATATCAGGCCTATGACAGGTAGGCTCCCAATGAGACAACAGCCAAAGGCGATGTCCTTTTCCATACACTTTGTGAGTACAAATGCACAGTGTGCTAAGACAAAATAACATAGTATGACATCATTCTGAAAGCTCCCATATTGCCTTTTTTTCCCCCCCAGTCTGGAAAGTGTAGTTTTTTTTAGAAGTGCCTTGCATCAGAATAGGGAGACAGAAAGTGAAATCACACTCGGTCCATCCGCAGTGCCCACTTCATGCAAACTGATTGTTGTGTTTGACAGCGGCAGTAAAAGTGCAGCAGGCGTTAGCTTTACACAGGGAACATGTTAATGATATTGTCAGCAGCATTGCCACTGCCCCATAAGCAAATAGCGTGGCTGCATGTTGAGTTCAGTTGGAGAAGTAGGAATCCATCATCAGAACAAGTGAATGAATGAAGGTGCAGCAGCTGCTTGACTGATGATGTACTACAGACTGTCACCCCACATCTGTTTACCACTCTGACAGCCATTTGGCTGTTTATTTCCATGGGTGTAATTGAGCTATTTTCCTGAGGGCAGCTGTAACCCACACTAACTTATATCCCAACTTTCCATTAAAGCGTGTGGAGGTGGGGTGGGGTACCGATAGTAATCACGCCCAGTAACACTGATATGTAAATATGGCTTATCAGCTTTGCCAATTTGGTTAAGTGGCATGTACGTGGGTGATTCACATATTCAGCTGCATGGCTCTGACACAGGCCACATACAGTAGTCATTTATTAAACATAGGTAACTTGCATTGTTAACAAGTATGCATGAAGCAAAAACATGAAACCGATGGTGGTTTCAAACCAATATTGTATAGAAAAGATGCAAATATTTCTTCAAACTTTGCTCATGTGGGCAAACCTAACCGTCTGTTTTCAGCATGTACACCGTATGGAAATTGAAGTGGGAACATCAAGATCTAAAACGCACCATTTAAATATTCAAATGTTAACACCAAACAATATAATGCATTATGGCTTTTGGTATTTGCTTACAACTGTTTGCTGCTGTGAGCTGGGGGGGTGTAATACAAGGAAGAGAATGGCGGAGAGTTTGTGAGAGAGAAACACTACGTGGATGATATGAAGCACACAAACAAAGCCTTTGTCTGCCAGTCGTAGAAATAGGAAAATGACATTTGATAAGTGCACAGACGTTGTATAGTAGTTCTTTAAATATAAACATACCATGTTTAAATGTTACTATTGTTTATAATCCATGAATGACAGTCTAATCCGATTTTTATTTACATACTGAATGTTGATATAGCACGTTAGCTGTTAAGTAATTAAACAGGAGAGAGCAGGGTTGGGAGATATTAGCATTTACCATTACTTTGTACATCTTTATTTCACTGCAGTTTTCGTGGACAACAGAGCAGAACGATACCACTGAAGGGGTCGATTTGCAAAGTTAATGTCCCACCTGACAGTACTTATGGTGCACTCTCTCCGTCCACCAAACAACTGAATCTTAAGTAAGCTTTAGTTGCTCAGAATTCCGTCAACTTTGAAAAGCTACTTCACCTCTTTCTGCAACATGTGCTGCAAAGCAAGTTTGTCACAGCTAGTTTTTCTTTGCATCAGCTGGATTGACAAAACCTAAAACCAGGCAGAGATAATGTATATCATGATTGTGGTTCTCTTTGTTCTTTGTTATCTTTGTTAGCCTGGGCTGTCTGCTTCAGGCTCTTTGCGCTTTCCCATAAAAAGGGGCGATCGGTGCGTCACTTGACTCTTGCACTCTCCAGAAAAAATGAACCAATTGTTCGAAGCTTACTTCAAACCAGAGGAACGGGACGGAGAGCTGTGAAGAATATAAAACTAATTGTTACAAACAGCACAATCCGTGCAGTTTGTACCGCATGACTTAGTTTACAGACTTAACTAACATCTTTATCACTCACAGAGAAAATCATCAGGAGATGTAATGACGTCAGGTGTGCAGCATAAGCCACCATGGCGATCTAACAGATTAAACAAGTCAAATCTTTGTGACCTTGAAAACTGTGGCTTTTTCAACATATCTTTTTCAACCCATTTTCTTTTTTTCATGGCCACACCCCTCTGTTCTGGCTGAACAGAGCTTCGAAAAATCAAAGTACCAGCCTGTCATGATACACGAGAAATGATAAACTAGGTTCAAATAAAAGAGAATTTGATTGTGGGCAACATTTTAGGTTTTAGGCTCTGCCATCAAGTTACCAATAATATACTGTATATGGCTCATCAAATTAGACTTTCAAAATAAAGCTTGTTTCAAAAGAGTGTTGGATCCAACCCATTCACATCCAACCATCTCGACCACATTGGAAACATGATGTGTTGAACTGCAATGCAAAAAAACACTAACAATGAAATCCTTAAGATGTCAGAAGGGATCATTTAGGATATTTTGCTCTACATTTACACAAATCACACTAAATAAGCTGGTCTTATTTATTTATTATTTATTTATCTCCTCCTCTCCTCACTCACTCACCCCTTCTTTCACCTTGGCAGTGATTCTATAGGTCAGGGTTAAACGTATAGTGAAGATATCCAGTACATGCTGTGACATCTGCAACATGCACTGTAATTAAGTGGAATATCTCATTTTTAATTCTGTGCTGTGCAATAACTCCCTCCCCAGTAATGAGTAATGTAAGGAAGAAAGGAGGCTGTTACTTGATGCTTTTCCACTTTGTGTTTAAATTTAGCTGGTGTCATTGTCCAGCAGTGTGATTAATAGATTATCAGTCTCAACTATACATCTCCATGAGATATCTCTTTCCATCTGTCATTAAACTGCACATGGAAATTGGTTAGATTTTCAATCAGGCATAGCTTAGACCAAAAAAAAAAGAAGGAAAATTACGGAAGGAAATAGCCATCACGATGTACTCACATGCAGGTGACCCAATATAGGACATCATTTCTTCAAGAAGTCTTTCTAGTACTGTGCTCCTGCACACTTGTCTGTTAAACAGTTACCCTTTTTTTGGCCTGTTTTTGTATGAAAATTGGATTGAGACCTCCTACAGGGAACAATATTCTTCCCAAATGTGGTTTTAAACAAGCCTCAGCGCTGAATATGAGTTGTGAGAGAGGGGCCCACCACAAGGGGTTGACCAGTGAGCCAGAGATTGGCTTCCCTGTCAAATAAAGATTAGGTCCTTATTTCACCATCTAATCCCTGTAAATCTCTTATAGAAGAACTCGAGCAGTTCAGGGGCTTTAATGGCGTGGAGGCTCCAGCGTCTGCATGTCTTCTTTATCTATGAATGTACAGAAGTAGATACAGCAACCAGTGGTCCCTCATTAGCTCATTTATGTCTGGATTAAAAAGCAGTTTAAGGTGAAACAAGAAGGTTGCTATATAGTTCTTTTCCACATGTTTTTAGTGTGCTAGCTAACAAGCTGCATTCCTCATACAGTCCACAGTATTTAGATTTATCCCTTTACTGTATTAAGCTAACTCTGTGCTCTAATGTGACTTCTTTGACTTTATTTTCTCACATTTAGTTATTGAATGTCTCCATTTTTTTCCCCCCTCAAACACGCTGAACATTCTCTTTATTGAATTATTAATGCATATATTGAATTATTGAAGGAAGATAATTTCTAATCAGATTAATATTAACTCCCTGTGAAATATTAATGAGTAATGTTAAAAATGATGAACTTATGGAACTATTAATATAATCATAAACAGACACAGTAAAAAAGTGGCATGGAGTCAAATGTGCTGCAATTCCTTTTAATGCAGTTTCCCATGAGGTCGGTGAATATGAAATATTGCTCTAGTCGACTTTGTACTCAGACGCTTGGCTAATGTCATTGGCCATTCCTGCCCCGGGGCTGATGGCAGTGTCACGGGGGGGGGGGGGGCGGGTTCTCCAGCATTTGTCTGCAGGTTATCGTTGTCACCTTGTCCACAGATGACCTGAACTATGGACAGGGGAAAAGCTGCCAAGATGTTTTGCTGTTAATGTTGGGTCGGCCCTTTTATCACCACACCTGAGCTCTACCTCCCCTCTCTCTCTCTCTTTGAGGTGGATAGATGAACTCAAATGAGGGACTGGTGTCTGCTTCACCATCTTTGCCTTATTTAGTCCTTTGTTAGGTTTCATGTGAGACTCCTTTCAATAATCTTCATCAAAAATTTGATATAGCATTTATCATTCTTTGGTCTATTATTATGAACCACCGATTGTATTCATGAAATATGGAAAACAGAAAAAAAATAAACCATTATTGTAACATAATGGAAAGCACCTAGAAAATATGGTTTCATTAATTATGTTTTAAATGCTAATGCCAGTGAGGAGCATAATGACGCAGACATGAAAGACTCTCTATTCAAAATCTGATAGTCAGGGAGAAGCAAATTATTTCAAATATTTGATATTTAAATTATTTTCAAATGAACAGAGACATGAGTAGAGCAGAGGCGAGTAGTTTCCCCTGGTGATCCTCCGGGCGTCTTTGTTTCCGTGGTGTGTCTCCAGCTCATTAATGTTCTAAGCATGTGAGAGAACCAGACCATGCTCCATAACCCATAGCGGGGTGACATCTCCGGCCCTCTCACACACACACATACAGGACACATGCACATACATTCACACGCATGGAAATCCCTCAGCCGTTTAAAGTCCACTGGCTCTTTCAGGAAGTGATGGCCGCAGAGCTGTCCTGATTAAAATGACAATAGTCTAATTAACTCGACCCCAGTCTCAGTGCACTAAAACGGCTGATGGCTTGCCAGTTCCTGTTTGAAAACCCTTTGTCTCCTCATCGTCCAAAAAAAATATGACTTTTTTTTTTTTCATACCAAAATGCCTCAACCCCATTTGACGAGATTTGCTAATGGCAATTATTTCTCATAAGCTAATTAAATCTGGGCAAAGTTTTCCCATTCTTTTTTCTCTCCCATAGAAATCCTTATGTGCAATTCCTCCAGGGATTTATCATGTGGGGGTATCATCGACACTTTGAAGCGATCTACGTCATTTAGATTATTTACATTTGTAAAGTGGAAATTTTGATGTTATATCTCATTTTATTTCAAGCATTTTCAATCATAGTCATTTCCCACTTGAGTCATATCTATGTATGTATTTTGGCCTCTAATCTCTGTGGCCTCCAGTGGTCAACAGGACAAAAAAGGCAGATAGAAACAGGCCAAAGTTGGTACATTCAAGCAAAAGAGTCTATTTTATGGCCAAAATCTTTCGCTCTTTCTGCACCCAGCAATATTTGAAAATGAGACTTAACATATGCCCCCATGATTTTTTTCTTTTCATTATTTGATTGACTCATCTGAAGTGCAGAGGAGAGAAAAAGGAACAACAACATTAAAAAAAAACTTTAACGACTGAAGAAGAAACTGATTTTTGTTCTACTATCCTTCTGTTGGTGATTAAAGTCTATAGGGAGATAATTACGCTTTAATCTGGAGTTAATGAAGCGAAAACTTCTCTTCTCTTGTGAAATGGAAGGGCAGATCTTTTGTGCTGCTATCTACAGACATCTCCCACCCTTGACAAGGCACACAGAGAATTGGTTTTGTTTTAAGGTTGCAGCCCCCTCCCCTGCTTGTCAGTCTGCGGCTGATATGAGGGATCTGTGAATGAAGCCCGAGTCAATGAGGTCCGTCTTCGCTGCACTGTGGCATCTGCCTGCCTGGGAACGTCAGGCATGCTGGGAAAAAAAAAAACATCAAATGAAAACATCACAATAGGTCACGAGGGATATGCGCTGATTTGAATAAAAGAAAATCCAGGGGAAAAAATACGTATCTTCATTGTAACTACTCCACACTGTAGTGCTGTTAAAGCGTCTCACTTAGCGCATGTGTTCACCATCAAATGATCCTGCTCTGTTGAACATAAAAGGAATGCACAGATTTGAATTTATCACATGGCAACACTGGAGCCATATGTGTCATCTGACTTCAGACGGGAGGTGTTGGTTAACTGAACCATCCTCTGGTATGTCCAAAGCCGTGTGGCACCAGTGGCCAGAGAGCACATATTAAACTGTCCTTGTGGAAGTTCACATCTGGTGCTGTGGAGATTTTTTGTGCGCGTGTCTGTGTGTGAGTGTGTGTGTGTGTGTGTGTGTGTGTGTGTGTGTGTGTGTGTGTGTGTGTGTGTGTGTGTGTGTGTGTGTGTGTGTGTGTGTGTGTGTGTGTGTGTGTGTGTGTGAGAGAGAGAGAGAGTGACTGTGAGGCAGCCGCGAGACACACACACACACACACACACACAAACACACACGCCCATACACCCCAACCCCATCCGACAGCACTCTCACATTTCATCATCTGTTCTCCAGCGCCAGGGTGCTCCGGCACAAGTTGGCCGCTCTGGATCCATCTGTTGTTATTATTTTCCACTGATAATTGGCTTGAACAATGGAATGCTTGTGTCCCCCTCGCCTTTGAAACCCTACACCCTGTTTATTTTCCAGAGGTCTCATTTCTGTTCTCCTCTCTCTCTCTCTGTCCCTTTCTCTCCTCTCTCTCTCTTTTTCTGAATCCCCTTCAACCCTGTCAATTTCTCCCTTTCTCCTCCTTTACGGCCTCCCTTCGTCCAGCGTCGCCTCACCCCTATAGGCCCCCTCTCCCTTTACCCATGATCCATCTGAGAGACTTTCACATGAAAATGACATATTTGACTGGCCACATCAGTATGTGTCACTCAGCGTCTGACGCCACTCTACAGATTTTTCAGGAGGGGGGGGACTCGGCTCTTATTCTCCTCTCTCACAGACCCCTCCCCACTCTCTCTCACACACACACACACACACACACACACACACACACACACACACACACACACACACACACACACACACACACACACACACACACACACACTCCTGCATTCCTCTTCTAAATGAGAAAAAATGGAGAGAGAGAGACGAATAGATGGAGAGAATAAGAGGAAGGTAGAGAGACTTTAAAAGAAAGACACGGATAATGGTGTGTATCAGTTTTTTTTCTGCTGATTAAAATTGAGATTTATTTTTTTTCCCTCTTTCTACTTGGAGGTGTGTAGAGGAGAAACATATGTTAAGATGAATTGAAGCATCACAAGTTTTTTTTTTAGTTTTTTTATATGACATAATTTAATAAAAATCCACACCAAAAAATTGACCTACTTAAATTAATTAAATTGGATATTTTATATTTTAATCAGTGTTTTAGGTTGTAATTAAGCAGTTTCATGTTGAGGTCTTCATACTCTGGTTACATTCTAATGTAGTTTTTAATTTTTTTTTATAAATGACAGATTTCACTGTGTTATCAACACTTGGAGAAAGTAATACTGTCAAAATAATTATGAGATTATTTTTTTTTATGAGTCAGTCATCTTTTTTAGTGAGTGTGAAATGTGTCCACCCTTCTACAGCTTCTCTATAAACGTCTGCACTTCTCATTAAGGACATCAGTATTTTTCCCCTCCTTTTGTTCTGCCTCGTGTGACCGTGTTGATGTTCATTTGTTCTGCCTGCTCTTGTCTAATTAAAAGAAGCCAGGACAGGTAGGGCTCTCAGCAGGCATCTGCTCTGTGCCAGTTCTTCATTTGCTGAGTGTTTGTGTTTATGCAGAAGGGCCTCTTCCTGCATATTTAATCTAGAGCAAAGCACCAGCTTTTGTTGTGTTAAGACCACATACCTCCAGTTCCTCTAAATACTGCAGTGTGGACTCTAGATCTCTCCCTCTCTCTCTCTCTCTCTCTCTCTCTCTCTCTCTCTCTCTCTCTCTCTCTCTCTCTGTCTCTCTCTCTTTTTATCTCTCTCACACACACGCACACCCACACACACAAACTACGCTCAACTACCACACTCTTCTTTAACTCCTGCTACTTTCACTGGCAGCTTTCTCCTCTTCTTCAGAAGTGGATTTGAAAACACTCAGAATCTGCCTCAATATACAGTTTCATGATGAAAGTCTGTCTAACTGTTCAGGGGTAAGTCTGTAAAGATTTCATTATGTTTCCACCCTGTCATTTTTTAAATTTCTTTTTTCACCTCCTCCTTTTGCCTTCCGTGGGATGCCGGTAGATGTGTGTGTGTGTGTGTTCATGTCTGTGCGGGCATGTTTGAAGGTGTGCTCTGTAAGTGATTGACAGAGTTGGTGTAAAGCGTGTTCGAAGCAAAGAATGAGGTTACCCACGTCTGAACGTCCTTATGTCCATATGTCCGTACTTAATGAGATATGGTCTTTCCACAGCTCCACAAAAATACCGGACAGATTCATTCAGAATTCAACAGAATTCATGAAATTTCATATATGCCTTGTCCAAAAGGTACTAATCGGTTCTTTATATTGCTTATTTTGACATTTTAGGCATATTTGATCTTTTCACGTCAGTTTGCTCATCCTCACCAATGACATAGGTACCAAGTTTCTTCGGTAGCGGGGTCAGATTTTCTAGTTAGGCACAGCAATTGTTGAATCCATACACATATATACATTCAGCATTTTCCACTTATTTTGATAGGGACAGGGGTAGACAGGACCAAGGGGGTAGAAGTTTATGATATGCAGCAAAGATTGACAGAGGGTATGTGCTGGTCGGCTACCAAGGCGCTCCAGATCGAGAAAGTCATTCTTAGACTCATCGACAGTGAAAATAATTATTAGTTTGCAGCCCTAGTTTTCTGGTTTGGTTTGTAATTTAAAATCTAAATACATCACACAAATTATAAGCTTAAATAAATGATAAAAATGAACTTTATTTCTTTGCCAATTAAAACCCATTCCTGTTACCAGTATATCTGTGTCCTTAAGTATATATGTGAAAACATTAGAATTGTGATGAGAATGGAGAAGAATGTGGGAGATGAAAGAAAACTGATGAGGGCTTTGACCTCATTAATGGTGGAATGTGTTCTCTGAGTTTAAAACTCACAAATGATCAGAAAATAAAAGCAGGTAGCCTATTTTAGGCTATCCTGATGTGGGTGTCCTGTAGGTGTGTGTATGTGTATGGTTGTCTGCGTACGTGACACAAAATAAAGTGTTTACGAGTTCATGTGCAAAATCTTTCCTTTTGTCAGTGCAAAAAGCCACATTTCCACTGCGTAGCACCGGCTCCACTCGACTCGACATTGTGTACTTTTCTGCAGGCCGTTTTCCATTAGTACCTCCTCGGGGCAGATGGACGCCTCACGAAACTGCCGTGGCGTAGTCTTCAACGCGACACACACCTCTCGTGATCCTCTCAACAGCTGTTGAAGAAAAAGAAAAGAAAAAAAGTTACGGCCGCTAAAGTAGCTTGGCTGTTTACGTGTGGCGGGCATTGATTTGTGCTGTGCAGGATTCTCCGTGCGTGCCAGGCATTGACCAATCAGTGGTCTGTAACGTTTCACGTCACCTTTCAGCTCACTTGGAACCGCAGCCGAGGAGTTACTAAAAAAGTAGTACCAGGTACTTTTTACCTGGTGGAAACGCAAAAAAAGGCGAGTAGAGTCGAGTCAAGCTGGTACTACGCTGTGGAAATGGGTCTTATGTGTTAATCCCACAGTGATGTAATGCATGAGGGTATTAGTTCATCCCCTCAGTCACTGCCTCTTGATCTCCCTTTGTCTTTGTCTGGGGAAATGGAATCTATAGCTTATTGATGTTAATAGGATCTGTGGTCGGAGCGGAGCTGGTACCTGGACGAGGGTGGAAACCAGATATGGTTTTGTGAAATTGACAGTCCTCCTGCTTGACAAGGTGCAAAGGGTTTTGTAATATGCTGTATATACAGTGTATAGGATTGCATAATGTTCATGTGTGTTGGCCCCTGTGTGTCCTGTACAGTATACCTGTGTGATAAGGGTAGGTTGAACTCCTTGACTGCACTGGTCTGATTTCACATGTGCTAAATGTGAGACTTTTTTTGTTGTAGCTGGGGATCCTGAGCTGCCCCAGCTGTGACTCCTTGGCAGACACAATAATTCACAAAGACCAGTTTTCTAATGTGTTTTTCTTCTTCTCATGAATCAGTAGATTAGACTTCCTGAAGACAGAGCATAGTGTGCAGTAGATAGCAACTAGATAGTACTTTTTGCTTTCAACTAGCTCAATAGTGTAAAGAAATGTGTGGCTTTGTTTGTTTTGGGTTAGGAGTGAAATTCTACTTCCTTGGTATTAAGGCAGCAAAGCTCTCTGTGTACACTCGGTGTACTTTGTTCTTAGCTCAGCAAAATGTGAGTGCAGGTCCAAAGAATCTGGGGGATCAGACAGGCCTGACATTCACCAGACTGCACTGTTGCCTTTTAAGCTGAGAAAAAAAAAGCATCCAGAATAAAGGCTGGCTGGATTGAAGTTTGGTTTAATTGGTGGGTTTTGAGTCTGTTTGTGTGTCAGAAAGTGCTGTTGTTTACAGTCTGTGTGGGTTTTACAGTCTTAACGCCAGGATCCTGCCAATCACATAAAAAAAAAGAACCTTGTTTGTTTTTCAGTTTTTTCAAACGCTGACTTTTTGGCTTTATGAGACTTCATGTTTTTGATTTAATCAGTCCTTAATAAAAAAAAGTCAAAAAAGAGGGAGAAAATAGTGTGCACTCAGCCCTTTTAGCAGATCAAATCATACAGTAAGCAGCTGTGTTTGTTGAGAAGTGAGTCATGCTTTAGATTTTCTTGTGCTTCAGAACACAGACAGTGACTTGGAAAATCTCCTGCACACACCCTAAAAACAAACACCAATGACCTTGTATATAGTTATCACTGACTCTACACAACCAAAACTCTTCTACGCCCTCTTTTTATTTACACAATGCTCTTAATACGGATCCACCAAGGTTGAGGAGTGTTAACCAGTACCACTGCATTTTTGTTGTTGTTGTTGTTGTTTAATTCAAACACACGTAGGCCCTG
Organism: Chaunax sp. Z400; assembly: GCA_037577475.1. NCBI lineage: Eukaryota > Metazoa > Chordata > Actinopteri > Lophiiformes > Chaunacidae > Chaunax > Chaunax sp. Z400. Next base: position 7,984,545 of record CM075185.1, read on the forward strand.
GCTAGCAATAATAAATAGATACTGTAAATCTATTCAGATGCTGACACTAAGTGATCGAAGCATTCCGAATGGGCTGTAAAGAAGCGCTGGACAACTCCGGCAGCCTCCTATTGACAACCATTGAGTTGAGCATTAATTAATATGGTAATGACGTGTGAAGGTTCATTAACGAGCCGCCGCAGAAGTAGCCACAGATACAGTAGTAAACGTGCTAGGAGTAATTAATGGAATAACTTTACTTAGTGGTAAATATTCATGGGCCCTCATCTTTTTGTCCACGCGTTGTGAAGAGAGAGGAGAGCCCGTCCATTAGAGAAGCTGAAGAGCTGTCCACTGTGAATGTGGGCCTTTTGTTGGGATCGGGTGCATTTCAGTGGAGGGGTATTAATTCATATTTTGATCATGCAATCTTACAACAAAGCCAAAGGCAGCGATAACATACCTGGGACTAGAGAACGTATTGTGAAGCCGTGACCCCTTCACAAATAAGGGGTTTGTGGACAGAATAAAATGAGTCTTTGTTCGTGCTCAGATGTAACCACAGCTCAGTTCATTACCATAGTGAAAAAAACAAAAACCTTCCGATTGTCCATTTCCTCTGAAAATAGAGTGTTTGCATGTTTCTTTTTCTCTCACAATTACAATGAAGCATGTGGAGCATTTGCATAGAGAATTTCGATCATCTGATCCGCTGAAAGTGTCGAGCTAACGGTCGTGCTCGTCTGTCGCACAGAAGAGTCGACACTTTGAGATATTCCTTCGTCAGAAGTCTTTGTTGTCTTATTTTCCACTTTGTTTGACACGTCACACTTACAGCACACTCTGAAGATGTCATGAGAACCTTGCAAAATGCTGCTTAGTTTCCTTTGTCTCTTGAAATCTTTGCATTTTGATTCATATCCCCACCTTAAACCTCTTACTGAGCATGCACATAACCCACCTAGGTGGGTAATTATCTCAACCAGGAGTTGTTCTATTCCCTAAAATCTCAATGTAGGAGTGTGTGATGGGCTCGGTTTACCCAACCGGGCAAAGCAGCGTGTGCTTGTTTATCCTCACCCTACGTTCTCTGCACCCCTACTGTTCTAAATGGCAATATTACAGCTTTGTGCTGTTTGAAATGGAGACAATTATCTGTTAAGGTATTACAAGACGGGCATTATATTACAAGGAGAAAAAGGCATACAGCTGCTATCAGGATCCTGTTGTTGCCTTTTTCTCTCCGATACAAATTTTCCGTCATTAAAATGATGGAACATTTATCTAAATGGATGTCATGCGTTGGGTAAACTCATTTAGCTCCCAGGGCTCTTTCAGGTGATGGGAATTAATGATGTTTAGTAGTTTGAAACTGAAAATATCTGTCATTTGTCACCACTCGCCATTGATTTACGATTCCATTGATGATATGTTAATTGAAGTGTAATGGATGACAATAATAGGGTAGTTGTGTGGGAATGGTCCATTTTTGATGATTGTTCAACCCTCAGTAGAGTTCGCAACGAGCAGCATGTTGACTTGCGTTTTCAACAAGGGCATTTAACACATAATTAATGCTCAAACTCGGCAAGTTGGACCGGTGTATTTTTATCTATGCTCAGTCTCCTTTAGATAAACACTTGCACAAACGCCTGGCCGCAGTTTTGACTGCCAAATGTAAACGGTAGAGAGGAACGGTGGGAGAGGGACTTGCAGCTTCTTTTTTTTTCTTCTTTCATATTTGGATATGCTTTATTGCTTTTATTCAAATGCACCTGAGATATTGCCCCACAGTCACTTCTCAGTTTACCATAAAAATATGATTTTGTTTCTTTCCCTCTCTTTTTTTTGTCATCTTTCTTTGCTTAGGTTGAGTGCTCAGTTAGGAAACCTGTGTGCATGCAGATCAGGGCTACCCATGGGGGACTTGAGTCAGGGCAGAGTGGGCTCAGGTACACAGTTTTCACCACCCGGGGGGAGCAAGAAGGGACTCCACTGTCATCAAGTTGAAATGTTTTTGTCTTGCAAATAAACCATTGTCTCACATCAGACAACCTCGTTATTCTTTTGTTATCATTAGTGGGTGTAGTTATAGTTAACAGACGGATGGAAATTTGTCAGGCAGTGACAACTGTGCAGGATGATAAACTGAAGTTGCCGTCTACCCTGCTCGCATTTAACATGGTGGCTTTACATCCGTGGCAGCAAAGGAAGGTACACCTTCGTACAAACAAAGGAAAGCAAACAGCACAGGAATGTAGAGACTTGGTCTGTATGTGATGATTCCTCTGAACATCCATGAAACGGTTTGTGCACTGTTTATCAATTCTGACGAATTGCAACTGGTGGGCAACTTGTTGTCGTGTTGGTTAACACCCATGCACTCTTTGTTGATTTCTGCAAATTGGCTTGTTGGTGCTGATGTAATTGCATCAATGCTGTGCAACGGTAGTTCTATTTTATAACTATAAATAATTCTCCATCTTGTGTCCGCAGGGCAAGGAGGCTGCTTTACCTCCGCTGAAACTGAGGATTGCTTTAAATAAGCAAGTCACTGTAGAAGGTAAACATGCAATCATTCACCACGCTCCAGCCCCTGCATGTATGTGAACGCCATATTGAACTGGCTTAATGATTAACCAAATGTGGTGTGGTTGTCTTGTTTGTGTACTGCACAGTGTACTGTACATACACTGTTGAGCGTGTATGTCCAGGGGTGGGGGTGATTTACAGGTACGCTCTGTCAGCGGTTTGAGATTCTGCTGATTTGAATTATAAAGTGCCAGTTTTGAAGAACACATTCTGAAGATCACAATGGAGTTAAGAAGCTATCTTTACGACGCACTGTCGAAGAAGTCGCTGCTCAATCTGGAGCTGTCAGTCTGTTTGTACATGTTGACATTTGTCGGGGAAAGATGAAATATGGTAATGCCATGTTTACCAAACAAGTGGAGGGAGGTTTACCGTGTACTCTTGTCTTGCATTCGATGACATCTCAGCCATTCTAGTGGATCTCTTGTCCTCCCTAACGGAGACGGTTTTGTGAACATTTGGCTGGATCGATCCGGTGAGGTGGAATAGGACTGTGGTAGAGTTTTGTTTGTATTTGTGTGTGTGTGTGTGTGTGTGTGTGTGCGCGCGCGCGCGGGGGGGTGGGGGGGTGGAGGTGTTACCACTTCAGGAGATCAGGGCTTCAGACGAGTGTATCTGTTTTCTGTCTCCTACAGCTTCAACCTCACTGCCATCTCTTTCTCTTACTCTTTTTTTTATTATACCTATCGTTTCTTCTCTTTCTCTCACTCTCTCTCTCTCTCTCTCTCTCTCTCTCTCTCTCTCTCTCTCTCTCCACCAACCTGCTGTGACTTGTCAGTGAACAGGTAGGACATCTGCAGCAATTTGCCAAACAGTAACTGTACATTTGAGCAGTGCTTTCTTTGTTTGAGGCTGTTACAGAGCTACGAAGTATGGCAAGAGTAACGTGGATTTCACCGGTGTTCATTTTCTGATTACAGCTAATGATTTTGGGGGGGGTCCTGACATATCCATGAGTAAAATCATGAAGCTTTAGCTTCTTAATAGAATTTGGAAAAAAAGCAAACCCAGCTGCGACTGTCATTGTAACAGTACAGTACATGGTTCCAATAGCTCTAGGATTCTCTTTACTATGAGGAGACCCTCACCATCTGTTAAACAGCCCATACTCCTTCTTTTTTTAATTTAGACAATCACCCCCACATTTGGAACACAGACTTGGAGAAACTTGGAAGTGGAGGATTCATATTGCTGCTGTTTATCTGGAGTGCATTCTTGGCATAGTGAGGTCCACCTGAGGTCCAGATGTTTGATCAGCCCTCAAATCCTCCAAATGATTCTGTAATTAATGTTAATGTGGCAAAAATCAGCCTAATTACTAACACAACTTTCCAATGTGATTTTGAATCATCGCTAATGCTCAATCCCCATGGCAGCTTATGGGATTACTATGCCTTGGTTTTTGAAGCTCTCTCAAAGTGGAGTAGATACTCATATGTGTGCATGTTAGTGCGAGGAATCACGATGCTTATGTGAGTGTGAAACAACTGTGCATTTTTAGCATTTAATGAAGGAAATTTTGGGAAATACGATTTTGAAATGAAGAGAAAGTCTACAAGCAGTCTGACAAAATGTTAGATTTAGATACCTGGAATCTACTTATCATCTTTCGGGTAAGTCTGCTGCCTCTGTTGTGTGCTGCATTTATGTGCGCCGCTTGCTTGGCCAATTTATTCAGACCTGATGAAATACTACTTTCCAGAAAATGTACCCTGCTTAGGAGAATCCACAGATGCCCAAAACATGTTTCTCTTTTTGTAGGTCTGCAAAATGTTGTTGACTCATACTGGATTTCATTTGATTTTCATGACTCCATGTAAGGGAAAGAAAAACACATCATGCAAACACTGTGTTTCTTGTAATTCTTCTTTTCCCTCAAACGCTTTGGTATATATCATTTTGGTTTTAGCTGTTGATGTAGCTTTCTTTAATCCACTTTTTTATGGAAGTGTTAGGAATAAACAAATGGATTCATGAGTTGGACCCACAGAAAGGTCGTGTGCAGATTTATGATGGGATGAAAATAGGCCCTCTGTAATAGTTCCCTTGACTGCATTTATTGCTTACTTCAAAAAAGTAATTTCTTTATATCAGCATCAAGCTGAAAATTGCCATGTATTAGTATTAGGCTTGGTAAGCTTCTAATTCTGTGGCATTTACAGCCGGCTGTGTTTCCATGCATTTATAACACTTTGATTCTTAAGAGCTCCTTTAATCACTTATGCCTCGCTTGGAACATAATAAACAACTCGCTGTAGCAAAAGTGCCACATGGGGGAGATTTCTAGTGAGAAAGTTAAACGTTTCTGTCACTGGCAGTTTTGTTGCTGTGTTTTTCATGCACTGTAAGTGCCGTAATCTAGTCTCTGAGCTTGGCTGCTGCAGTTAAAAACAGTGACAGGCAGAATAGATGCAAGGCAGCGTGAAAATGGAAAATTATCATCCCTACTAAGACGTCACAATGGAGTACGAGGCAGAGACGTGAAGCCACAGTGTGCTTCTGCCTTTTCCTGTTGATTGAGATCACAGGATGTGTCAAAGCCCCCTAAACACCCTCACCTGGCCGACGTCTCGCTTTCCCTATCTGATGCTCTTCTCCCATGGCTGCATAGGCGGCTGTCAGAAAACACTCTGGCAGATCGCCCGCCTCGCGTCGTCTGGCTAAACAGGTTGCACAGTTAAATGCATGCCTTAAGCTGAATATATTATGTCACACAATAGAGCAACAATCTTATTTTCTCTTGCATCTCATGTAAATTATGTTCTGCTCTATCATACAAGGCATTGCCCACAGATGTGTTATCTTGAAGCTATACTTAAAATATATATTTTTTGGGGGGGAAAAACGGCCTTTGGTAACTTTCAATTTCTTTTTCTATCAGCATCATACAGACATGTCTTCTGGTCTGAAACATATTGACGGATGTATAAACTCTGGTCCGCAAGGAGAGTGAGGAGCTTTGATAATGTCAGCCTGCTACCAGGTGCAGACGGCTAACGTGACAGTCTTTGTGCGAGATTGACTGAGGTGACTGAAGTAAGCAAATTCCATCCGCAGATGAGTTGTCTTACAGGAAGATGAAAAGAAAATCAAAAAAGTGCGAAAAGGTGTCAGAGCTGTCTGTTTTAGCTTTGGCCTTGTGTCTCTGCCTCAGAAAAGATGAAATAGAACAAATAACTTGGATTGATTTGTTGTCTTCTGAACAAAATTACTCTACAGTTTTTTTTTTATGTGATAACCTAGGCTGGCATCTGTCAGACTGGCTTTACTGTAAAACAATATGCTATAACATAACTGTTAGAATCATGTAATATATATACACATGCAGGCCCCCCCCCCCTCCAAAAATCAATTTTATACGTTTATATATCACGACGCATTAAAAGAACATTTGTTTATGATTTCCAGTCGGACCACAGAACATCTCCGACTGTGTAATGAAATTCCCAAAAGTTCCCTACAAGGCACAATTATTCTTATTTGGATAGTTTTGACTGTTGCAATCACTTCACGTCATGGTAAATATCACTTTGGCAGTCCGTTGCTTTCTCAGTTTATTTTAGAAAACAAATCCCTTTTAGGGATAAAGCACCTGGTGGGGCTACTTAATGGAACGGCTTTAGCCATACTCAAATAAACAGCTCGCATTTTTTGGTATGAGATTAGGAACGAGGCTGAGTGAGAGGGAGAGATAGAGAGCAGGAGTGAGTTGGTGAGGTAAAAACCAAACAAAGAAAGTCAACATGTGGAGAGGCCAGAAGTGGAGGAGTTGCTCGTGTTCTACTTCCTACTATAGCTGACTGCACATAGTAAGTCATTAGAAATGTTGGCATGTTGTGAGCTTTGTTTTTGAATATTTGACAAGTGAATCACCACTAGGATATTATACAAAAAGGGCTGGGACATGTCTGAGTCTTTGTTTTCCACTCTTGCGCATATATAAACATACAGTGTACAAGATTTTCTTAACCTGGACAAGAGCCAAAGAAAAGGGAGTGAACAGGGAGGAGAACAAGAGACTTGTGAAAAAAAAAGTCAAGCAGAATGAGAACTACATGTCTTTAAAAAATACTGTAGCTTAACTTGCTGTTGAAATGAATGAGAAACGGAGCCTTTTAATCCAGGCATATTAAATAGTATCTCAGTTATTTCACTCAACCATGAGTTTGCCTTTTGCTCCGTACTCAACCAAGTACTTTTGAGTGTCTATAATGTATGTCCTGCAGTAGTTTGTGTCGGCAGATCGACCCTCTTGGATAAACTTGACACACGCTTGTCAGTCACAAAAGTTCTTTGAATTTTTTAAAACTTTTTTTTCGTAATTGGAGAATATAAGCTCTCCAATCTAACTAGCTTAGCAACTAACACGTAGGAGCAGGTTATATTTTGACTGAGGGTTGAATGAAAGTAAATAGTGCAACACAGCTAATAAGCTACAGTAGCTTCCTCCATTTGGACTCTCTGGCTCTCTGTTCCCTTAAAGGTCAATAATGCCAAGATCCTTTGCTGTTGGATCTCCAAAGTTTAAAGATTTGGACGCATATTTTCCCCCTGCAATTGAATCCTCTGATTACAGGTGATGAATTAAATTTTCCAAGAAAGTTATAGGTGTTTTTTAGATGATGGTGTCAATCATTTTGCCCATAATTTTGACTGTACCTGTAGTTCAGCTGTTTGTTTTAAGACACCAGTGAATGTATAATTCTCTCAATGTGAGCTAAGCTATTGAAAGAAGTACTATTTTACGTATCACACTAGGGCTGGCAACAGAAACCACCCTCTGGATGTCCATTATCGCTTATAGCATATTTCAGTGTAGCCGGACACAATATTTAGATGACATATCTAAACTGACATATTTTTATGTTTCTTTTCATCAGACGAATGTGATCAAGACCAGATTTACTTTCAGATTCATGCACTGTGGGGAGTCTTTTTAAAGAGTGCATTTTGCGACTGTGACAAATTGTGAATTAGCATGGAGGGAAGGCCAAACCGGAGAGGCAAGTGTGCTTTTCAGAATTAGCCGCCTTAGTAAGGACACGGCCTGCGAGAGACGCAGAGAGCAAAAGGCTCTTTCTACCCAAATGTGGGTTTATTTATGTAATCAATTGAAAAAGGTGGAGGCATTTTTTAAACCGATATTTATTTACAGTTTTCTCCATTTTTTTTGGGGTCTGGTTTTAGCCTTGGCTCCTGCGTTGTTTTCATAAACAAAGTCTCTCCGGCCAGCTAGAAAAAACACAGGGCTGCTCAGTGCACTGAAAACAGGAATGACAAACACCATTAGCTGAAAAATTTCCATCTCATTGCAACTATGTTATTGTTTACTTTACCATACACATCCTAATATGGTTACCTCCCTGTCAAAGCGGGCTAGAGCTGAGCCGAGGGGCCCTTGCAGGGAGACGCTTTCAGCTGCCACTTAGACAATAAGAAACAAATGTCACAGCTCGGCAAAATAGCCTTGCTTTCACAGGCCTACAGTACTTGGCCTTCCATGCTGCTTGGCTAAGGCTCCCGTGTGATATTTATTTCTCTCCACTGTTAGTTCACAGTGTACCCCCACCTCTCTCCTTCTTTTGTCCCCTCTCTCTCCTTGTCTTTCTTCCTTTCCTTCTGTCTCTCTTTGCCCATATCTGTCCATCGATCTTTGTCCCTGTCCCAGTGTTAGCTCTTTGTAAGTTGACTGATGGGCCTTTGTTTGGTGTGTTAAGTTATTTATCAGGGGTTGGGGTGGTGTGTTTGGAGCTGCTGCTGCTGCTTCTCTCCTACTTGTGGCCGAGCAAAGGGTCCAGTTCAGCTGCAGGTCATGCCCTGGCTCGAAAGCTGCGTTTGAACTGGCAGCGTGTTGGTGACACTTTCAGGCCCCTCATGATACTTGGATGAACTCCTGGATACTGCTGAGGAAATAGCATTTTGAAGGCTTCTTTTTTTAAATCAGTTGTTCTGAAATTGTTCCGTTTGCTGATACATCAGTTGTAGTTGTCTTATTTTAGATTCAATAAAATAGTGATTTTGACTCTGAAATGTTTCAGATTTGCTTTTGTTGCAGCAGTAGTTGGTTTGAACCAAGCAGATGTGGATAATTATGGATGAGCACTGTTGTCAATACGAAATCCAGGTAAAATGTCATCAAAATTTTAAAACTGGATGCCGCTCAAATGACCAATCATCTCGGAGTATTCTCCATGGATTGTCAGTATACAGGCTATTAGGCGTTAGGGTCAAGCAACCTCACCGCAGGTTAGTCTGGCATTAAGTGGAGATAGGGTTCTTTCAGATGCATGGCTTTTCTTTTCCCCAGTTGGTGGAAGATGATGGCAGCCTCACTTCAATCCTAAAATCCTCACGTTTATGATATTTGCCTAGTATTATCTGTGTCTGTGGATGAATGGGAGGACAGAGCATGAGGAATGTAGAAGGTCAGACTGCGTGATTTACACAGTACAGAGCCTGAAAATCCTTGGGAAAATACTTGGGCCAGGATCAAACAGACACCATGTGATATGTTCTTAACACTGACCTTTAAATTCATGCATTTTACTGCTCTCCTATATGGAAAATGATGCACTGAATGTGAAACAATTTGTATTTTATCAGCATGAGGTAAAGAGAGAATTTTTTTATTTTTGCAGTTTTAAAAATTCTGGTTCTTTAAGTGGACATTTAGCTGCAGAATTATAGTTTTCTTATGTACTGATGAGGATATCCTTTATAAATTAATATGCATCCACTGATTCAGTTGTTAGTTAAGTTAGTGAATCACTGCTGTGGTACCAGTAATTGAAATATACATAGATATTCAGAGTAAAGACTTTTTTTCTGTATTCCTGGAAAAGATTTTAGATCCATGGTTTTCATCTGGCACAAAGCCAGGTACATATTTAATTATATATATTATATATTGACATTTTTAACTAGAGATGATTACAATAAATACAATTCAGTCAATTCAGTCATGCTATTATTTATTGAGTGTAATTTCATTATATCTTCAGTATTTGTGAAGCCTAAACTGTTTCCTCTCATTCGCATTTTTATTTTGTTGACTGGCTAAAGGCACTGACCTTTTTTCCCATTCAAACGGAAAGACTATACCCACTTTGACATTAATGAACTTAACAAAGGGGTTGTTTACTGGCGCCAAGGTTGGTCCCAGAGAAGGGCAGCAGGTTTTTTTGTAAACATATTTACAGCCAAAGATGTTTAAACACTGCACATGTGTACAGGTGTGTACACAGTCACAGAAAGGCTGTTGTCTGCATGTGTACTTTTTTGGAGGCACATTAAAATAAAAATGTGCACCAACAAAAGCAAACCCAAAAACCTCTTTTAAAGCCTAATAATGTGCTTACTCACAGTATATTGCTGAGATGGAACAGGAGGAGAGGAAAGGCAGATAGCAAGGCAAATGCAGGACTAGCGGGGGTATTAAATGTGAATTAATGGAATGTTGCTCAGGCACATCTCTGGGTGTAGTGTAGTGTTGAAAAATAAAATTTATGTTGCCGGCTACTAGCCGTGAAGGTGCATTTGGACTTAGTATCCTTTAATTAGAAGTGAGATATTAGCATTTCACAGGGCTTTATGCTGGGTGAGGGGATCGGCCGGCCACCGCGCCTTCATTAGCCAGCTTCTCTGTGTAATGAGTGCCGTCATTAGCTGATGGAGTGGATTTGCCCAAGCTCTACATTGAAAGGCACGTCTTTTACATACTTGCAAGGAATAAGGTCTTTTAATGGATTTCTCAGTGATTAAATTTAGGTTCCGCTTCTTTAAAATTTGACGAATGCATTTCTGATAATGTACTCCAACAGCTGGCCTCTTACTTTAAAATCGAGAGCAAAGACAGAGTCGTATATTGTTGGTGATAATAGTGACAATTGGAAAACAATATATGAATCATTCAAGTTGACTTTTTATAATGCGTAACCCGTCATAAATTCTGAATGACATCATTAACATGTGCACGATAAAAGTGCTACATCAAAAGGGCTCGACTTTATATGCACATGAAATAAGGTGTGTGTGGTTTGTGTCAGAGGTCTGAGGAAGTGCTCTCAGAGCTACTGTGTTACCTATTAAAACTCACCGTGTTTGTCAGGAAAGAAAAGGCAGGACAGCTATTAAATAAACCTGAGTGCAAGTTATGCGTGTGTCTGTGCTGGAGTGTGCGCTCATTCAACAACAGGCAAGACATTCAGCACAGAGGTGTTTTTTTTTTTTCTTCTTCTTCTTCTCTGATATGGACGTCTCCTTAAGCCTTTGGCTGCAGCTCCATTCTCAGAATCAGGCGTGAAGTGATTAGTATTTTATTGATGAGCTTCTGAAGTGGCAAGTGTGGGAAATTGGATCTTTGATCTCCCGGAGTTTGGGAAATATATCCTGAGTGTGTGGAGCTCTCCAGGTAAAACACCTCCGTCCTACCGACATCACTACACACACCCACACACTAATACATGCACACAGACAGACAGACAGACAGACAGACGTTGGGGAGGAATATTCCTCCCCTCCAAAACACATATTTGTTTTGGATGTTTTCACTGAGAGTCTACATGATGATTACAGATGTTCATTAACAGAATTGGGTATTTGTTTTAAACTTTAACCAATCACTTTGATATGCTAATTACAGTGTAATTTAATTTGAGGCCTGTAATGATGATGCTGTTATTATGGACATAAATGATGCAGTTAAGCTGAGAGTAATCTCATTTGCATACTGTACATGCCAGTAAATTAAGCCCTTTCCTGCGTTGCTTCAGCTTTAATTTTCCACTCCTTTTCACACAGCATCCCTCAGCCCCTGTGCCTAATAGCAGGCCAGCTTGTTTGATGTGGAGAGCAGCTTCCTCACACTAAATCTAGTCACAATAATGTAATACATAAAGGCTCTCATTATAACTCTTAAGTGCTCTTATAAGAAGTTGATATTAATAAGCACACGAGCCTTTCGTGCTTTGTAGTGATGCACAAAAACAGTTTTGTCCCTCACTGTAATCATCTCTGAAATTCCTTAATCTGCATATAAGAAATGAAAACCATCATGATAATGATGGAATGCTTTAAGAGGCCCTAATCATATTGTATACGTCTTCCTCTGTGTCTTCATCACAGCTGCCTTCAAAGAGGGGATTGTATTTTCATATTCCTCCTTTGAGAAAAAAAAAAAGATGAAGGACATTTGGATGTGTTTTTCCAACTTATTCCCCTCAGCAAAAGCTAATTGAAAAATATATTGCCTCATTGCATGTTTAGAGCAAATAATTTGGCTTCTTTGCTCAAATGCTTTTTTGATGTCCGTGGTAAAGAGGCGTCTTTCTGACAGAGGCATGCAACTGGCCTTGATAAAAGCTCCCGTGTCTTCATTAGGGAAGCAGCACCTCATGGTGTCTGATTGTCTGATGTTTGCAGTGAGAAGGTAAACATGTTTGTCATACAGGGGTATATTTATGCTTATCAAACATGCGAGGTTGGCCGTGGTGAATGCTAAGGACTTTGGCTCACCGCAGGACTCGACAACTCAGTGGACAGACAGCCTCACAGTGGTCCAAACCTTACAGCCCTTACAGCCTCTGTCCGACTTCCTCCTGCGCCTTGAAGCTGGGTTAGGAGGGTGGTTTATGGGCTTTAACACTGACAATACAATTGCCCTTCACTGAGGATGCTCCTCCATTTTGGACCATAAAGAATATTATTTTTCTGCCAGCCAATTTTCTCTGTTAGTCTCTAATTGGCTACATAAATCTCGGCCGTTGAGGGTGAGAAATGTTGCAGTGTCACACAGTGTAATCTTCACCCTTATTTACCAATTCATTAAGATTCATTGATGCAGGATCGGTGAGAGGAAATGACAACATAAATCAGGCCTCCAACATAATGACCCTAATCAGTTGGGAATTGCAGAAAATGTCATGATGAACTATGTCCTTGTATTAGTGCCACTGTACATTGTCATTTTGCTGCTTTATGAGTGGGACGCATCCTCCTGACACAGGCTGTATTTAACAAAAAGAGTTGTTAAAACCTGATTCCATTAAAAGGCTGAAATTCATGTAAGGTCTATTGGTATTTAGCCCTTTGTCTTTTAGCCGTTTTTTCTTTAAAGAAAAAAAATAATAGCATGCTTCTCAGGCTTAAAGAACCCCTGTACCATGCTCCTTCAGAAGCAGCAGGAGGCATCCGTGGGGTAAGACATCTCCCATACCAATGACAGTGGACCCAATCCCTAACAGCAACATTTCTATTGTGTTACAGATGCTTACATTTGAGGCGGTCACTGAGCAATCACACGAAAATATAGTATTGGAATTAATAGTAATTGCTTTTCAATGCCAGTAATTGTCTGTAAAGATGAATTAATGTACCTGGAAAATCAATGGATGAACTTAATCTCTGCTGGAGGGACTTTAAAGACCTACACCTGCTGTGTGTTTGCCTATAGAGAAACATCTAACAGTTTAAATGTGAGGGGTTAGGCCAGACCCTTTCATTCCAGTTATCACACATGGCACAGAGAGAAGAATGCATCACCGACACTTAATGACTTACTCAAGTAATCGACGGCTTACTTGTAGAGCGTTGGTTCACCACAAGTTTGTCCTGATTTAAGAGAACTACAAAGCTTTTCCTGAAAATGATTAGACTGCATGTTGGTAGCTCACAGTGGACGTGTGCCCTCCAATGGGCCGCCATCTCCCCAAAACACAGCCGTTTTAATAATATTGTCTTCTCTCTGCACAGGTTCACACTATTAATTAGACAAGTTTGTTAAGGCAAACCTTTCCTTTCCCAGGAAAATACGTCGGACACATTTCCTCTCCACAGGTTCCCATTGCCACACCCTTAGGAACAAACCTTCCATGAATTCCATGGAAAATTATTAAAAATATATGACACACTTAACAAGTAATGTTAAAACAATAACCGCTTTTGTAGATCCCGTAGGATGCTGATAGATTGAAGCTGTGTTTGTCTATGGATATGCATATTTCACAGGTCCAATTGGTGAGATGAGCTTGAGGGAAGCAAAGCCTGCTTTTCTTTTTTTTTTTTTTTTTTTTTTTTTTTTTTTTTTTGCTGAGCATTGAGCCTGTGGTCAGAAAAAGAGGCCCCTTGTCTCTGGGTGTCTGTCCTCTTGCTGTAGTGTTAATGGGCGTGAGCCACATGTGAGCGAGATTATCAAAGTCAAATGAAGGAGAGTTGCTGAGAAAATGTGTGGCAAACCACTCCTAAAAGAGGCTCCACATCCCAGAATTACTATTCCATTCATGTACAACCAGGTTTAAACTCATTAGACTTCTCTATTTACTCAGTCTCAATCGGCCCTTGTTGTACTAAAAATACCATGGCCTGCCTTACTTTAGCACATTCCGTCATTGTCTCTGCACAGCAGGCCTTTACACAGAGGTGTTTCTCCGATGGCTCCATGCGAAGGCGACAACATGGTATGTGTATTTTTTATTATAATTACGGATCTACTCAGCTTCTCCATTGGAGTCTGCCTTTTATTACCCCTCTTATTGTTAATTTATCTGAGCTTCCAGAGTGATGATAACATGAGTCGTCACGCACACTGCTCTGATATCCACTTTCTTTTCCTCTGCTTGTGGTGACTTCCTTCAATATTTGGGGGGACTGGATGGAATCAGCAGTTTAAGTGGAGACAGAAATCTATGGATTCATGGTAGGGGAAGCCTCACTGGATGACTTCAGCTCAGCAGATGGCAAATTGTTGTGTACATGAAAAATTCATGGTTAAGGTGACGTGCAGTTTGAAAGTCCCCACACTACAGCGCCTACCTTGTCTTTTGTGATCACTACTTATTTTTGGATCATGAAATGTTTGATCGAACAGATGGAGCAACTCATGACCTGCTGGAGTCAGTCATAAATAACCAAAGCCATACACCTTGATTTTTAATAGATAATTATTTCTTCAATTCCACATAGTTCCTTGTTTTTGTTGTTGTTTTTCCCTACATGCCCTGATGTGCCAGCTCCTGGAGCCCTCAGACATCCTTTATCATTTCAACAAACCCAGTTATTGAATAATTGAACGAGGTAAATGTTTAACATGATTTTACAAGTTCCTCTGCTGCTGTGCAGAGCTCTGCTTGACAATGATGTGTTTCCATAGGAGACCACCTCGCCGTCTGCCCACCCCGCCGTCGCCCATCTTGTTCTCATTCACGGTGGCTTGCAAGCAGCTGCAACACACCAGCTTAATGCGTCTTTGAATGTCAGAAGAATGACTTTTTGTTTATCTTGACTTCTGCCTTGCTGTTTATTCTAGCCGAAAGCTGCATTTGCATCGACCTTGATTCCCCAAAGCCTGGCCCCCCCCTCCCCTCCTCTCCCCTCCCACAACCTGTTTACACTATGCCTGCCCCGAGTGTCACCTAGGAAATCGGCTGATCATTCCACCTGGTTAATATTAAATGGCTCCTGCAAGGAGATGTGTTTGTTCATAAACACAAACCCCGCTCCCCCTGTTTACTGTAGCCATGGCAGCAATCACTTATTAAACAAACAGCTGCTTTGTTTGCCAGCATGAGTGGTCTGCTCATATCCCGTACAAGGTCTGGGAAGAACTTGGAGAAACGGCTGTATGTATTGTGTCGTGCAGGGATGTGGTTTTTTTTTTGCAATGGAGGTACGAGTTGCAGGGTGTGTGGGTACTATACTGTCACTCCGGTCTGGAGATGTGCTTTGCTTATCTGTGACTTGGTTGAAGTGGCTGACAAGATTATCTGTTGTTTGGTCTGACTGTGAAGTATCCTTTAGCAAAATGTCATCCTTACTGTTGGTTTCTCTCAGCACACAGTGGCCAGTGTGTATTTACAGCAACAAGTGCGTCCAGATTGAGTCTTTGTGACTGAGACGGTCCTGCTTTGCAGAGGAAGGTTGTGGGACTGCAGTTTGGAAATGTTATTGGGATTCTCTGTCTGCCTTCTGGTGGAGGTTTCCAAGAAACGTATTCTCAGAGTAGCTCCTGATCGGTGATAAGAGCTGTTATAAATGATTTTTTTTTTTTTTTTAACACACAGCTTGCGTTTGTCTTCTGACTTTTTCCTGGAATCAGGAACCAAAATACATCAGAACACAAGATGAGCCTTGAGAAGCATTGTGTTGTTGCACCTTTGGTACACGCTGTTGTGTTGTCTAGTCTAGCAACCAAGCTGAACCTAAACAGCCCTAAATTGAATCTCTCCCCATTGTCTCCTCCTTGGTGTGTCTTTATCTCCCACCCAAGAAATGTTGTGCTTTTGTTGTGCGCTTGTGTAAACAAGGGCTGTGAGAACTTGGCGAATCCAAGCAGGTGGCCACTGAGGCTTTACTGTCATGAGCATTAAAGCAAAACAGAACATGAAGAAGGGTCAAAGCACAGCTGCACAGGCCAACCCTACCTTGAATCGACTGCTGATTTGTTTGAGCTGTTGCATTCCAGGCAAGCATGACAGGGGGACAGGCATTATATTTCCAGTGAAAGGGGGGGGGGAGCAGAGGCAGGGTTGATGAGCTCTGGCCGCCGGCTGTTCTTAACCTTCAACCTGTCTGGTCAGGTGGGAGACACATGTGACTCTTGTTTGTACTGTACTCCTCATATTTAAGGAAGGGAAAACAAAAACAAACTGGAAAAAAAAAACTCTGACCTTTTTAAAAGAAAAAAATATTATTATCTAACATTTGTTCCAAGCACTTTTGTTTTGCAAGCAATTCCCTCCAAAGAACAGACAGGCATCTACTGATCAACAGCACAGCCAGTTTTTTTTTGTGTAAAAACTGCTGTTGCCTTGGTTGTTCTCATGGAATTTCATCATTTTGATTCTTTTTAAAACTTGTTTTCCAGTAGAGAGAAAAAAAAGCCGACACGCACCATTAATAATAAAAACCACTTATGTATCTTTTCGTGTGTTGTTTTATGTTGAAATGTTTGTGTCTGGAGCATAAATACATATGTTTTTAATGTGACTAACTACAGCTCTTTTAGAGGGAGCTTGACCCATAATTACGGCTGAATTTGTCGTATAAATGGAACGAATGGAAAATCTTGGAGCTTTTTGAGTCGTCACAGACGAGGCTATCCCTTGAGCAGAGAGAAAATAAATAGATAGATAAACAAACACAGAGCCAAGTCACGTGGCTGAGTTGCCCGGGCCTCAGCTGATGATGGTGTCCCTGCTTCAGTGCTTCACAGATTAACATTGTTATCAGCACAACTCTCTAATAAGACTCTTTCCTATCTACTTGATATTTATGATGGATAATGCCCATTTTCCATTTTCTTTTTTCCTCCATTTTTTTCACTCACGATATCGCAGCTTTGAATTATTCTGTGCTGAAATTAATGAGAAAGTAGATTTATGGGTTTCATTTGTTTGTCAATTCGAAAATTAATTGGGTGTTAATTTTAGCCGTCCCCTCATCAGTGCTGGTTGTAAGCATTCGCGCATTACTTTGCATTCATTGTAGCCTTTCTCGCCTTTATTGTGGGTCACTAGTTTTGCATACATTAAATTAGCCCTGCGGCTCATTTTGCTGATTACTTTTGGAGATGCCTTGCATTTGGAAATTTACGCCTTTCCGTTATAATTATGAAAATTTTGCATGGAATGACATCGCATATATAACAGCCTTTACTTTTTATGTGGCTCTGGAGAGAGAAAAAAAGAAAAAGAAAACAGACCTTTCTTATTTTCTGCATGTGGAAGTGAAAAATAAGTTTAGTGAATAACATCAACCTATGGTTTATTTCGAATGACATTTAATTTTGCCAGAGGGAGTGTGTGTTCCTAGTTGTTGTCTCAGAAAGGGAGTTGGTGCGAGCAGAGGCCTGTAGATGGAGTTGTGGCTGGCTGCATCCCATCCCACAGTATTCCTTTTGCTCACTCCTTGTTTAGAAAATCCCATTATGGAGGGAGGCTGTGCCAGACTGCAGGGGTGAGCCAGGTCAACATCTGTCTGGAGGGAGAGGGGGGGGGCTGCTCTAGCCCCAGCCCAGAGAATGGGGCCTGTTGGCCGTGTCCAAGCCGCTCAGACAGGCCCCTGAGTGTGGGGGCGTCGTGACACACAACTGAACCGGCACAGGCCACAGTGTCAGATGACTCACTCGGATATGCTTCTTGCAAGGAGGGCTTCTACAGGAGAGGAGATGTAAACCATGCAGATGTTTGCTCTGGTACTGCTTTAGCTGACCATATAGCCCACAACTTGCTACTGATGACACTGAACTGAGAGAGAAGCATGGTTTGAAAGAGCAGTGCTGCTTATACAGCTGTTTATTCTTTAATAATCCCATGTCTAGATTATTTTCTCACCTGTGTTCTGTAAATATTCTTATGTGACAAGTTGTCAACCTCAATTTCCTATCTGTCAGCCTGAGTGTGTGTCCCCGTGGTGTCTGGGTGTGTGTCTGCATCTTGTTTAGATCTGGATCTCCGGAGACTCTGTCTATGTCGCTGAGCACATAATAATTTGTGCCGGCCCTCCTATTGCACGCCTTAAATGCAACACCATAAATCTGCATTTAGTTCCATTTTCACCTTCTTCCATGATGAGGCCCAGTGTTTTAAAGGCATTTATTCTGCTTCATATAAATAATTAATCAGTGAAGTTAATTCGCTTCTGCCTGACTTGGTCAGCTTCATTAACCACCGTGGAATTGGGAGGCTAGATGCATTGTGCCACTGAGGCCTGTGACCAGCGTACAATAGCTGTAAATCATTCCACTGATTTGAGGAATAGAGGCACAGATATGCACCAGTGTCACTGGCACTCATCCCCAGAGAGTCAGGGGGAATGGGGGAGCGCGAGGTGGCCTGATGGCATGTCTGTCTGGTTTTTGTGTATCAAAAAGCAGAACAGAGGAAATGAAATGTAAGCATATAGTGGTGTATTTCCATTCATCACTGATTATTGAACAGAAATCATGCACTTCAGTTATTTGTATGATGTACTTTTGACTTGGATGAGATTATGAAAGACAGCATTTTCTTTCCCAACAGATGAAAAGTTGTTTATTTATATTCAAACCTGCATTTTGGTGTTAATTGAGGACCCCTGAAGGATTTGACTGTTTTCTCTCGGCTTCAGATTGGATGTTTCTCATGGAGATCCTTTGGCAGGCCTCACACAGTCTCCCTGTTTCCCATTAAAAAGCCATTCTGCCGTGGTTCTTCTGGGAGCCATGCAAGTAAATATATCCATTTCCATAGAAAGTGTTTTGTTTTGGAGGTCCAGTGTTTTCTTGGGCTCCTCTGCTCTCACTCAACTTAGTTTGGGTTCTTCTCCGATGTGCGCTGCGCCCCAACCCCTCTACCGAACCCCTGCATATGCCCCATAATGAAGAATGCAAATAAAACCCGAATCCCTCTCCCATTTCTCCAGCCTAGTGTGGATATGGGATCCACACAGGAAAAGACAAAAACAACAACAAAGGAGCAGTTCGTTATTCTGTGGAGAAGTAGTCTGTGAGACCATGTGCATTCACCTCATTGCATATGCTGGAAGTAAACAAACAAGCACAAACCTACAGGGAAACCTGCAATAAAAGTGGAATTGTGTGGGAAGGATATGACAGATGTTTATAGTTTGGCCCAGAGTTAAAATGCAACCTCACTGCTGTGTGTTTTAACAGCTGGCCCTCTCTGTCTCTAGCCCTGCTGATTCTCTCTCTGCGTCTTCTCCCAGGTTTTTAAATCATGATGCAAGAATCTGGGATGGAGGCGACAAGTAACGGACCGGCCAATCATAATGGAGGAGCGAGCATGGAGGGCGGGTCTAGGGAGGGGCGACCCAAGAGTGCCACGCCCTCAATGGAGGTGACTGCAGCTGACCTCCTGCATCTCCAGCAGCACCAGGTACACCAGTCCCCCTCTCACACCTGCCTTCCCTTCACGGAGCCATGTCAACAGCAGGCCCGATCTCCCTCTTTAAGTGCCACTTAATATTTAATTCCACCTCAAAGTACATCTAGTACATAAACACATTATTATTATTATTTATGTATATTGAGGCCCTTTTTGAATTTTTAAAGAAGTTGAAGTGCTCTCTCTGTGTGCTTATGTTTGGCTGTGAGCGAGCTTATCCTAGCATGCAGCATCTGCATTTTGGTCAAATATTTATCATGGTGTTCTGACATATTTTAAGTATGTAGGTGCCACAGGAGTTTGTAGACAGCCAAGAAACAGCGACATGCCATACTCATTGTAAACAGACCTCACACTCACGGCTAATGCCACATTCTGCCGCCGTCAGCCAATGAAGTGCGGAAATGCATGCAATACCGTCAACAAAGCCCAAAACATTTTCACCGTCTCTGACTTGAGGCAAAGAGACAAGCTCTTTCTGTCGGTGTCAGTGTTATGTGTGGCACACGACAGCATTTTCAAGGAAACAGCATTGAAAAGATCAGTGTGTCTTCTGCTATCTTTGTCTATCCGACAGGACAACCAGGGTTGTTGTCAGGAGCTGTTTGGTGATGATGCACAGGCTCTGTGCCGCTGTCTGTTGTCCCAGCACATCCATCAGCATTTGCACAGGGAGGGCAACAACGCTGCAGCGCGGAGCATTGGGGCCACGTAGCACTGTAACATAAAGAGCTGAGCAATAACTCAGTATTGTCATTTATAATCTTTCAACACAATCATCATAAAGTAATGATGATATCCTTAACACAGTGACACACAGTTCTGATATCAGTACTGATGATAACCAGCAGATTCAGTCATATCTCATTTTGACAAGAGAAGATATGAAATATTTTGGGTTTTTCCAGTAAGGGGGGGCGTCTGTGTCCTTGGACACATTGATATCCAGATCATTGCAGTGACACACATACATTTTATCATGTTAAGAAAAATCATTTAAAATGCATTGCTCAGCCCTGTGTATATATATCACTTGAATGGTAACATGACCTCATGCATGATTGTTTTACATTGTGATGATGTATTTTAATTATCCCCCTTATGCCTAAGCTCTATTTAATTGTAGCGTAGAGAGATATATTAAAAATTGGTAGAGGGGCAAACATACAATACAGGCCAGATGTGATGTTTTATGTGTTATTATCTTTGGAGCAGTGTGCGCCTCTGTTTATCACATCTTTTTCAGGGTATTCAGCCTTTGGAATAAATACCAAAGAAGTATAAGCATATCAGTAATTAGAGAGGGTGTATCAGCGTGTGTCTCATTCCTTAGTCTCAGCGTTCTAAGCTTTTAGCTTGCTCCTCATCTCCACTCACCCAGATCCGGACCCCGGTCCCAGACCCCACCTCCCACCCATCTTTTTTTCCACCTTAAAATGAGCATGTCATCAGTGAGAAAATCACAGCCATACTGAATTCATTACTGCAGTAGTCACACAAAACCATGGATAAAATTTCAATAACTGTAGGCCACAGTTGAGTAAACAGTTGCACTGAAACTTAACTCCTGTTGACTTTTCCTTCATTCTTTGCCAGGGGCGCATTCTGATTCGCTCTGCAAAGACAAC
This sequence comes from Chaunax sp. Z400, assembly GCA_037577475.1. Classification (NCBI taxonomy): domain Eukaryota; kingdom Metazoa; phylum Chordata; class Actinopteri; order Lophiiformes; family Chaunacidae; genus Chaunax; species Chaunax sp. Z400. The sequence continues at coordinate 8,005,621 of CM075185.1, forward strand.
TGGGTTACAACTTTGATGAATTGACACAGGGGAGAGAGGGAGAGAAAAGTGTCATGAATGTGTACTTGACACCAAGGAGGGATGGAAATAAAGCCTCCCCCACTAGAATCGAGCCAGACGTCCAAGCATGGCCCCCTGTTTTCTAGTCATCCAGGAAGAACTATTATTATTATTCTTCAGGATCTGGCCTGACATTTAAAGGAAGGAAAACAAGTAACTCCCTCCCTTCCCAATTCAATGTATTATTGTTGCATTTTCTGCACTCTGCTTTCTACGTGGTGAATAACAAGCGCTTTGCGCTTCATGGATTTTTGAACCAGTAGTTAATTTCTATTGCCTGTGGTTGGAGTTGAAACAGAGGGAGGCCTATAATTGTTGTGTGTGATAAATGGCACATGGATGGGGCAGAAGGACAAGATGTCTCACTCTCAGCTCCTGACTTTGACAAGCTACTTACCAGGGTAGTGTTTGTGGGCTGGCAGGCAGGCTGTCTTTTTATTCTCCCATTAGACTAACCCAGGATTTTCACTCATGGACCATGAACCATGTTAATTGTCCCCAGGGCATTAAGATCTACGCTCAATTACTTGATAACTTTTTTACTTTTGTGGCATTTCACAGTCTGTCTTTTAAGTTTTACTTGTGACTTGCACTAATACGCCTCTAACTGACACACAGAGGCTTTTCTTTTTTCTTCATTTCGCGTTCTTTGTTCTCCACAACATCCAAGATGCTATTACCCCCTCAGGTGATGCAAAAATCAATCTAAAATCTCCTCAGAATCAAAGTGCAAATGTCTGAGAGTCCCCTGAGTGAGTGGGAACAACAAACCTTGCAGTGGCATATCATTTATTCTTATTAGGGAACATAACTATGAAAGACAGTCCTCATTAATAAAGATGGGGGATGAAATAATTGTAATCTGTTTGATCATTTTGATTTTGACAGGGGAATTCATCTTGTAGACTAGTCAAATTTGGGGGAAGTGGACCATAAGCTTGATTTAAGCATCTCTATTAGTAAGTCAAATACTTGTCAAGAAATAAGGATAAAAAGAAAGCGTTGTCTCCAACATGCTGTGGAAATTTAGCAGATTTCAGTTTTTTAAGGAACTCAGAGCGATGTTGTGTAATAGTTGGAGTTATGGGTGTGTTATAAATGTTTGTTTTATTCATATTGTAGCTTTTCCAGGCTCTGCTCAGTTGTTTGCAGCTGCTTGCGTAGATAGTAGGAGTATCTACTTTTCTTTTTTTTAAGAACATGAATACAATCTTTTTCTGTTTTACATATGTTTCCCCCAGAACAGAGTGTGCTTGTTCTCTCTGTGTTTTTGTTTGTGTAGCAGAAGTTGTGGTTTAAACGTTATCCTCATGAGGAAGTGGAGATACTTTAGGGGAGGATAAAAAAAACAACAAACACAATGGTTTGAAGAGGGGTGTTTTGCAATAACCTGATTTGTGATTGAAATGATTTTGCAACAGGAAGTTGTGTTGTGTAGTTGCAGTAGTCTAATAAACACAACGACAATAATAATTATGTTAGTGACTCAGTATTAGCATTGGAGCTGCAAGCTTCAGGACATTCAACTCCCTACTCACACTTCATGGAATATTATGGGTTTTTTTCAGCATCTTGCATGTTTAACCATGCATGTGATTCTTTCACTCTGGAATTTGGTTCAACTGATACAACTGTAGAGCATTAAATATTAATATCCTGTCTTTTAGAAGAGCCCTTTTAATCAAGTTAGTGCGATTCCTAAAATATCAGGCTGTCTCTTCCTCTCAGTGATACTGTACAAATATACCCCAACAATACATCGCAGAAGAAGAAATAAAAAATAAAACGGGGACGAATAATTGCTGTCCCTGCATGCAGTGTAAAACAAAAGCCTTTTAAGCCAACCAATTATTTTTCTTGCTCTGCTCGGCCCGTGTGTTTGAAGTGTCCGTCCTGTTGCGTGTAACACAGTAGAGAGTGACCCTCATGACAGTGAGTCCACAGAAAGAGCTGAGCAGGGCACAGGTTTCCTGTTTGCATAATGCAACTCTTACACGGTCCCTTGAGGAGGCTCGAGAAGATGGAGATGCACATCTTCGCCAACGTCACCGAATCTTTTTCCTGCAGAGGATCAGGGCAAATAGATGATAAGCCTCGCTATTACAGTACACTCAGACAGGTACACACCAGAAGAAACACACAAATATACTTCACACATATAAACAGATGCATGCTCAGACAGAATAAAGGCCCAAAGGCCAGACTTGCCAGTTCAGGGCCTGCTGGTTTCTAGCATCCAGTTCACATTATGATGTAATGGTCGGACTAAGAGAGTTAACATGAGGTGAGAAAACATTGCGGCCTCAGATCTCTGATTTTGTTCCTCTTTGTTAATCGACATGCGCTCTGCTGCAGAGCTGAGGGCAAGAGGGGAGGGTGCTATGCCTGGACTGAAATTTGGTGTTTCACACAAGCCTTATCACTGCACCTCTGAATTGAATTCCTGTCAGTATCTCTGTATTTGCTCTACTACAGAATTGTATATATGTGTAGTGCAGTGCTGAATATTTGACATGTGTAATAAAGGCTTCTTTGCCCTGGGTGCTTTTTGACCAACAGCTGTGATGCATCATCCTACTGAATGTGCGCTTCAACCCTGAGCCATGTTATGTTACTCATGCACACATAGTTTGTCCAGATACATCCACAGAGAGGACCACACTGAAAAGATGCATGTCCACACAGCGTTGTTTTGCACACTCCTCCAGCTCCCTTTGAGCTTCAAGCTCTCAGGTTTCTTCATGTATGCTGTTCATATTGTCACAGGAGGCCAAGCAGAGTCTCCAACTTATTGGAAAATCTGGCGGAGAGGATAACATCAGTGTTATGACACTGCATATTGCCCTAAATTGCTTTATTGGTAAAATGATAGTGCTCTTCCAATTTGAATAATTTTATGGAATCCCTCACAGAACATTTTAATTATGTTATCACACAACTGGCAACATCTGTCTTTATACCACAGCACATGACAGTTTTATTACAGGCTGAATTTCTTTGCTGGTTCAGGCAATTGATGTGTGATCTGATTAATAATCACACAGATGGAGGTGAAAATTGAACAGTGATGCGCTGCTATGTCGAAAAAAGGGGGGGAAATAATTATGAAAGGAGAAAAACACACAGCCTGTGTCTCCAAAAATATAAGGACTGGGTTTTTTTCCAGGCTTAAGCATTTTTTTAAACACAGTTTTGTGCTTCTTTTTTTTCCAGAAAGAAAAATCAGTTTAGTCTTTTCATCCTGAAGTTTTCTGCAATTTTTCAAATCCTTTTGTCACTCAGGTTTTGGGGGCCCAAACCAACCAGCGCCTCACCTTTGTCTTATGCATGCCTTCCAAGACAAGCCAGCCTTATGAACTCATCCATTTTGTTGAGTCTACCTTAAGCCGCCACTCCCTAACTGAAGCACAGGTTGCATGTGTCACAGTTCAAAATAGTTGACTGTTGCTCAGATCGACATCCTGTTTACACACCCTGCTTATGTGGGCAGCAGGTGGGAGATCATAAGAGTTGTTTGACATTTTGATAATCAGAATGGACGGACACACCCACACACCCACACAAACCACACTCATCTCACCTTTTTGTTTCCATCTCATTCCAGCACAAAGTAAAATCAACAATGTGGGTCAACATGCAACTCAGTGATGTAATTAATACACTTATTGAGTAACATGATAGTCACCACCTGGTATGAGATGAGTCTAAACAGTCCATGCAGTATCATCGCTTTTATTCCTCTCATACTTCTTTCTTGTCAAAACCTGCTCAAAACCATCGTCATTATTCAAAAAGTGGGGAGATTTAGGTTTATTATGCTAGTAGCAGCTAAAGGAGCCTCAAGCAGACATGAGGAGCAGCTACAGAGGTCCAATAAGCTTTTTTCTATCGCCACTCCTTCAGCCCATGTTCAGCCCCAACTGACAATTGACTCATGTGACATCACTAAAGGCAATTTAGCACTACTCCTGTAAGCATATAAAAAAAATCTGTGAATAAACAAAATACTAGCATTTTGTTTAAGTTGTCCTGGTGTTTCCCATATCTGTTTAAGGAAGAAGAAAAAAAAGACACTAGCTACATTTATGCATGGCAAATAGGTCTTTAAAAAAAGCACTTAATGTGAAATTTAGATACACCCCCACACTTGCATCATCTCAATCCACACTGAAAGATCAAATGCACTAATGCAACTCCCAAATCTCCTCATCTCTTTTTCCGTTTTGGTTGCAAACAATAAGATTATAGTAAGGAGTCTTTCATAATGACCAATCATGGAGGGATTTCATGTAAACAAAAAGTATTTGTTTTTTTATTCTTACTGCTACACAGCATCAGACTGTGTCTGAGTGTGTCAGACATATTTCATCATTTCAGAAAACATCCCATTTTCTCTGCCCACCCGAAACACAAGCCAGTGGTTAAGATTCATCCAGTCTGAAGAGCCTCTGGGAAAATCTGGTGTAAGACCTTCACTGGCTTATTGTGGAGAGAAGGCCAAAGCGGAGAGAAAAACATACTTATCCAGATTTAGTAGGTAAGAGATCAGCTTCATATACAAGCACGTCTCTAATCATTTAGCTCACCTTTATTCAGGTTTTAGTATATTTGTGTATATATAAGTTTGACATATTTGAATGATAACACTTTACAGAAATGTATATAAAAAAAAAAGTTCAAAAATTCAACTGTTTTCTCAGTCTACAGTCTCTCTCCACTCAGTGCACCATCATTCCAAAAACTCCAACTGTACAAACAAATCTCTAAATAATCCAGCATCACATCACAGAGCCGATTCAGTAAATAACATATTAGGTAAAAAACATTTGATACGTCTCAGTGCTGCTTCAGAAATATGGTTGATGGTCAAGTCTGATAACTGGCTCCATGTAGTTTGAAAACTCAAGGACATGGGCATGTTCAAATGCCTCCCATGTAAATGATGCAAGTGTATGCTGGTATCATTAGGAAGATTGAAGTGGCGCTCATTGTGTAGTGCCCAGATCATCTTTGATGGCCACGATCTGCATGTTTGTGCTGAAGCGAGCAACTCTAAACTTTGAGCAGGTGTCTGAAGCAGCTGGCTGAAGGCAGACAGGGAAACACGTCTGCTTCAGTTTAGTATTAAATGGCTTAGAGAGAGGCCTAGGCTAGCCAGAGGACTAATGCATCCTCAATGTTTTATTTAAAGTAGTGCCAACGACTGCCTCTGAATGCCCCACATCAAGACACAGGCACAAGTAATCACACACGCACACACACACAGACACACAGGGTAATTTTGCACTGTTTAGCTGAACAACTTGTGTGTTTAGTGTTGTAAATAAGTAACCGTTTTAACAGGGCCTCAGGAGACCAATGCGGTTGAGAAAGTACAAGCTCAGACATGACTGGCTTTAATAGCCATTGTCAAAACACTGTTTCAACAAAACCCTTTCTTCAACCAAATGAATGTTTACATGCAGTTGAATAATAATGCCATTTTAAGGAGAAGCTATTCTTTAAGGATGGCCCATCTGACCCAATTTATTAGGGATAGACTTAAGGATGCGTAATTCCTCTTGGGAAAACATTCAAACGCAGGGCCTATTCATTTTTAATGAGAGCACTACTTTAAAAACTTCATAGAATTAATATGTATCAGTGAAGTCTTTCCTGTGCAGAAAACTTCAGGGTAATTAATATTCATAGGCTGTGCTTGTTAACACCCCCAATGCTAGTGCAATGCAGATCCAATTAACATAGAATGGACCCTAAGGATTTGGGCAGATAAGGGTTAAATGAGCTATTGAAATTGAAACTGGGACTGTCTCTCTCTTAAAACACTTATTTGTTTCAATAAGCCCTGGTCCTTGTTGCAGATTTTGGCATCTTTTGAGTGCACATGTGATGTAGAGATGCCCGAGAGACTTTGTGAGGACAGCATGTGCATGCAGAGAGTTAATATATATGTGTGTGTGTGTGTGTGTGTGTGTGTGTGTGTGTGTGTGTGTGTGTGTGTGTGTGTGTGTGTGTGTGTGTGTGTGTGTGTGTGTGTGTGTGTGTGTGTGTGTGTGTGTGTGTGTGTGTGTAAGCATCCGTGCGTGTTAAGGCACTGTGAATGTGTGTGCAAGCATGTGCATTTGTGCTTGTATACACGAATGCATAGAGGGCATCACCTTCACTTCACAGCCAGGCTAATGTGAAAATCCTGTAGTGAGCCTAGCTTTTATATCTTATTCATAATTTCTTGACACAATGGCAGTAATAGACATCAGTGTTCATTCTCGGTGTCAGCCTGCAAGCCCTGGCCAGGCTGGATGACTGAGGGGGAAGTGCTGAGGTTCTAAGGGGAGCCAGGTGATGGTAGCAAAATGCCTGTTTGCCACCTGCTGCCGTTTGTTAGCATACAGACTGCAGATATTGCTCCCCAGAGTATCTTGAGACAACTGAGCCCACTGTGTCTCCAAAACTCAAAGACTCAAAATCAAAGGCTCGATTTAATCATGTGAGCTTATTGATAGCATGAAAGTAGTATCAGGTATAGCACTTTGAAGAGAAAGGAGATCAGAGATTTTTTTTTTTTTTTAATCTGTACACTTATCTTGATCTCCGTATAATTTGTTTTGGCAAAAGTCAAACATTTGTTTGTGCTGAGAAAAAGTGACTAAAACTCTAATCTACTGTAAGAGAAAGAAATTTAAAATGTTAGATGGGTCAAAGACAGTTTTTTTTTTAAATTTATTTTCTTGTCGCTGTACCTTTTTTGTCAAACTTGAAATCAGTAATATGCATAATGGACTTTATTCACTTGTTTATTTTCCCTTAGGGCTTTTGATCTGTGTTGAAAAGCCTTGTCTGTGCAAACTGTGTGGCATTTAGATCTGGAAGGAAGTAACCGGTAACATTCTGGTGCTATAGGAATAAGGTTGACATTAACAAACTCATGAATAATTATCTACTAAAGAATTAAATCCTGTGTAACTGTTTTATTAGCAATGAATTATCTGCTATCATTACAGCTCAAGTGTACATTGTATAGCCCCTTTTTCTGTCATTCAGAATAACATTGACAGCTCTGTTTTTGGCACACGGGGTGGAATATGATAAATGACTGAAGGTGATGCGGAGCCTCCATTGAAGTAAATATGCATGGACAGCCACACCATGTATAGGTCTCTGAGAGTAAATTTGATTACATGACATGTGTTCACCCATCAAAGTATGTATCAGTGATTAATAACAACCCACCTGCATGTTCAGCAGTAACATGGCCTCTATTTGAAAGAAAAATGGCACAGGTCGGTATTCACTGGTGAATAGCTGTATACCATTTAGAGAATGATGTGCCATGATGGGACGCCTGGTCATAAATAACAGTGATGGCACCTCCGCATCCAGTGAATGGCATGTGCCATAAATACTTAGCCAAGCCAGAGACAATGGTTCATATATATATCCTCGTGCAACCCTTTTGTCTGCACAAAAAGATATATATTATTTAAATGGACAGTAAAAACAAATGTTTTTTTCTCCCCAGTTGGTGGTAGAGAGAACTCCAGACAATGTATGCTGCTCCCTCAGTGTGGTCTCTGATGCGCTGTTGTTATTTGCTTGTTTACAATCTTTGACATGATGTAATGGGATGGCTGTGAAAGCACTAGCCAGTAAAAGGCACAGAAAATAAGACGGTCCTTTATGTCGTCTCCCTTCTCTTTTTTTTCTTCTCTCCTCCCTTTTTCTTGTCTCTCCCCCCCCCCCCCCCCCCCCCCCTGCAAATAAGGAATATGTTCTGCATTTGACTGAAGGAACATGAGCCTCGAATATAAGTAACTGTTTTTTGCATTAGGTACTCCCTGGAGGTAAGGGGGGGGGGCAGAAATATAATGTCTCTGCGTGAAATGTGAATGTGAAATCTAGCAGAAAGAAATATTTATGACCATTTTCTGCTTGATTAGAGCTGGATGACATGCCTTAGGAGACAGTGAGTGGACAAAAGGCAGCAGTGCTGCTCCTGGGCAGATGTTAAAGAAAGAGTTGTTTAGGGGCTCTGTGTGCATGTCTTTGTGTATGTCTTTGGGTGGGATGGGGTAGGCTGGGGGGCTGGGATTGAAGCATGGTAAAGGAAATTGAGTAAGTCCAACATGAGTGTAGTGGGAGGCAGATGGAGAGCACATACGATCCATCACTGGTCTTGTTCTCAAACACAAAGTAATGTATCTCAGATGCTACGGTTAATATCTATAACACTTATATAACGGTGATGCACTGAGAAAGAAAAATAAACATCAGCTTGAATTGGAAACCATGGCAGTACATGTTTCTGTGTGAGTTAAATTTTGTTTTACTTCTGGCAACAATTCAGCAACCAGTTTAGATGAGCTCAGAACTAATACAAGACAGGATCCGTTGTTTAATGTTAGTCTCAATTTAAATTAGATTTTGCTGCCACTGTCCAATATCAAAAAAGCAGACTCCCTCATCTTTGGCACAGCATCTTAACTTACTACATATTTTCTACTCATCAGCACTCAGAAATAGTAATCAGTGCATGCTGCAAATTAAAGTACTGAGTCTGCACACTGCTTAGTCTAAGTTAAGTATATTCAGTCAGTGCTTTAGAACCAACAAAGAGGAAACTGAAATATTTGCCCTTTTTTTCTACGTGCACTGTAAATCTACTGTAAATAGTGTAGATCCACGTACGTGCATGTTCTAGAGATAATGATGAAATGGGATTTCATTAACCTTTTGTTAAAGTACGGGACATCAAATGTACTCAGCACTATTTAAGAAGTCCTGACTCTTAAGTCACAAGTATTCTGCATAACACCTTAATATACAGTATGTGTGTCTTACAAAAGCTAAAACTGCTACTTGGTCTGTGGAATAAATCCCGCTGTCAACTATAAATTAATGCTGTTTTTTCCCTCATATTAGCATGTGTTATTGAAGACCTTCAGGGCCCATGCATGGGTAATTGAGTTGTATTGATGCGAGACTGAATAAGAAAATTATTTGCAACTGTTGCCAGTGAATATGCATCCTATTATATGTAACATGGAAAGTGTTAATGTGTCATCTAACAGTATGTGCTCAAAGCCAAAAATCACATATTTCCCTGCTGCAGACTATCTTGCAAACTATACATTCTAGCATCAACAAACTTTACACATATATCAACTATGATAAGTATTTGTGCCTTTTGACATTTTGAACTTTCTACAAATTTTATTTATTTTTTGTTATTGACTGGAAACTTGACTTTAAGTGGACTCTTAAGGTTGTCAGCTTCTCCATAGCATAGCATATGTATATCCAAAACAATATGCACTACAGTAGGCTCATCAGAGGAATGGAGGATTTGCCATATAGTGATGCATTTGTTGTAAAATGTTTTGGGTGGATGTCAGGGGGACATATCATCTCCAGAGGACTCTTATTACAGATATATGTGTTTTTTTTGTCAGATTGCTAATAAAATAAATGAAGTTGAAAATAATATTATAATATATATAATATATTATTCGTAGTAGTTGATTTATATTGGCTATTACTAATCTAAATCTGCAAAGTAACTAGTAATCCAAGCTATCAACTACATGTCGTGAGGTAAGAAGTAAATCATTTCCCTCATAAATGTTTTGTAGTTCAGGTATAAAGTAGCAGAAAATGGAAATACAAGAGTAAACTGTAAGTATTTAAAATTGTATGTAAGTACAGTGTTTGATTAAATTGTATTGTATATAATTGTATAGTTACATTCATTGACATGATGGATGATATGACAGCTCCCTAAAAAAGAAGCCAAAATATCCCGATCGCCCCCCGGTGGCTGGCTGCAGGATAGCTCATGAACCCCTCCCCCTTCTACGTTGGCATATAGCTCAAACTAAAAACTTAAAAATACACCTCTGATAATTTTTTCTCAAAATGTTTTCTGTTCTGATCTCTGATGTGTGATCGAATGTTTATTTTTCTGATTAGTTTCGTTTTAATTAGTCATTTGATCTTTTAAAAGGTCATATGGCATCATGAATGACAGCTGACCCTCCTTGCGACTGAGTCAGGCAGCTGAATGGGTGGGACCTCCAGACCCACTATCCAATCACAACTGCCCAGGCTGTGGCTCTAAATAGCTTAAGATGGCAGTGCTTATATAGGGGATTTTTTGGCTTCATTTTTGTATAGTGGGAAGAAGTGGAGGCACGTTGTCCATCTTTATTTTTGTCAATGATTACATTCCATCACTGGTTGTTCACAACTTTAACTCTATATTTTTCCTTACTGTAAATGTATCTTGGTTCCAAAACAGTTATTGGTATGTCCCATCACTAATAGTCTGTACTGTTATGGATACTTAACAGAGTATTGGTGGATGATTAATCATTACAAACCAACATATTGTATAAATGCTCTGTTAGTTATTGTATTGATGCAGATGTCTCTGTTGCACAATGAACCCGTCTCTGGCAGTAGGTTGGTGGTGTTTAGACCGAGACGGTGACAAGGAAGAAACCACAGCTCTTAGACCCCGTTTCCAAAGGAGCAGAAAAATACAAAACTGAGAGTATGATTAATTTTTCAATTCCTCTCTGCGGATATCTAATAATTGTGACCACAGATAGCCAAGGGCTCCTATTAAACATTAACATGCAAAAGAAAAGTTAGAATCAGAAAAGATTGTATTTTGGATTGAATAATGTAAAATATCTGTAGGGCAACAGGGAAAGAAGCAAACTAGTCCAGGTTTGTTCTTCAAATGCTTTCCACCACTGCAATGCCTACTCCTAATTACTGAGCTCTTATCTGCACACTCAACACTATTTATTTTTCCTCATTGCTAAATGCAAATTTCTCTAACCTTTTAATAACATATACATGTCAGATTTTATTTAATTTTTTTATAGGAATGATTAGAAATGTCAGTTGGACTCTGCCAGAATTGTGTTTTTAATTGGTATGTAACTCTACTGGTCAGACCAGCTTTTATTTTTTAATTTAAGTTTTTGATAATTAATGTAAGACTGTCTTCAGCATATAAATGCTCGGCTCTTTGATCTGGTAAAAGGAGTGTTTCGAGACACATGGTTCTTATTAAAATATACCAGTGTGTTATCTCCTTGCTTTCCAGCTGAGAGGCTTTGCCTTTAAGAATCCCATCCTTAGGGGAAGGTTCCACCTTCAGCGCTCACTCCTGTCTCCTCTTCTCTCTCCTCATGTCCTTCTCTGTTTCTCCCTGTGCTGTCTCCATCACTTTGCTCTCTTCGACGTGATATCATCTTCATCTCAGTTATCTGTTGCACAGGGGGAACTGCATTTGTTGATCAGATTTGACTTGGCTGACGCCTCCTCCCCAGATGTATACAGGGACGTCTGTGTAATGCTCGCCTGAGCCTGGCCATCACTGGCTGATTGAGTGGTCCTGCCTGTCACAAGACAAGATAACCACATCAGTAAATACTCTCCACTCCTCAGCCCCTCACCACCATACCATCACTACCAGGGGCAGCTCTGCTCTGCATCTTGTCAATTCATTTTCAGCTCTTCTTCGCGTCGTGAACGTCTTAACAGCCCAAAGCATGATGCATATTTAGTCCATTCTCTCCCAAATCCATTTCTATCACAGCTAGAGAGGATGCACGTTCCATATTTAATACTTAGACATACTGTAGCAGCTCCCTGCTTCTCCAAAGGGAATTCTGACTCAAGTTTCAATTTGTTTTTCCTCTCAATTTGATTTGGTCCCCAGCCGGTATCGCACCACCAGACTCCAGTTTCACAGCTCGTTCTTTTGATATTGTCCTCTCTTCAAAACATCACCGGCATTGAGGGCGGATTGAATTAGCGATTTGTGGCATATTTATCTCGATCTGAGAGTAATTCCGCGCTCTCTGTCTTAGCACTCAAGCTCAATGAAAACAATAAATGGTGTCCTTATCTTCTGGAGTGAAATCAAGATAGGCACAGGAGGCTGTGAGTTATTTGTGGTTGATTTGGAGGGAAGTGTGTGTGTGTGTGGGGGTAGGGGTGGGGTGGGAGATGGACACCCCTCTCACATTACCTCTCGCCATACAGCGGTAGAAAGGGGGAGGCAGAGGGAAGATTTTTAATCAGTAGAAAGCTGTGCTTCTAATGTAAAAGTGTCAAAGATGTACCTTCGTCCTGCAATGAGTGAAATCTGGTCAAGTCCTGTGTTAAATTGAAATCTGGGACCGCTGGGATTTGGAGGTGAGGGGGCAGGGGCCTCAGTGGTAGCAGCATCTTGGTCAATTATCACAGCCCTCTCTGCTGTGTGCTGCTCTTGAGGCCTCTCCTCATCTGTCTGGCCCGCTACACAACCACGTACACAAAGAAATGCCAAAAAAAAAAAGATATTGGTGTATTTTGAGTATAAAAAAATCTTTCTGAGATGTTTTTTTTCTTTTTTAGTTAAATGTATGCCTTTGTACCTCTGAATTGCCCTCCCTGTAGAATCATCAAGCTAAATGTTCATGCTGCAGCTGCATGTCCTGGCATATCCCAGCAGCCTCTTTGGCTGGAGAGAAAAGGATCGCCTGCTGGCAGGTGTGTTGTGGAGAGCCACAGATCTTTCCTTTTCGCTGACTCGCCACTAAGTAAAAAAAAACACACAAAAAACTGGTAAACTGAGTGGGAAAAATGAAAGTTGTGCACCACTCTGTTTATATGTGTGTGTGTGTGTGTGTCTGTGTGCAGTCTATTTTAACCAACTGATGGGGAGCCAGGAAGGCAGCACTTGCCCCATATTTTAACCAGATGTTGAGAAGAGGAAGAAAAGCCTCACCAGAATCTTGCAATCAAAATAATTATCTTTATGGGTGGATGTTTACAAAGTGTTAATGTGATATTCTGCAGGCGGACCAACTGAGTCTGCTTTTATGTGTTACACATGTTACGTGCCTCTGTCTGTTATAAGACCAACACCTTCTACTTTATACTGGAGCAACACAGTTTATAGATGTCTTAACCACTTTCTTCAAAAGAAGGAACATGTCTGTAGTCAGCCATGATCCTCCTCCTCTTTGACACACCTCCCATCTCTATCCCCGCTATGAATCACAGCAGACGGGACGGACGGGAATGGATGCAGCCTCTTTGATAGACAGTCAAAGAAGCACCAGCAGTGATTTGTAGCCACAGGGCAACGGTATTGCTGTAACCTGTCCTCTTGCCAAGCACTCATGTCAGTTGGAGGCCTAAGCGCAGGCGCTTGAACATATTTTCATCGGAATTCATATTCCACTCGCTCAAGTTGGGATTTCTAATTTGATTCAGTAGGTTATTTGGTATTTATTTATATATTTATGACTTGATTAGGCAAGTCAAACTGAAATTTACAGTATGTAGGCTGACATCTGACAGAACTCCCTCATTTGGCTGCAGGGGGAGTTTGTTTTTGGAGCATATTAGCTTTGCAGCGTTGTAGTTTGACAGACGTTTTCTCTCAGGAATTGGTGTTTAATTTGAATAATGACAAAAACTGCTCTTTTGGTTTGCGGGGACATCTATGTCCCAGATGAATAAAGAAGTAAATGAGGGAAAGAAAAACAGGTAATTATGCTGAACCAGTAAATGAATGACCCACTGACCCTCAGTCCTAATTGATTTTGTAGAGGCAAATTGTTTTTTATCAGCCGTTTTGATGTGTTTTTGTTAACTTTTTTTTTTTTTTTTACGTAATTAATTGGTTGTGTGAACAAAGAATCAAATAGGAGAAACAGGTTTGGAGCAAATCTCTGTCTCTTCCATTTATGAGCAGGGCAATTATAGTTGGCAGCTTGTGTTTTGTGGAAAGGCGTCATATCCTGGAAGGAGAGCAAAGACTTTATCTCCCACCAGAGTCATCATGACCACAATTCTATTTAGCTTTACTGTTTAAAAAAACCATACATGCAGAAATTAAACATACTGTTAGCTGTTTTGTTGAACAGTTAAGCTTGTAGCTACAAAAATTATGCAAATTAAAAAGTGAAAAAAAGAAGAAGTCTGCAGCGGCTTGTATTTCAGAAATAACACTGTTCAAAGAGTGCCTGCCCTGGGTCAGGCCGTCAACCCCGCTAACCGCTGCAAATGTGTGGCGGACGGTGCACGTGTGCCAAGTTACAGTGCAACACTATGTGTGCATGCACACTTTCTAGGGTGATGACATGTGCTACTTTGCATGTAAATTCTTCAGCGATTCACCTCCAAGTGAACCCACAGAGAGTGATTCTGGTGCTGGCTTAAAGACAGAGGTGTGTTTTTATGACTAGGTGAGGCACGTCCTCTCCAAGGCCCTCAAGCACTGTATCCCTCTACCCTCCCCTTTAATCACTGTATCAACCACTCTCATAAACTCCATGAGGTGTGTATTACAGTGTCTGTGTTTGCATGTGTGTGTGTGTGTGTGTGTGTGTGTGTGAATGCCATGTATATGCGTCTGTGAGCATGTGCCCTTCCTTGTTTCCCCATTTTTAAACTTAATCAGCAAAAATAAAAGCCGTTGCACGCTAGCTCATATTAAAGAGGTGATTATTGGTAATAAATACTTTTTATACATACTTATCACAGAGGCAGTTTTCTTCTTGCGCTTAATGAGAGTAATTTGATTTGCTTGAGAGATTACAGTTTCCTAGAATTAATGCGGCAATCCCCATTTCAAGATAGAGTGAGATCTAAGATTCTTCACAGGTCGTGTGCTGCTAGATGCACCCCTCTCACATAGCAGCTAATGGAGTTGAACAGCAGTCTGTCATCCCCCCGCCCACCACCCCAGCAGCTCTATAGCCCACATGCCCTTGGTTCCTGCAGAGCTTGTTGTTTGGGCTACTTCTGCCACCTGCATTTTACTTTTTCCCTCTTATTCACGCCAGCCGCTACTAAGTACCTCTGTCTGCAAAAACACGGGGGTGGTGATTTATTGTATATATGCAATGTTCAGTCATCAATGAAGATTCAACATCTGGGAAAATTATTCACCCAATTGCTTTATTTTAAATTGCTTTCAAGTTGCATCAGTTTTTTTTCTCGACCCTTTTCATTTTTCCTCTTCTGTCTGTTCCCTCAGTTTGTTGCATGTTGTTAATATTTCCATCACGTGTTTATGTAAACCTGTCAAGCTTAGTGCATAACTTAATTCGCGTTGTGATCATCTTCTCCTCAAACATTTATTAAAGCCAGCAGGTCCCAGTGCCTAAAGCTTACGGTGGCTCAAGCAGATTGAGGGTGGCCGATTCTGTCACCATGCTGCACTCTGCATGTTAATTAAGCTTGAGGTGGTTTGGAGAAGTGCTTACGCTCAAAGGACTTTTTTCATGACTTGTTAGTCCATAAACACTCGAGGAAAGGGCTCCAGCGAAAGAGGATTTGTAAGTCAGAATTGTGGACTGTGAATGCGATTACACAAACTAATCTTAAGCACCTCTGATGTGAACGTTTACATCTTCAATGGTAGATAGATGTAGCTGTTAAAGGTGTTGGTGGTCACTTCCTTAAACTTAACTACATTCATATCCTGATTCAAAAGCTCCATTTTAAACAAACACCTATTGTTTTGTCACCACTTGGGTTTCTATAGATGCTTTTCTCCACTGAGATTCTCCATTGATGTGAGATCATGCGGTTCATTAATCAGCTAACTTACTTGCGTGAAACAATGCTTGCAGTTCTGTTGTCAACATTTTTCATTAATTGGTGAATTTGACTAAATTGGCTGCAGCCTTAACTGGCTGTATAACATCAAACAGTATTGTTGGATGTACTAATGGCCAGTCTTAGTCTCACAGGCCTCCACTGCAAAATACAAGCCTGTTTTGCCTTTTATTGTTGTGTTAAATCATTTCATAGGTGTCTTCATGTAGTGTTAACAGTTCGCACAAACTAATTATATCTATTTTCAAAATCTGTTGGTTATTCTTATTATGAATCGATTAGTTGTTTGGTCTATAAAATGTCCATCAGTGATTTCCAGAGTCCAAGATAATGTCTTTTTATTTTTTGTTTTGTCCACAACCCAAAAATATTCAGTTTACTGTCAGAGAGGAATAAAGAAACTAGAATATATTTATATTTAATATAAAACAATGAGATATATATTTTTTATTTAAAAGAGAATCATACCAATTATGTATTATCGAAATTGTTCCCAAATAATTAAATCGATTAATCAGTCAGACGCTGCAGTCGAGCACCGAGTTAACAAACTTCCCATTTCATGAGTCGGACTTACAAAGAGGCTTTTTTTTTAGTTGAGGATGTTGAAACTTGTCTGCTTAAACATACAGTTTTATGACTGAGGGATTCTTCTGTTACCAACGTGGCTTCATGGCCTCAGACCGACGGTCTGCATCTTTCTCAGCACCAGACGTTGTGAACCTTTGATTTCCCACATACCTTCAACTTCTTCCTACTTTGTCAAGAAAAGATAAAATAATATCCCAAAAAAACTGTTTTCGGACCATCATCAAAAAAAGTGAGGCCGATTCATGTGTCAGATCATCTGCCTGTGAGACTATAATACATTACAGTCTGGTGTGACAGGTGATATGTCTGACCCTGCTGGAGATTACTCCTCTTTATGGCCAGAGCAATCTGATTTTTTTTCCTCTTTTTCTCTTCCCTTTCTTTATTCCTGGCTGCATAGGATCATATTACTCATCTTGGAATGACTTCAACAGAGACACTGCTATTCCCAGGGAGCTGTCCCTCTCCGCTGCAACTCAATCCATAGCCAATTGGACTGGCCTGTGATTTATAGAAAATCCTCTCCTTCGGAGGATCTCTTGCTCTGTACACACACACACACACACACACACACACACACACACACACACACACACACACACACACACACACACACACACTGGGAATTCAGTAGCTCATGATGTGTAAGGTCTCAGGTTAGGACAGTTGAAAGCAGTGAGTATCAGTGGGCAAAGATGTGCCGTCGAAAACCACAAAACAAAGAGCCTCGCCATTAAAGGCTACTTTGTGGTCGTTAAAATGCAAAGATACAGAAAACAAGAACTAGATTCCTTCAAGAAAAGAGTCTTCATGATATCAGCGGGATACTTTGAGAAGGACACTCATCTGCTCTTTGGCCAGATGTCATTTCTAATCCATCTGTGAGACAGCAGTCAGAATTGGCTTTTGGGCAGTGTCGCGGCTGTTGTCTGTTTTACTGATTAGTGAGATTATTCATCTAGATGAGTTACTTTTTCACATCCACACTGAGTTAATCAGCTGAGTGAGTGCTCAGCTGAAAACACAGGACATGGATGCAGGCCTCAAGCACTTTGAAGCTCTATGATTGTGGCAACTGTCTGATCACTCCTCCTCCTCCTCCTCCTCCTCCTCCTCCTGGAGCACCATTCTGTATAGCTGTGTGTAGCCTGCATTCATCTATATTCACCACAACTAAATAGGAAGATTAGGGGTTTTACTGGCCATATCCTGCATGTCTCAAGTGTATCAATAATGTTGAGTCCTCCATCTATGAGACCAGACCAGACAGATCTTCCCATTCTAAACAATATCATTCACGCATGATAAAATGTGCTCGCAGTATTCTAGGTCTCACACTGGGCTTTTTGAAGGCCCCATTTTCCCAAGCACAGCACAAGTGATGCAACACTTCTAACAAAGATGCAATCGGGAGGAGCGCGTGTTTTCTAACAGTCCATCTAAGCACCCTGCACAGTTGGCATGCCTCTGCTCTTTTCCTCCTACTTTATCAACTTGACGGATTTTATCGCCATATTCACTGGTGGGCATCCCGGGGCATCATATGCTCAGAACGAAAAGATAAGGTCAGGTAAAGAGGGGCTGCTGAGATCTGCCCGCTGCATTGTTCCCAGATAGTTTTTTTCTCTCACTCTTTTAGCTCATTTTATCCTCCTCTCACTCTCATACCTCTTTTTTTTTCTTTTTCTCCATCTGCCTCTAAATGACACCTTAGCATTGACGGCTTCTCCAGCTGATTTGACTGCGTGTGACCTCCCTCCTTTAGTAGAGCCATTCACAGGCAGTGCTGAAGTAGAATGCCTGGCTCTTGGCGGGGAGATATAAGAGAGACAGTGACACGCGGCTGTGCGCTGATAGACTTTCCACTGGAGTGGATTAAATCAGCATCAGGCTAGTGGAGCTGATTACCTCAATATGAAAATGCAGTATCTTAATGGTACATATTTTCATGAGGCAGCCCAGTTGCCTTTCATTTTGCGCCTAATATGTCTATTCTTATGAGTCATTTACTTCTTTAATTACCTTTAGCAGCAGATGCACAATGGAGTATTAATGTGAATGATTTTTACTGCCACTTTATCATACTGAGCTTATGAAGTTGAAAGGCATAATTGAGGTGGAAGAGCGACTCATGAGAGAAACAATATTTAGATGACAGCTCCTCTTGTACTCTGGGAGGGTGTTTATGAGTTTACACCGCACTAAAGCTGTAATAAACGCAGTATTCATTTAATAATGGCAGTATGTGAAAATGCTTTCACTCAGATCTGCTCAGTTATTGAATTGTCCTAGGAAGTTGTTTGGTATAATCAGACAACACTGTGCATGTGCTTGGGCTGCTCAATTACATGTATGTTTTGCATGCATTATTGTGGGCAAATGAAATAAGTGTTTGCGTGTAAGCAAAACCTTATTTGCTGTTCTCCCATTTGCAACATGTGCAACTCTGACAATCCATGTCATTTGCATGTGTGTACTCAAGATGAGTCTGTGTGTTTTGTCTGCAGCTTGTGTACTTTCCTTGGCGTGATTTTCAGATCCAGACCACTCTGAATAGAGGCCTTCTTTAGCCATCTGTTGTTAAGCTGCTGGCTAAGCAAGGCTGAGGAATCCAAACAAACCCCGAGCACACAGCAAACGGAAGCTGTCAGGCTCACATAGCTGAGCTGACCTCGCCGGGTTGGTGATGGAGGCAGAGGGGGGTGCACCCCTCTGTACCAGGCTCCAAGCGCCCGCACCGCCTAGATGGGACGTTGTTTACCCTCCCCTCTGCACCTCTTGCACCCTCTGCCTCTTTGTGCCATACTCTCTTCTTTTCTCCCCTCTTTTAATCCCCCTTTTACCTCTCTTTTCTCTGTTTCACACTCTTTTTCTCTTTCTCTATCTGCCCCCCATCTCCTTTCACTTCACTCCCATCATCATCAGTCCTGCTTTACAGCCCCCTCTCATCTATCTCCACTCACAGTTAATAACTTTGATTTCATCTTGTTTTTCTCCGTCATTTTTTTTTTCTCCCAAGAACATTTGTCAGGGCACTGTATTACCTGTTATGGGGAGAGTAGGGGGTGGTGACAGGGGGGAGGTGTGTTGGACAAACAAAATAAGGTTTTGAAGTCCACTCCCATATTGTTTAAACGTGGATATTTGAAATGTTTAGTTTCGTCATAAATATTAATAGATGAGTTGGAAAGTGCAGTGAAGGAAGGGAATCTAATGGTTTGAAGTGGGTATAAAACATTGATTTATTTATGTATTCTACATGAATTAGTTTGGAAATCTAAACACAGACTGGAGAGTGTTGTTGCGATGGCCCTGTAATGTGCGAGGTTTGAGCATCAGGGCCTGTTTTCCATGTGGAGTGGCTTTTTGGAAATGGCATTAATTATATACTTAGTAGGAAAAGCAGACTTTCCCTGCTTTGCATTGCAGATAAACGTCTGCATTACAGAGGAAAAGAGAAAGCAAAAAAAAAAAATGCAATTAATATAAATAGACATGATCCTCACTACTTATCCGCTTATGTGTTTAAAAATCACCCCCACCACAAAATTTAATAAAAGTATATGCATTTCAATTAAAATGACAAGTATTGCAAGTGATTTCCATTACTATATGTTAGCATCGTCAACACCCCTCTAACACCCTCATATTGTGAATATAAAGCAGTTCTAACCCTAGTTTTTCCAATTGCATTGCCACTGGTTTCAGTAGCTGCTATAATTTATGAATTGAACTAACTTTGCCTTCTTGGGTGGCCTGACTGTGGAGGAATACTACATTAGTCTCAACATTTATTATCAGCTGCTGAGAGTACAACCTGGCTTCTTGTCTTGGTTTAGGATACTGCTGAGGAGCAGAGGGCCCTGTTGTTGAAAAGGAAACGGCAGAAGTGATAAATGTCAGGTGAGGTGAGACGTGCAATGAGTCAGAAAGTCAAGCAGATAACCTTGACATTTAGGCCGTTGGTGTCGAAGCCCCACAGGGGCCATAGAGTCAGACCAGAGGGCCCGGTGTCTTCTGAGCCGGACTACATTAAGAGATAACCTATTAGTCTTGTTGTTGCTGGCTGTCTCTGAGCCACACTTTCCTGACTATTAAAGGTTGGCCGCTGAGTAAATACTCTGAAACACACACTCAGGTGCCGGAACACACAAATAGATGCACACCTCGTTCCTTTGTGGCCGTAGGGATCCAGTTACACCTGCTTGCACATCTCCTAGCAATTAAGAGCAATCTGCTTGAAACCATTTCACGTTCGAGGTCTTTGCCAGCGGTGGCAAGAGGAGTCTGACGTTTGTGGAACTGCAGACGTCTCTCTCTGTTGATTGGCCTGAACAGACAATGCCAGACCGTTTCTCACTGCCTGACTCCTGATGGAGAAACCCTTTATGGTTCCCCATGAATGTTCCCCTCAACATTTACCCACGTCATCTGTTTTCTCTGGACCCTCTATCACATTCCCCTTCTATTTGTCATCTAGAAAATGTGATGTGAGCGGTGTGTGTCCGTCACACTCGAAGGGATTCTCACCCATGTCTTTCCTTTATACACAGTTGGATTTGGCCTGTTGGTATTGTGTTTGTGTGTTAGCATGGATCAGTAAAGTTGCATAAAAAAAAGAGTCATATCTGAAATATGTTGTTTTTCTGCCGCAGTGAGAAAGAGGTGCAACGAGGGATTCAGCAGAGAGCAGACATGACTGTGTGGCAATGCTCTGAGCTGGGATTTGTGAGACACCCAGAGCTGGCTTTAGCAGCAGGAAACCCCAAAGCCTGTAAATAATCCACATGTGCAGACTGCACATAAAGACATCCAGTACTTAGCAGTTCCCTTATCACAGCGTGATAGCCGAGGGACATAAGAGACGCTCCTGCCTCTATTCACTAATATACTATGAAAGTAGATGCAGATAAAACGCCTGTTGTTTATTGAGGAAGTTGTGTTAACACAGGGAATAGGGTGTGAACTTTGAACACATTTGAAAAGGGGAATATAAAATGAAGACTTGCAAATGACAAGGATACCAAATTATACCAGCTTTGTTGCTGATAACAGCCTTTGTCTTTTGCTGGAGGGTGTTTTGTAATCACAACCACCTGGAGGGTTCACTCCCACCAAGGGTGTGTATCTGTATGCATGTAGACCCACAAACACTAACTGTATGTGTCTGTTTGTATATGCTGTTTGTCTATCTCTGCTGTTTCAGGGATGAGTTATATATTTAATAGGGCCACTGTCATCTTATATGCTTCCACACATGCTTACATGATGTGACTTCGACAAATTTATGTATCAACAAGCATCAGATCACAAATCCTGCTTTTTGTCTTGTCCTTGCTAAATGATAATTTTAGCTAAACCTCAGGAAATACTAATTTTACTTAAAGTGTGTTTTACTATACTCTGTTCATGTGCCCACTTTCCTTATCTATACAGCATAGTTCTTAGGATACTATAACCTACTGTAATTATCATTATCTTGCCTGAACATGTTTTTTCATTATATCAGTTAGACATCCTGCTGTTTCAAACATTTCTCTGTCCATCAGATGTCCCTGTCAGCAGTTTCAGATTTATCACATTAACCTAGAGCAGCTCTCAGACTTGCATGTCTATCAAGAGTCCAATGCCTTTGAATGGAAGATCAAAACAAGATCAGTTCCAGAGAAAAGAGGTGGAGGTGAGAGCTCTGAAATAGCAGGAGTGCTGTGTAAGCAGCACAGTGACAATTCACAATAGGTTATTTAAGCCTAGCATTAGGCCTCTCAAAAGCCTGCCAACTCTGGTGGCCCTTTAAAAATACAAACATGACAGCAACATCCCTAAACAGAGCTCACAACATAGGTTCTAACTTTTTCTTTTTTTTATCACTCATTATTTCAAAGCCAGCAACAGCATTGGCATTCAAAAGTCACATTGTGGAGTGCTTAAACTAACATATCTGGGCGTGTGCTTTTAGGTGAAAGTGCAATTTTGGTTAATTTGCCTGTGTCAAGATGTTCTTTGATGATGTTTTCAAGTGCATGTTCACATAATTATTGCCCTTTAATTGGAAGAACAGTCTGAGGAACCTAGTGATGGTAATATTCAGAGGCTATGTTCATTTTGACATTTTCATGCATTGTTGCAGAATGTCATAATTTTTTTTTTTTTTTTTACATTGTCATGGGGCTCCTCCGCTTTAAGCTAACTGCATCATATTCATCTTACATTTCCTGTAACCAAAGGATGTTTACAAAGACAGTACTTGTCAAAAGTACACTAGACATATGTCAGGACACTGTCGCTGCCATACTCAGCTGTTGTATTGACTGTTCACTGAATGATTAATCCTTTACAAACAACATCAATTTCAGTAAAGACTGTTTATATTGCAAGACAAACCTAATAGCAGCACAATTAGAATATAAATATAAATATATATATATATATATACGAATGTATCAATAGCCCATACGCATTATTGTAGTCTCAGAATTCCTTCATCTACATGTCGTAACTGATCATTGAGCAGCTTCGCAGTCTGCTGTTTTTCTTCTTTACCTTATATGAAAATGACAGTGACGTAAGACTTACCAGAAATTTATCTCTTCATTCATTACTGTTGACACAACTCTCTTTGTTCCTACACCCTCAGTCTACAGCCAGACACACAAATTTCGCCGCATGTGTCATCAGTTAGAGCGGAAAAGAAAACAGTGAACTTTATTTACTCTTCATTGTGCCCGTAATAACATGCCTTTGGCATCATGAATAATTTTGTCACAGCCCTTTTTTGTCTTTTGAACTTCCGTGTGAAGTATCTGTGTTTCTTAGTCATTTGAAGTTTTTCATCACTTCAAACGTCAGATTATCAAAGCTTAAACTCTACATCATCCAAATTATACTGCCGTTATGGATATTGTTTTAGAAGCTGGCAACTTTGCTAACTTTCATATTGTAATTTCATGTTTAAATATCTTATTTTCAGAAAAGCTCAATGACTGAAATGTACATATTGCCATTATGGTAAACGTAGTCCTTTGTTTCAATGTATACATTTTCTTTATGAGTAAACTTGCGTGGTGGTAGGGGGTTACCCCCCCACCGCAAATTTCAGCGCAGATGACAATTAGGCATGCAGAATGAGATATGTTGCTCTGCCGTAATTTATCTTCGCATGGCAGCTCAGAGAAAGAGAGACAGACACAGAGGAGGAGAATTTATGTACTTTAAAGTTAAGCTTGTTGAAATGCCAGGAGTATGGCCTCTTTGTAGCCTGTGGTCATATTATGCCTCATGATGTCATCCGACAGCCCAGTGTTTGGGAGGATCAACACATAACACCCACACACAGACCATCATACAGCTGTTCACTCCAACCCCTGACTGTCTCTCCCCTTTCTGTCTTAAAGTATTGTCAGACTTTACTTGCTCTAAGACCAGATCTCATATCTTACTTTCACACAGTCTTTCATGGGTTTCACTCACTTGTTCACACGTCTCTCTAACTTTTCCTTTCTTGTGCTCTCTCTCTCTCTCTCTCTCTCTTCTTGTTAAAAAGTCCAGCATTTACTTTTACAATTTCTGAACCATCAAATAATTGACTGGACAACTTATAGCTTGTCCTTCTGTGAGATGAGCTTACATGTGCCCACAACTGTTTGTTTAATCGTGGGAGCAATCGTCTGAGGAACATGGAAAGAATGAGGCCAGTTATTTACCCAGATGGTTTACTGGTGGAGGTGTGAGGCTGGCCAGCTCACTGTGGGAACACAACGCTTGCTTTTCTTGGTATCGCCGACCGTTTTCAAGACCACTGTGTTTTTTCCCCCCAAGCTCTCTCCAGCTTTGTTTGCTCTGGATGGCATGTTTGATTATTTATCGTAAGGGAAAAGGGAGTAGCTGGAGCAATAAACATGTGACTGCACTGTATTTTGTTTTCCACTTAGAAGGCCGTGTCCTTTAACAGATATTTGAAACAGCATAGAGCCTTTTATGTGGGGAGTTTGGCTGAGGAGTATCAAAAGCCGATAGCTATCTTTATGATACTCATTTATGTTAGCTGTAAATGCAAATTGTCAGCACATAAGTCTCTCTTCTGTTTTTTTTTTTCCTGTTTGTGAAATTGTTTTGACATTTGATCATTGTTCCCTGTGTTTTTGTGGAGGGGCTGTTTATGCCAGACTTTATGACAGATTTATGATCCTGAATGGTTGAGTATGGAAAGATGTTTTTTGGTGTTTGTTTGTGAGCTATCACAAGGCCAAGGGGATATTTGTGGAAGGAGATACTTCTGCTCTGATAATAGGAATCAAAGTGTTCTCAAGGGGCTTTTAACATGACTACAACTATCAATTTATTGGACGCTTTAAAAAATGGTTTTACATTTTTTTTCTTTTCTTTTTTTTTCTTTCTGCTAGGCTCTCCAAGTGGCGCGGCAGATACTCCTCCAACAGCAGCATCAACAGCAACAGCAGCCACAGTCACAGCAGCTGCAGTCTCAACAGAACACTGGACGCAAATCCCCCAAATCCAACGACAAGCAGCAAAGCCTACAGGTACCGTGAATGTGTTGTCATCCTCAGACACACTCTTATTTATTAAGACATCTTTACCAGATAGTTGGCTTCTTTGACTTTGTGGGTGATCCAATTAAAAAAATGTTAAAAAAAAACAAGTGAACTTGTTCAATTCTCTCCAGAACACACTGTACGAGAAACAGTTCGCAAACAGGAAATTAAAATTGTCAGTGCAACATTTTCAGTTATGAATTCTCAAGCATTATCTCTGAGCATTATCACACCCACATGCACATGCACTCACACTGTGTCTCTTGACATAGAACATTAGAAGCAGCTGTATATAGAAATGGGCACTGCTGTGAGAAAAAAAAAACAACCGAAAATGTTATAAGAGCCTCTGTGAGGCCAGATCACATGAGGTCATCCAGGAGTAGCAGAATAATTTCATTTCAGGAACACATCAGCATGTGTTGGTTGATCCTGACCTCTGCACTGGAAAAAGGCCTCGTCCATTGACTTGGTTTAGGAGGAATACAGTGAAAGGGTAAAAGCAGGAGAAAGTGTGGAAATGAGGGAGAGGAGGTGAGAGAGCTTCATTCCTCCAACAGAGAAGTGAGTTGGGTCAAGCAGAGGAAACACCATCCTTTCCGTGTTTACCTTTCATCACTGCTCTGCACGCACACACGCACACACACACACACACACACACAGACACAGACACACACACACACACACACACAGACACAGACACACACACACACACACACAGCAGAAATAAAAGAGGAGGCATGTCCCTACCACTGGCAGCAGGAGGTGCTATAGAGCAGCCCATAGGCGGGGTGGATTATTCAGTGGAAGGCTTGGAGGTGGAGCAGAGAAGCGAGAGGTAAGAAAATCTGAGGGTGGAAGAGGTGAAGAGGCTGTAGGACAGCAATATGGACTGTCGTTGTTATCCAAGGAAAAACAACAGCAGGGGAAAAAAGGTTGTTGTTTTTTTCAACTTCCTCTGCTTTCAATATGAAGTGCATATCTGATGTAATATTTACGTTAATTTCAGATCAGCTGCCTCAGAGATGTTTATCTATGTTTGAACAAGAAGCCGTTGTTTGTGTCGGTGTTCAATTGCAAACGACTTCAGGGCATATTTGGTAATTAATACGGAGGCCCTGTTCTGTGTGTGTGTGTCTGCATGTGTGTGTGTCTATCTATCTATATATATGCATATATCTATATCTATCTATCTATCTTTATATATGTATATATGTGTGTGTGTGTATATATATATAAATTTAATACCCTTACTATCCCATTGGGGCCCTTTTTTTTAATGATCTATTGTAGCAGCTAGGTCTAATGTCAGGTTGTGAAAAAGGCTCTTTGTTGTGCAGATGTCTTCGAAATAGCTCCAGAGGGTGAAGTATGACTGTGATGACCTTTCAGTTGTGTGCATATTTGTCAGGATTCAAATAAGTTGAAAGGATCAAACAAAACAGTTTCCCCAGCCTGGCAGGGAATTGTGCTGCAGAGGTCAACAGAGGGGACCACAACGGCAGATTCCAGCATACAGCCAGTTGTTGGTACATAGTGAAGTACTAGACCATCTCCTGCACACAAAGACAAAATTAAAATTCTAATTTATTAATGTATACAGAGAGCTTGGCCAAGCTGTCACTCAGCTATTGAAAAGAGAGTTGGGCCCTTTCCCCCGCTTCGCCTCCCCTCCTTTCTCCTGCCCCATTCTTGTGAAGAGAGCAGTATCTAACTACCAGCGTAAATTGCCAGTTCTCTAATGTTGTATGTTACATTTCGGTGGGTTGAAACTGCCATTATGGAAAAGCCACAGGTCCAGACAAGTGTTTGTTTATCTCTGAATTACATATTCTGCTAATTAACACCCCTACCACACACACTTAGACACACACACACACATGCAGTTTAAAGCCAGGGTTTCATACATAAACATCAGTTTGCCATTCTGTGTGAGGGTGTATTACATTTGTTTTTGTTTAGTTTTTTATTTCATCTCATGGTCTCTCTTTCACGAACACATTTTTTGAAACACCAGAGTCTGAGTCTCATCTCACTTCCTCTTTTAAGACCAAACCCACGCTTCGAAGAGCCCCCTTCACGCAGAACATTCACTATCCCCCATCACACAGTCTGGATAATGATTCTCTGTTCAGCTGGACTGGGTCATCAAAAGACATGATCCAACAATTATGAGGCTGTGTAGTAAGCTGACATCCCATAAAAGCACCTGATCTGCAGACGTGGCTCCATTCATCTCAGTGGTCTTCCCATTAGCCACAAGGATTTGTGCACAGAGACTTTTACTCATTTGGAGATGTGACTCACTTTCCATTTCATTCTTATTCAAGTCAAAAATAATGAAGCACGGTATATTCAGAACATCTGAAAAAAAATTACCTGCATTGAGTTGTACAGGGGAAAAATATGAGTCAAACACGCCACAGAATCCTTGATCAGCATTAAATGGCTCTTTGGTTTTATATCTCCAACAGGGGTGCCCCCCCCACACACACACACCCTCACCCCTACACAACCCACCCCTGCTTCTGAATGAAAATGCTTCCGTTGTATACTCAGCTGCCTAGAGGTGCTTTAATCAGACAAGATATACAAACAGCTGCTGTGCAGGCTGGGAAACAGCTAAACATACTTGACTGGTCAAAAAGCCAGTAAATTACATTGACAGAATGACACGTGTGATTAAAAGAATTCACGCCGCTTTTACCTTTTTGCGCTTCACACCTATAGTGGCACGACGACGAACGCCCGTAACTCCCACCCCGCTAATTACCATTATCAGTGAAATGGTGGGGTTTGACTCATTAGTTCCATGTGCATTTAATTAGAAGCTGGCTGAAATTGGATTTAACTTATTACTTTTTCATGGATCACTTTCTTGTCATCACTTCAAATTGGATTGCAGCCCCAGGTAACTAATTATGCCAGCCACAGGATCAGGAGTGGAGAAATAGGTAATTAGGAACAACACTGTCGGACCCTTGCTGATAGTCCACCAGCACCGAGGTGGGAGGAGGGGGAAATTGAAGCTCGTTTGTGGTGTTTTTCACGAGCCTGACTGGTTAACTACACCTCATTGCAAGAGATCCTAGGCAGGCATCCACCTCCTACAGGGGATTATGTGGCATTCAGCTGGGCTGAAGATGTTGTGTCAACATGGTGTCGTTGCTATCAGTGTAATGCCCAGATTATGCTTGTTTCTCATCCAGGATTTTTTACCTAAGATTGGCTTTCATTAGTCATGTCACTGGCACAGTGCGAGGAATGGCCAGCAGCCAGCTGAAGTTCCCCTGTGTGGACGTTGCTTGAACGACATGGACTTTTTTTCTGTTTGTCTGATAGTGGTGAGATTAGATGAATGGGCAGTTGATGTGGGAACGTCAAATATACTTAACACAGCTGTTATATAAGGCAGTTCTTACTCGTGATTCAGTGCAGAGATAGTCTGCTTATACAGAGGGTTAAAGAAAAATGATAATGTCACTTTACTTACAATTGAGAGCTTTCATGTTTCTTCTTAAAGGGCTTCTTTGCCAAGAACTTGAAGCTAAAAGAACATTCTTTGGGTTTTTTATTGGGTTTTTTTCAGTTTTATTGTAATTATTAGATGGCCTCTTTTTGTTTTTAAATGAGAAACACTGTTCAGTATTCTCTGATAAATGTTGCATTGAACATTTTCATGATGTCAAAGGTGCATCACTTGTTATTCTTTAGATACTGAGAAACCACTGATTACATTTCAAAACAATACCAGCAGATGATTTTCTTATCTGTACTAGTTGAATCCACACGTCTTTCTTCTCTATTTTTTCCTGTTTTTCTTCTTTTCTCCTTCTCTCCCTGTTTTTTTTTCACACCAAAGTGTACAGCTTCACAAAGGGCATCTCCAGGTCAAAAGATAATGTCTTTTCAGTTTACAGGATGAAAGCTTTTAAGTTGTAGAGCGTCCCTCCAGCGCTCCCCCCTCCCCTTGTTTGCTCTTCACATCCTTCATTTGCGGTCTGTTGGGGGGAAGCGTGATGTGACACAATCCAGGGGCCAAGCCTCTGTCTGACAGGATGGGGAGAAGCCGTCGGCTCTCTTTCGCTCCCTCTCCTACTGTTTTTGCTGTAGGCCCATGGCATTGTCCTGACACATGTATACCACAGCGTTCCGATCTGTAAGTCATTAGAGCACTAGGCCAAAGCCTGTCAGCTGGAGCTCAGCCAGTGCTGTAGGGTGATCTGAGGCAGAATTTCGAGCTCAGCTGGCCAGTGGCCCAAAGTGGCACGGCAGTGGTAGCCCACTGGCGAGCTGACGGCAAGCAAAAGACTGGATTAATGTACTGGGGTAGGTGTGTTGAGATACAAATTCACTTTCACCACAAGGGAGACTTGCCTAAGACCATAGGAGCGAATTTATATTCAGTGTAAATATTGCTTAAGTACATTTGAAGAATTTTAGACAAGAAAATAATATTGACAGGAGGAAAAACTAAGAAAAATAGACAGAAAGAGCTGAAGCACTAACTCAAACCAATGAACCAAATTAAAAAATTTTAAAAAACATAGCGAGTTCCAAATTGATTCACTTAGCAACTACAAGTCGAGACAGAGGAATTGGCTAGAATAAAGCACCGTGGCGGCAGGTGGCGTAGCGACGCATTTGAAAAATGAAAATATTTTTGCCTGATTTGCACGTTGGGGTCGACATTTGTCCATCTCTGGTTTTGGGGAATTTTTAATTGCATGTAACGTATCGACTTCGTCCTCAGGTGGGGTTACTCTCACTCAACCCATCTCCTCTTCTTCGCTCTGCGTGTCTGTGTGTGAAGCATGGATGAGCCGCGCTCTTGGTAGGAACACCAGAGCAGAGGCGAGTCATTGATCAGGACAGGAAATGCATATAAGATGCTTATTCTCCACTGAAATGAAACGAGTGCACCTATAAATTACGTTAATTCTATAAATAAGATATTTTGTGCCTTTCTTTTTCGGGGAGCGGGAGGTCGTCTTGGGAGGGCGGATCGCCCCTCCAAATGAATGGTAGGGTAAACATTGGATATAATGTTATTTATTGATCTTTAAATGTGCTCAAAAGTTGATTTTGGTACCCTTGACTCAGACTAGCCTTTTCCCCTGTTTCTAGTCCTAAGGTAAGCTAAGTTAACTAGTAGTTGGCTCTACTTTACTTACAGTGATAAAGAGCCAAAATGTCAAACTATTCCTCTCAAGAGCTGAAATTATACTTGTTGACATCTTCGCTTCTTTACCTCCAGGATGGGCTGTTGCCATCGGTATTTTAGGTAAATGTAATTCAGAATATCTCCCCTATCAGTGTGAAAAGTCTCCAACAGTAAATCATCAGTTCTGTGCGTGATGTTCAGAAGGAGTTGATCTCTTTGTGTTTGTAAAAAGTCTCAAGGTGATGCTGTAATGAACTCTCAAATCGACACGTGAACTGCTTTGAGGTGACACAATCTGTCAGGAATGATCAACAACACAACACTAAGGCCCGATGCTAGCGTCTCTTCTGCTGCTTGTTTTCCTTGAGATATTGTAAAAACCTATTATGTGTACTGTATAGATTGGAACCAGGTTTGGGATCATCCTGTCAGAATGAAGTCATCTATCCCAATTCCACGCAACCAAGCAGAGACTTGGAGGGCTGCTGTGTCAGGAACGCTGTCCCAGCCAAGATGATGACTGTTGAATTGACTCCAGTCACAGCGCTGGGAGCCACTCACCGTTTTCAGGACCCTCTTTTCATTTTAAGCCTGATGTTTCCCTTCAAGCTGTGACCCCTCACAACCCTCCACCCCATTCAGTCATCCACCCAACTACACACACACACACACACACACATATATACACTCTTCCTGCTAAATTTTGTTGTATCTTTGTGTCATCCTCTGGCAGTATATCTTGATGTCAAGCGTATGTTGTTTGGAGACACGCCCTTTGCAGAGGGGTGGGAGGATGGATGGATGCACAGTCAACCATAGCATTAAGAAACACTTAACAGCTACGCGAGGTGCAGTCAAGTCAGCATAAACTCACAGTGCAGTTTCTCTTTGGGTGTTGTCGCACACCTTTGACAGCTTGGCGACTCTCTGATTCCATTTTCCACTTTTGGTTAGGAGCAGGCAATGGAAATATTGTCTTGCTCAGACAGCATAAGAGAGACACAGAGACAGAAGGGCCTTCAGCTACAATGCATGAGGACATCATTTTGAGTTGTGTTTTATGTCTGTGTTGAACATCTTACTGTAAACCGTCACAGTGCACAGCCTGGTCCATGTAGCAATACCCAGTCAACAAAAAGCTTCATGCCAAACTAACCGTAGTTTTCTGTCTTTTTTTTTCGTTTTTTTTTTTTATGGGTTTGAGTTTTATGGGTTAGTGTTTCAAACAGGGCAAGCTAATACTGTTTAATAATATAACAGAATAATTTAACTCAGTTAATCAAAGTGTTTAGCAGTGCTATGCATCCTACATTCAGAGTCTACCTTAGAAAATCACAACAAGAGCCACCCCAAAAAGAAACTTGCTTGTACTCCGCTAGAATCAGTAAAGATAGATAGATAAGATAGATAGACCCCACGACCCCGACTTAGGGAACCCCTTGAGGTAGAGGAACTGTGTACCAAGAGAGGGCAGCACATAATTATATATTTATGTATGTTCTTATTTCAATATACTTCTCATAACACTGTAGCTTGGTAAGCAAGAACAGCTGAATGTAATAATAACAATCTACCCCCCGAAAAAAAGAAAAGTTTCTTCATGTTGTGCTTTTTTTCTTCACCACTTTTATATGCACTTCAGGGTTTTTCATATATGAAGGCTTTTAGTTTTAGGGATCAGAGTTGTGCTGTGCAGAGCAGTTCAGAGCAGAGTCAGACAGAAAACAGATCTTCATGCACCATGAGGCCAGAGGGAGACTGCACAGTTAAAGCATCCCAAATATCAACCACTCTGACAAAACTCTCAATACAGACAGAGAGAGCCTTAAAAACCAGAGACATCTGCAAGTAGAACCCAATGAAAGTGCAGAAAGGGTCTAATAGTTAATTAGAATAGTTAGAATTACAACTAAAACAAGTTCACTCTCAGCTCAAACATCCCAGGACATGATTATTGATCTTAAAACTTAATTTATAACCTTTTGTTTTAACTTAAACATAGCAGATCCATGTTCTGTGATCTGCTAATTCAGAGCTCTTTAACAATAAAACATCCAGGAATTCACATCATTGACGCCCGTGTAATAAATGCACCAGATTTCCACACGTTGATCATACACTGCCCAGACATACAGTAGATTGCAACCTAGTCTTGTTTATCTCCACAGCTCCTACAGAACAAGTGTCATTGCTTATCAAAATACAAGTTCTGTGTATTAATGCAGTTTCTGATCTCAAATCGAAGATGACTCAAAGACAAAGTAAAAAATTCCCCCACCTCCCCAAATCGATGTTGCTCAAACCCAAAAGTGTTCTTGTTTTGACAAAGTGAAAAACCACAAGACATTACACACTGAAACACAAGCTCCGTTATACACTAGCTGGCATATCGCCTCAGGAAATATTTTGCAAATACAGAGTTCACATGTGCTGACTAAACAATGTGTTTCTGAATACTGAAATTAAAAGAAAATAACCAACCCCATATATAATAGACCTAAAGGAACACAGGGACTCAGGCGTGACTTACTGTAACTGCATTCTGCTTCGGGTGATAACCTTATTCAAGGCTAAATATGACTTTTTCCAAGCAGCAGAGAGAGTATTGGTGTTGCAGATGTGAAAAACTGGGTTCAATTACTTGTTCTTACAGTGAAAATAGACTTTTTTAAAAATCTTATTTTATTTTAAGGAGTTTTTTTTTTGCAGCACCAATAATAAATAAAACACCACAGTACTTTGATATGCAAATCATTTCAAATAGACCCTGAATCGAAAAGACCAGATCACCTTTCAGAGCTCAGCAGTAACAGCGGTTTGACGTTGGCAAGTAGTTCTTGGCCTTTAGTTGCCATCAATGGCGTTCTGCCCTTTTATCACATGAAGAAAAAGGGATAGTAAACAGCAAAATTTGCACTAAAGTAAGTTTTGTTGCATTCGAGATATTTAAATATTTCTGTTACAGCTGGAACCAGATAACCCTGCATGTGCTTTGGTGTGTCTACTCACCTGCACACAGACATCATTTTTAGAGACAATGGCGAAGCAAATAAGTTGTTTGACTCCGAGTTCAAAGTTCAGCGAACCAGCTAACATCATTAACAAAATGCAAATTAATTCAACTGACGAAAAAAACCAGATGAACCTGAATGAAAAAAAACAGGAAGGACATTTTTGCATTTTTGGGTGACAAAGTATTCTGGCATCTTGCGTGGAAAAAATATTGCTCACAACATTTACCTTGTTAAGTGACACATCAAGATAACTAGTCAAAGGTGACTCGTCATACAGAACCACAAGGCTTGACAAGCTCTGGAGCTGTAAGCAACACGGACAGGCAGCTCAACGACATCATTTAGTGGAGACTAGTAGTATAAATAGTATAAGTATAAGATAAGACTACTTTAATGTGGCTTTTAAACATAGTTTTATGTTTCATTTTCATTTAACTACACAGTATTTTGATTACCAAAACATGAGGTGAATACAAATTTTCATTTTTTTGGCTCATTTAATGCCTGGTTGCCAGCCTGGCAACCACTTCTAAAAGTGTGTGTTGAGCTCTCCCTTTGGTTTTGTATTCCTTGGCTTCAGAATAGAAATACAGAGGAACTCTTCCATGCCTTAAAAAATACATAGCCCTCTCCTGTGTGGTGTCAGTGTGAAATCAAATGTGGGATCTTTCTGAACTGTGTGAAGCTTTTCTGTAGCTTGGAAGAAAAGAAAAAAAAAAAAACGGTTGATAAGTTGTGTGATGTGATGAAATGCTTTGTGTCTCTTTTGACTTTGAAAGGGGGCCCTGCTGAAATAAAAGCAAGAAATTATAGAAAGATCATTCACTAAACTGCTGTTCAGGATACAAAAGGTATTTTTGTTGCCTTGGCAATATTATATAGAGCGCCTGTTATTTAAATAGGTCTCACACCTGCCCTGATAACTCTGACCATCAGTAAACAATGATTTACTATACACCCACACAGGGAAACAGACTGTGTTTGTTTTCTCATGACAATGGTCCAGGCCACCAGAGGCTTCTAGAAAAGGAATGACTATAGATTTTTATATTCCTCCACTTCTCTCCTTGTCTTTATGTAGTAGAAGTAAGACATTGGTTGGCACGCCGGTGCAGCTTATTCACTGGCTGCATTAGTGTGTTGGGGAGGCTTTGTAATTGGAGCCGAGTCGTTATCTTTAGCCAGAGCCAAGCGGAGCAGAGCCCAGGCCAGACCAGACGTTAACTCATACTTTCACTCTAACTCAAGCAGGAAATAGGAGTATTTTATAATGTCATCCACTCAGTCATGAACACAATCATTCAGCGCCCTCTGTAAACTATCACAAGGGAAGCTGGTTCAAGGCTCAAGGATATTGATGTTTCCCTGTGCACTGGGGGGAAAAAAAAAAATACCGTGTGCATCATATCGATACATATGTGTAATTATTTTACATGGTGCAGGCACAGAGGCAATGGATTAGAAAGACAGTGTGTGAGGGGAGAAGCTTGAACTGTGCATCTGCTAAATTTATCATGAGGCCTTTGGGAGCGTTGAAATGAGAACAGTGGCCTATTACTGCTAAGAAGGTGTTTTATTGAGAATATGCCGACATACCACCCCAGGGAGAGTAAGGGGGGAGAGGAGTGTGGCCATAGCCTAAACCACTTTGTGCATGTGTGTGTGTGTGTGTGTGTTTGTGAGTGTGTGCATGCTGTTGTAAACACATGCCTGCATGCCACGGTCTTTTTGTGCGAGCCGTCTTGGAGGCATCAGATAGAAAATGAAAGCGTTCCTTTCTTCCACTTAATTATTCACTATGATATGTATTGGAATTGTCACTTTTGACACTTGAGGTGTCTCAGTCAATAATTTATATAGGTCAGGCCAGCTTAGCAGAGCTCACTCTTAGTTATTAGCAGATGAGAGCAGTGGCTTGTTATGCAGGCGCTCTGTTTATTTTATCAGCGTGTTTGCGGACTGGAATGCGTCCCATGAACATTCCTTTTTCCTTGGCCAAGGGTTTATTGCTGTTGATATGAGCCGTGTTATACAGCTTTGTTATTCAGCTCTCTGTTTAGTGTCATGATAATTAACAAAATGAGGTGTTAATATTGTCCCATGCCTTCATTCTAATGGTTTGTTAAGACGGTTGCACAAGTTAGTTCAAATGATTTTGTTGTTATTACTTTAAGCAGGTCTGATTAACATTTATTTATATATCCGTGTTTGCATTTATCTATATAATAAAACACACTTCTAGTTGAATTAAGATAAAAACTGGAGGTTGACACTTGTCATCCCACCTTCTGTCTGTCCTGGTGTGTTCAGTAGCATATCCAGTAGGTGGCAGAGTCCTGTTGTCTTCTCCTGTCTTCTCCCCTTTAGCACATGGGTGTTAAACAGTGTGATGATATTATGACAGTTAATTGCTCTCATTGGGATGAAGTTGGATGGATAGCTGATGTAATGTTAGCTGTTAATGTAAGTGGTTTTTGCCTGTCCGTGGCCAAATGATAAAATAAGTGTTTAAAAAGTGGGAAAAAAAAGTTCATACTTGCTGGGGTTGATTTTATGACCATGTACAAACAAACCCGTCGTACTGCAATGGGTTGTGTGCTCTGATGCAAGAGTACACATTAACGGTATAGTAGAAAAAACACAAGATGAAACAGCCTGTTCTCATACGTGCATTATTTACTGAAAAATAAAATATATTTGTTATTGTTGCAGGGAAACTTGGAAAAGGAAGAAAAAGTCCAAGTAACTACAAAGTGTCTGGACTGTGCATTTGTTGTTTTCAGCATGTGAAACGAGTTGTGTCTTTGTTCCGGCACTGTAAACAATCCTGTTTAGTCGAACAATAAAGGGGCTGATAGTGGGTCCAGCTTTCTTTCTTTCCACTGGATAGCTGTGTTTACTTATCTGTTGTTTAATTAAAGGGCCTCTTTTCTTTAGGTTCCCATTGTTTCAGTGGCACGGCCGGAGTCCCAGCAGGGGTCAAAGGGTTAACAGCCGTCAACTGTGTCTTTTTTTTTTTTGAACGGGCCTCACACAAAGGCACAGTTTCACCTGCAGCCCAGCCCGAGGCTCCCTATTGTGTGGCCCCATTTGAATTGATTATGTTTAGAGGGCTGGTTGTGATTGGTGGAGAAGGGCGTGGTTGATTGGATAGTTTTGTATCTTGTCAGCCAGGGAGCAACCTTGCGCGTGCAATCTGTCTGTATCCCGAGGAAGGTTGGAGACTCCACAGCACAGCGGCGCTTGTTCTCAGCCTCCCTGCCTGTCAGCCTGTGTGCCTCTACCTCTCCCTATCGCTCACACAAACACACTCTCTCTCTCTCTCCCTCTCTCTCTCTCTCTCTCTCTCTGTGTCTCTCTCTCTCCTTCCTTCTCCACTCTGCTCTCCGCTCTGCTTCACTCCACACCGCGTGGCCCAGCACTCTGTTTACCCTGCCAGCTAAATGGAGTTTGTCAGGTTTGTCAATATGATTGATTTCTGTGATTTTTCCAGCTTTCTTGTGTAGAAAAACTTGACAATTTAATTTGATGAGGGGGGAAAAAGAGAAAAAGGAGGCTTATTGTCTGTCTATTGTTGATGCTCTTTCATTGTAATTGACTAATTGTGTCATTCAGGTTTGTATGAGTGAGGCAGTTATCCAAGCTTTACAGTTTACCTTTTCGTCCTGATAGGAGAGGCTTTAAGCAGGTGTCATGTCTTTTATATTTACAGTATCAGCATGTATTGCACTTAAAAACGAGACTGTACGGAAAAGTAGTGCCTGTTTATCTGTGGTCTGTGACGTTAATGGTGTTTAGCATTTCACATTTAGTTCAAGCAACAGTTTCTTTTCGTTTGTCAGTTCCTGGATGAATTACCCAATCATCTGTAATAAGTTTCTGACTCTGCTACGCAGTTGGGTTTTTTTTTGTTTTGTTTACTTTGCTGATAGTGAACTAACCAGCTCAGCAGGATCTGGTACTGTATTGTATGCTGTTTATGAATTATGAAAAGTTTGTGGAAAAACAGGACAGGTTTTTTCTATTCTATTCTATTTTTTTTGTTTTTTTGTCAGAACATTATTATGCTGTTGCTTTATTGTTTAGAATATTTTCAGGTGATAGATTTGAAAACAGTCTTTAATTTATTTTTATTTTTTTTGTTAGACATTGGGATTTGCTGCTTGTGTATTTTGTGATGATTTGTTCCTCTGAGTTAATGAGTGCTGGTCAGACCTTGCTTGCTCTGGCCTGGACTAATCCTCACTTTTCTCTTGGTGTCACAGTGGATTAAGACAGGCTGGTACTGCTCTATATTTGACACCGTCACCACAAAACCACTCTAGAGACACGCTGTCACTCCAGATGTCATCGCTTGTGTCTTCCCGAAAAGTTAGTGTGTGAATGTTTGTACAGTATGTTAGCAATGTTTGTGTGTGTGTGTGTCTGTACTTGTAACTAAGGAATTTGCATTCTGGAGGAAACCTTGTGATTATTTTCTTCCTTATTTTTTTCTTTCCTGCTCTTCAATTTGAATCCTGTTTGAAAGCTTTTAGTTTTACATACAAGACAGCTACTTACTATCTGTTGTTTAATCATCTCAAGTATTTTTATTATAATGATTTCAGACAATGCAGCTATAGAAAAGACTGACATGGGAATAAGTTCTTCAAAATGCTCTCTTTCTTTTTGTCTCTTTGCACTCATCATTTAGCCAAAACTTTCTTTTTATTTAAATGTTTTTTTTTGTTTTTTTTGCTTGCAATGTTTCAGTACCTTTGCGTCATTGCAAAGAAAGTGGGTGCCTGATTGAAAGGAGAGATGGAGGAGAATAGTGGAGGAGAATAGATGGTTGAGGAGGTGGAGAGTGAAGCCCAAACAGGGCAGTGTGCACCGTAATGCCGTGCAGCTGTGCCGAGACACAGTTTGGGAGAGCTGGAGTGCGAGCTGATTGGGTTGACAGTTTGTAATCAAAGTTGATTTATTGTTCATTAGTAGTGCATTACCCTTTCAGGCAGGGGCGTTATTTGTGCAGTGGCCTGTCAAGGCGAGGGGCTGCCAGCACCTGTCATTTCTAAACCATGACACAGGCAACCAGATATTAGCCGTGTACCCAAAGAGGGGGGCATACGTGGTAGCCGCCAGAGGCTCGCGGCTTGCTGGGATATCCTTTACAGGGACCGTCTCTGCTTTGTAGTGGCAAGACAGAGAGGAGAGACGGGGGAATAGTTTAGCAGTGATATAGTGAGCTGCTGCCGCCAGCTGCTCTCTTCTGTTATTCCCCGGCTTTCCTGACTAAAACATGTTTTTACTTGAAAAAAAAAAGCTTTCGTTCATTTTTTTTTTTTTTTTAAGGGTCATTACTGCTTGGAGTGTGTGAGACTGTGTCAGATTGGGAGATTAACTCCACACTTGAGATGCCATGTGTTTCAATGCGTTGAGATGGGTGGATAATGACGAGATTACATGGTGAAGAGTGTTTAATGGCAGCAGGTCTCTTTCACCACTCGTCTTTGTGGTGATCTATATATTCTTTAAACGACAAGGATGTGATGGTATTAACATGTTGATTGTTATGGTGGTGCGTGGACATAAACAAGTTTGACATTTTACGATTTCTAGTCAATGCAACAAACCTTAACTACTGTGCTGACATTGAATATCTTTTTCTTTGAGATTCTGTTAACTGGCTTGTATACTTATGTGAGTCACATAACCCAACAACATTAAAAGTGTCAAGAAGAAACACATTTTGAGGCCCTCTTGTCTGCCGTCATGGAAACAAGGATTAACTTTGCTGGTGTGCAGAGAATAGAAACAATCTGCGCATGGATGTGTCAGCACTGTCTGTTGATTGAAGTTTCATTTGAAAGGGATTTTAGAGGCTGTGATCATAATTAAAGCTCAACAGATTCATATAATGTGTCTGAAGATGTGTGTCATTGCATAACCGCTTAGAGATGGTAAAAACCATAGATCACCGGCACACAGTTCACCCCAACAGTGCTTGTAAGACATTTCCCGTAAGGGTGAAAACCATGAACGGCAGTGTGTAGGATAGTAACCTTGAGATTGTTGAGCTACGTTTCAGAACTGTAATGACTTTTCACTTTGAAATACAGCCTTGGAATTGTGGTTTGAAAAGTCACGTTTCAAAAAGTAAGAGAGCACTTTTTTTGTGAATCTGAAATTTTTTTTTTATGCTTTTATGGAAATGCTTATTTCTAAAACACAAAAATATATAAAGGCATAAGTGTTATTTTCATATTTTCACTATTAATAATTATTTTTTGGGGAAATTC
Source organism: Chaunax sp. Z400 (assembly GCA_037577475.1). Lineage (NCBI taxonomy): Eukaryota > Metazoa > Chordata > Actinopteri > Lophiiformes > Chaunacidae > Chaunax > Chaunax sp. Z400. Next base: position 8,044,913 of record CM075185.1, read on the forward strand.
ACTGATTATTTATTATAGAAAAAAAATCACAAATACATTTTCTGAAATACATACAAGAAATTAGGAATGCTTTACTGAAGCATGACGATGATGTAAAAAGGACGGTGTGTGTGTGTGTGTGTGTGTATGTGTGTGTGTATGTGGTGATTTGGGGGGGGGGTGCAGGTGCATTGCGTGTTCTCCCTTCAGCAATGGTCACCTGCAGCGGTGGCTGCCTCCAGTGTGGGAAACGGCATCCAACTCGCAGCTCAGCTGTCAGTGTTGGTGTGAGACTGCGCTCACGTCTCTGTGCAGTTTGTTTGTTTAAACCCAACACTGGGCCCCCTCCAATAAAAACCTGTTTGTTTGTAGTCAAAAAAAGTTAATTAAAATGCAATCTTAACTTTTGTTTTTACAGTTGCTTCAAATAATCTCAGCCCCAGCCTTCACACCCCCACAACTAATCCAGAGTATGTAGTGTTTGGTGAACGCAGGCAAAATGTGGCCGTGATTATCCTGTTTATCTGAGATGTAAACATTTTTGAAACAGCTTGATTGATGATAAGGAAGGAATTAAGGAGGTCCTGATATTATTAACACATGTAGGGATAGTTGGTTCTGTCCTACTACTTATGTTTATTGAAGAATCTAAAATCCAATATGTGTTTTTTGTACCCTGTTTTTATTATCATTTTTAATATTATTATTATTATTATTAATGGTTATCATTCTGAATATACTCCATATATTTTTAGTGGGGAAGAAAAGCTCTACACCTCAGAGATTTCAATCAACCTGAATGGGTGAGATGGAATTAGTCTTTCCAGTCTTGTCGACAACTAATTATGTTCACACATCACTTAAGTACAATAGCTCCCGTGAAATTCTAATTTCGGAGACAGATCACAGTCAGGATGGGAAGTCGTTTCCTTGCACCACTGTAGGCCAAAGTAAAACAACAGCATCAAACGGACTACACTCTGTAATTTCTCCAGGGCTTTTTTTTTTTCCGCTTCTCCATTCCATTTGATGCCCCTACAAAACAAGATGACCCCAGAGAGCACAAATGAAAATTTGATAATTCTCTTCTTTTTTTTCTTCTTTTTTTTTTCTTTTAGCCAAGCTGCTAGTAAAACATCTGTACTGGTTTCACCTCCTTGTCCCTCATTTCTGTTCCTCTTAATTGCCTCAGTGCCAGAGAAAGGAGCTGTCTTCCGACCTTGTTCACCCCGACTCCTTTTCACCGGGATTTGACCTCTGACTTGTGATAGGAGGGGGTGGTCGGGGAGCGTCTTCATTAAGTCTGAATCAGTGACTGGCTTTCAGAGTGTTTTCAGATGTGCAGTTTGTGTTGTTTCATTAATTATCATATTTTGTGGTGTTTTTCTGGAGTAGTGATGCACAAACAGAAGCTTACTGCAGGTGTGCTTTTTTTTTGCAACACTTTGCAAAAGGATAGTGTGTGTGTGTGTGTGTGTGTGTGTGTGTGTGTGTGTGTGTGTGTGTGTGTGTGTGTGTGTGTGTGTGTGTGTGTGTGTGTGTGTGTGTGTGTCTGACTGTCAGTGTTTGAGTGTGTTTGTTGCAGGTCAGAGGTAGTGTAGAGACATGATATGATAAAAATGAATGATCCTCATCTTCGACAGGCTGGATATTTAGAAAAAAATGTAGATTAAAAAAAAAGAATTGTTTGAATTTTATTATTATTATTATTATTATTATTGTTATTATTATTATTATCAATCGTGTTAAATTGAGTTTTTAGATGTTCTTTTCCTCATATCACATACTTTTCTGTTTTAAACATACATTGCACTCCACATGAAACACGGTTTTACTCCTCACATACAGTTATGTGCTGCACATGTGCATATATGTGCTTGTGACGGTTAATATCCCACAGTTATATTTGTACATATGTATGTACATGGGTGTGTGTGTGTGTGTGTTTGTGGGTGTGTTTTTGGCCAGCAGGCCTGTGCTGGTACAGTATATTGCCTCCAGTCACTCTGCAGCTGTGTGAGAATGTTCCAGGTTTGAATGTTTATGTATGGGAGGCACCTGGAGAGCGCCACACCTTTGTGAAATTCATAAACGTCAGCTATTTCTGGCATCCTCAGAATGTCCTCCTTTTCACACCCTCATATTGGTAGAGTAGATTAGAGCTGGGCTCACTGGATCCCTCCAGTTATTAGCTCAGTACAAATCTCCTTTTAGACTGTCTTTAGATGGTGATATATTTTTGTGGATCATCTGGAGACATGATGTTATCCAGGCGATAAGGGAGTGCACCATATGGGAGTGCTCTAAATGGCGACTGGCGTCCTGTGTTTGCGTTAAATGGGCATGATACAGCGGCCAGGGCAATATTTTTCAGTTAAAGTGCTCCCTCCCGCCCTTCCTCTCAATAGGATCCAGTCTTAGGCAGATTTTCACTCCTTCAGCACAGGATTAAATGGTAGTAGTTACATTGATCAATAGGTTAAGAAGCATACAATCCCTCTTGCTGCTAATGACCTCAGTAGTAATGGGTAATAAAATGAGGGTCTGTAATAGCCTTTTGCTGGTGCTATGCACAGAGGAAGCCGCTCTAGCTGTAGTTACTGTGAGCCAGATGCTCCTGACAAGACAAAGTGTGAAACCATGATGAGATATACACCCAAGGTGTAAAGAATTAAGACAATTAAATTGAAGGAAATCTCAGCATAATTCGTAATGAAATTGGCAGCTATTGAGAGCTGCTGAAGTGTCTAAAATGTGTTAACTTGAAGTTTGCTCTCCCTTTTTTCACATCACACTCTCTATAATGTGGCATGATAAAATGATTATATATTTGAAAATAAGACTAAATTTACAACTTCAACATGGTCATAAAAAATAGAGCGTGACAAGTATGGAGTTGATTATAAGAGCAGACAAAGGCTTTAGGAAAAGGGAGCATTATTTTTTTTTTAATCCTCAGTGTGTTAAATCTCATGTTTGGATGAGCGCTATATATATTGAATCATGTATGACGCTTGCATGTCAGCGAGCTAGGACTGCTTTGGTTGACCTTCAAATAGCTTTAGCAAAATTAACAATGCCCAGAAAAAAAGGACTTCACTGGATAATGACTGTGAAATTAGGAAATGGGAGGCCAGGGGTATGCAAATGACAGGACAAGTCATGTGCAAAAGTCAAGATGACCTGCATATTAAGACATAATACAGGGGGAATTAATATTGCATTTTCCTCCTCGCGCTCCTACGCCTGGTGCTGGAGTTGAGAAATGTGTAATGTGTGTTAGTCCTGGGTGGGGATGAACCTCCGTCGTTCTCCCGGGGCTGGAGGAACACAGCGCGACGTGGTCTGGTGGAGAGCGGAAACCATCAACGATGGTCTGTCCTATTTGACACCACTGCCCTTTCCTCTGCATTTGCAGTACAAGCTGTTCATTATGGCAGTGCTTTGTTTTTGTGTTATGCTACAGTGGGGATAAGGTGATATGCATGCAGGATGTGTGTCAAGAAGAGCTTTGATGACGTTTTAAACAGCAAAGTAACATTCAGACATGCATGAAAAATTCAGAGGGTGTCATTAGCTGTAAGGCGGCCGCACCATTTGGGTAACCTTGGTGGAGACGGACAGTCACCCTTAATGTCTGCTCCATCAGCTGCTCAGCCTGAGATGCTCATTTTAACACATGCTTATGCACATTCATATTAATATATATGTACACATGCACAAAAGAATGATAGCCCAAACATGTTAACAACTGCAAAGACGCTGCACTATCAAGTGCATCTTAGTTGCCATTTGTCATCCAAATGTCATGGAAAGGAGCTTTTAATGGTACTGCACATCATAACAGTGACTGGCAGCACCCAGACATGCTGCAAGTCCCCTACACCGCCGGAGCAATTAAGGCACCCTGACAACTGTGGGGGCTCTCTCAGTGTCACAACAAATCACTTGTGTTGAGGAGTCGTGCACTCACACCTTTCTACTGAGAGTTAGTTAGAGGCCTGTGTGTTCTTCACCGTGACTCCTCCTCCAGGCAGTCTATATCGTCACAATAATAGATTGCCTTTGACAGCGTCTGTAATGAAATCTTCTTACATGACATGTTGTGCGTGCGTGATGAGCCCACCGCAGCATTTTTTTTTAGCCGATCTTTAACGTTCCCAGGTATGACATATTTTCCGTAATGTGTAAACGGCAAAGCTCCGAGAAGCGTCTCAGTAGATGCAGATACGACCCTGGTGGTTTCTGTTGTCTTTGAGGGGAAAGTTGGAGGAAGGAGGTTGGGGTGGAAGCACTGGACGTCCTGTGTCCTCAAGCCCTCCTCAGTGTTGTGTGGTTTAACAGTCGGAGCGGCTGAAATGTGTGTGTTTGAAGCCAATGTGCAGCTTGTAAGACATCAAGATGACACTTTAGATGAACTCCAGACTTGAAACCAATCTAAGCTAAAAGAAAAGGCCATTTCATATATATTTTATTTATTTTTTATCGTGAAGATTTCATCCCAAGCCTTCCGTTCTTCCATATTTCACCAGAATTTATCGATGATTATAATGATATCCAGGTTCTCTACCATTGCATGCTGAGATAAGGTTGAGCCCACATCTGACTATTAACAGGAAGAAGTGTGTGTTGAGGATTTTTCACTTTTTGCTTCTGTGCTGTTTTTAGTGGCCGTTTTTGTCATCTCTCTGCTTGTTTTGTTTTTTTGTGTGTCTGTTCAGGTTCCAGTTTCAGTGGCTATGATGACACCTCAAGTGATAACTCCACAGCAGATGCAGCAGATCCTTCAGCAGCAAGTCCTGAGCCCTCAGCAGCTCCAGGTTCTTCTCCAGCAGCAGCAGGCCCTCATGTTACAGCAGGTAATGTACAACCTACAGTCATGTCATGAATACTTTGTCAGACATGGCTCGGTTTGGAATGAAAATGTGTACTGTTATGTATAGACAAACATAAACTCACTTTAAACTGCTACTTTTTTCCCCTTGTTCAAACATCAAAGATAACATTCCTCAAAGTATTAAAAAAAAATTCACTGAACCCACTGCCGAGTTTATATGACTGACAGACTCACACGTCTCCTTCCTGTCTCTTTTGCAGCAGCAACTCCAAGAGTTCTACAAGAAGCAGCAGGAACAGCTCCACCTCCAGCTTTTACAGCAGCAGCAGCAGCAGCAGCAGCATGGAGGCAGCAAGCAGAATAAAGAGGTATGCTGACATCACTCCAACCGCCTGCCATTACAAAACCCGTTGGCCAGACAACAGTATGGAAGGCATGTGTGCTCCCTCCCTCAACCCCATCTGCTTCCAGACTGTGGTTAAAGCAGAGAGGGGAGAATCAAGTGCACTCATGCTTCTGATTAGCATGTCAGACTTGCTGGATAAATGGTAACAATTGACTGATACTGTACTAAGAATACCGTGTCTCCTTTTCTGAAACCATCTCCACGTTAATTCTCTAATATTTTATAGAGCCTGAGCCTCAGTCCATCGTTCTGTTTTTTTCTTCTTCAAGTAAACAAGTGTCCTATGCAACAAAATGATGACCATTCGTGTGAGCCTCATGTAGGACATAATGAAAGGCAGGAGGGAGAAAGGCAGGAACACTGAGCACATAAATCTGAGGGGCTTTTCTCGGTAATTAACATGGAAATGGCAGAGGAAGAGAAGGCATGTAATTGTGAGATATCAGTGCAGAGAGCGCTCCCAGCTTTGTTGCCTGTGTTGAGTTTTTTTTTTTTTTCCTCCATCTTTCTTGCTCTCTCCACATCGTTCCCTCCACTACACCAGGGCTTGCTCAGAGGCAGCGGCTTAGTGCATGTTAATGACCGGAGGATACAGGCATTACTCTGGACAAAGCAAATTATTATTGTGCGGTCAGAAGAAGTTCAAAGACAATCCGGGAATGTTTTTTGCTCTCGTCCCCATTGACTTCCATGTTTGGAGAGCGGAGGACGCATAGAAAATTAATCCCAGTGTTTAAAGCAGACATACACACATCCATGCATGCTCACACTCGCACACGTCCACGTGCTGTCAAAGATCCCAACTTCAAAGTCGTAGCTCCCTAATTAATGAACTGCGGGCTTCAGTTTGGACAAGTTGTGGCGTGATGCTCCCATAAATCAACATGACAGCGGAGCTCCTCGGCCTCAGATAGGGCCTGTCACCAAGTCGCATCTGATGTAAACACTAGAGGAGCAAGGGAGAGAAAAGAGGGGGGGAGGGGAGACAAGGAGGTGCAATTGATCAGTAAAATGAAGTATGGGAATAAAAGGGGGGGAAAAAAACAACTTTTGAAGCATATTATGTATGATCACAGGAAATGGATGCAGCCTCAAGAGGCTCTCCCCCTCTGCCGATGTTTTCTTTTTCACCCCATCGCTCTCTCTCTCCTTTTTTTCTTCAGTCGCATTTCTTACAGCCATCAAAAGACAGAATAAGAATTATGCACTGACTCCCCTGTGGCTACCAGACAATAACCCCCTGTTGTTGCTTTGTGTCTCTTTTATTTTATAGACATCAAAATTTCGTTTTTCAAAGATCTTTAACTTTATATTTGAAGCTTGACAATAAAGACCTGCCAGTACCACTCTTAATCATTTGTCAGCGATTGTATTTTTCACTCCCTTGTGCCACTTCTTGTTAACCTCTTATTTGGTCTATTCGGTCTTGGGGTTTTTAATGTGTCTGCATGCTGGGAGCGCACAGGAGCTCCCGTCAGCTGATGGGACTAACAGACTAGAAGAACAAAAAAAAAAAGTGAAGAGGAGGGTTAAATTCATTTGCAATACTCGATTTTTCTTTCTTCCTTTTTTTTCTGAAAAGCCACCCTCTATTTATTTAGCGTTTTGATGAAAGACATTGTTCCCTGTGAACTGCCACCCCCGTAACACTATTATGTTTGTGTCAGGCTGTCAGGGAGGAGGTCGAGAAAAGAAACCCACTGAAGGCATGAGAAACCTATCTCACACTGATGGAAAGGGAATAAAGAACCAACCACCTTTTCATACATAGGACAGATCAGAGAGGATCACAGGCCACCTTCATCCCCAAATTTCACCAAAATGTCTGTGAGCTCTCTCTTCACTCAGTCATGGTAGATTACATGAAAGCCTGTTAATGAGAGCGGTTACTCCTCAATTCTGATCTTCCCCTGTCCGCTGTTAACGTGCCTCCTTCGCCTGATTGATCCAATGAGACGACGCGGCTCGCTGTAATAGACCAGTGCTGCCCAGAGCTTTATTTTTAGTGAGCCAGCGCCGGCAGCGTGTGGGGAAGGAGGAGGGGGGGAGGAAGGGAAAGGAAGGCCTATAGACCCTTTTGACAAGCCAAAAGAGGGCAGTCGGAGGGGACGTGTTTTATCTGGCTGTTTCAGAGCCGCCGGCAAGTGACCTGACAGCCACGTTGCACCGAGACCTTTTTTGTATGCACTCAATTGTGAGAAGTAAACAAAGTGGTGTATCCTGTGTTTGGTAACAGGGTGCGGTGCACAGCTTGGCAGCCCCTGCACTGCTTTTAGTGCCCCCTCCTCTCCTCCCACCCGCTTAACAACTGGCCTCGTATACTCATAAACAGGCCTAGTGTGCCGATGAGTCTCGGGCATGTTTATTTTAATGTTATCCGTCAGAAACTACAGAAGGCGTCCTGTTATAGCTCGTTGTATAATTGATAATGATAGGCTTTTTTTATGAGTTGTTGAGAGCAGGGATTAATGAAAGGGTTAAAAGACATCTCTTCTCCTTGCCCCTGTTATCTCAATAACATCTCTCATATGTTTTGACTCATAGGAGATTGGGGATATTAGATAATTTCCTTCTATTTATTATTCTGACTCCATTTTCTTCCCAGCTTTCATATCACGTTTTTCATCCTATCAGAGTTGACACGTTTCTCTTGCCAAAAGCCAAACTTTTCCTCCTAACCCTAAAAACATACAATCTGGTGAAGATACACCAGTTTTTCATTAAAAAAAGCTTCTTGCTGAAACGGCACAGGCAGATCAGCAAAACAGTTGATGCCTCAGTCAGTCCTCAGTATGTGATAGAGCAGAGCTTGCTGCGATGGTTTGGGGAGCAGTGTGTCCCTGAGCTCAGCGCCATGCCTGGAGAGAGTTGTGAGAGTTGCTAGGGTAGTTATTAAGCACTTTGATTTAGTCACACGTTGTTTGCTGAATTATGAATGGCTGTAATTAAATTCCTGTGGCTCTTATTATGAATGATTAACTATGTTGTTTCATTGTTTGTCATTTGCCTCACGACTCCTCTGTAATTATGAGAGAGAGGGAGCAAGAGAGAGAGAGAGACAGAGAGACGTATACTCCACCTGTCTTAAGTGGGCCAGACAAATTCACACCAAAATTTAGGAAAATTACACTGGCATTGTGTGTTAGCTCATACTAAATACATTAACTTCATTTTGGAACTATGAACTCTATGACTTTGAATTTATTTTCCTTTAAAGGCATACATTGTTCTAGTAATATGCAAACCTGAAATTCAGCTTTACATGTTTGTACTGGCTTTTATTCTTTTATATATGTTGTGTTTGCTGATGGTGCGCCTCTTAATCTTTGTATCAGGTGTCAGCACAGCAGTTGGCCTTCCAGCAGCAACTCCTGCAGGTCCAGCAGGTCCAGCAGCAGCATCTTATCAATCTTCAGAGGCAAGGGCTACTCACAATCCAGCCGGGACAGACCAGCCTGCCACTGCACTCCCTCACTCAGGGTCAGTACCTGATATCACAGCACTTTACTGAACCACTAGCCTGCAGAGCTTAGTCAAATCTCCTTTCCATCAGACCTCAACCGTTCAACAGGAGCATTAGTGCAAACAAAACACTGCAACGAATTATGTCAAGGGATTGTCCATCCATTCTGTTACCTCCAATGTATGTGGAATTTTTGAAATGTCTATGATAAGGTAATGTTTTAAAGATTTATCCTGCTGTTTAGGACATATCATATTTCCTGGGTTGTAAGACAAAAACTGTGGAGATCAGGGTTGTGCTAATACACCTATTTATTGATATATTGGATGATCCTGGTCAAATATCAGGTGATTTTAGCCACCTGTTATTATGGGAGTTGTTCCCTGAAGATTAAGGGTGACTGTGATTTTATAATAATGGATATACTGCTTATAGAATTGGTCAAATATTAAGACAGAGAAAGTTTTCAGTTGTAGTGAAGGATGATTATAATCAGTTGTCTTTAGAAGGTACTGTGACACCTGCTAACACACCTAAAACTATTCTTATATGAGCCAGACTTCATTTTAAGATTCACGTGATCGTCATCATGATGCAATCATTTCATAGGCATGTAATCTCCAACAGTTGTCAGGGAAAGCATTTGAGTTTTTTAGCACACAGATGTTCCTTTTTATAGTGATCTCGCCACAAACTATAAGCCGTCTCACTCTACAAATATTAGTATTCCTATTGGTCTTCCTAAACCTAAACCCTTTAACAAGATTGCTACGTATAAAGTTGGAAGATTTTAAGCTAAGAATTTGACTAGCATCTATTTATGTTTTTTTTTTTTTTTTTACCATTGCAGCTTGTGTAGTTTTATATGTCTGTATACTTGATCTGCCACTCTTGTTGCTCTGCTTTACAATACCTGTACAAATTTGCTTAGTCAAAGTGAACAATGCAAGTACATGTGACCACATAATGTATGTGGTTTCACTGATTCAGGACACACCTATCGTAAATCCTCACTTTACACTTCCCTGATTTACTAAATGTCATCCTGTACCTTTTGTACAGCAACTTTGCAGTTTGATTTTGGTGGCCTATACTTTATTATCACTTTATAAAAACCTCTTAGACAAAGAAAAATCCCACTTTTCACAAATGGAGTCGTTTAATGGTCATGGTTTGTACTTGAACTCTCTGTCCTGTGTCTGTAGTTGGCATCCTGGTGGCAGCCTCCTTCAGCCTGGAGGAAAACTGGTTCTATTGTTCGTAAACTGCCAGTGAACTTGTCATTGTGAAACTGCCTTTTATTTAATACGTAGTCAATACTTGTTGTTTGGCAAGGAAGTTTATTTCTTTATTTATTCTTCAATATTTTGTTAAGGAGTGGTCGCCTTGTGACAAAGCAGCCGTCACATGGTTGACGGCGTCAACATGACATGCACTATTCATTCCCAGCTAAGACAAACAGTTTTGAAATAACAAGATAAGGGCGATAAAAACGGGAGTGTTTGGGGGGGGGGTGCTTAGGTAATAGGCAAACACAAACACGGTTTGTACAGTGGTGTTATTGTTTGGACTGGGTATGGAATCACTCATCCACTCGCCATGGGCACAGGCGTGGAGCGGTGCTGTGTTGTTAGTGTGCTTTGCTGAATTGCTTCGTGTCAGATGTCTGGCAAACATGCACACACACACAGACACACACACACACCCCTTGAGTAAAGCATTATATGTGTGATATGACTAGTGTATACTTGATGGATTTCACAACAGCCCCAGAACATGCTGTTTATACAGTACCATCATCAAATACTTCCAAGTCATCTCGAGCTTATCGGGAAAAGTTATCTTGAATTTATTCATATTGCATTTTTCGATACACATTTTTTATTAGAGCTGCACAAATAACTTTATCGAAACATTAAAAAACACATGCTTATTTTCTCCACACCCAAGAAGGTGTCATGGACATTATTACTCAGTTGGTAAAGTGTCTCTCAAGGAATCATAAGATGAAATCTTTAAATCGATAGAGAAAAGGTTTTAATTTTTATGTTCAGCAATGTACTGAATGGAATGTACTCATATAGGGGACGATTTAGTGAAGTTGTTTTAAGCAACATCGAGAAGAGGAACTGAATGTCCCGATGCACAGTAAGTGTTTTGTTTCCGTTTGTTACAACCAGTCGAACCTGATTGGTTTGCCCTTGCAATCCATTCATGGTTAACTCTGTGCCTCCAACAGCTGTTACAACACTTTGGATAGTGCTTCAGGCCCCCAGTTTGTCTTCCTTTTCTACACATTTTCTGCTTGACTGTTTGAAGTTATTGATGACCTTTCTGTTTTCCACATCACTAAACTCTTTCATGCATCAGCGGGCCGGGCCTATGGTGCTCAGATCTCATCTGCAATATTCAGCTAGCAGTTAGCACTGCGTCAGAAGAGATGAGTTGATCTGCTCTGTTTGGGTCCCGGTGATTATGGTGTCTTGGGGGCAGTAAATTTGCATGCCTTTTTAACTGATGATTTTTATTTCTCTCATTTGAAAATATGGATATCAATATGATAATTTTAGAAGACACTATTACACAAATGTAAATGTAATGTCCTGACACAATGAGAGGAACAAATAATAATAGGTCACTGCAACCAAGTGATTAAAAGAATAGTAGTTGCTTTTAGAGCACTGTGATGCAGTTTACTGCTCATTTTGCATCAGTCTCCTGCTCAGTTACATTGTTGGCTGAGACAGATGACTTGTCATTTTTTTAAAATGCCATAACGATGGACTGAAGGAATGTATTTGAATTAGCTTTTCAAAATTTGATAGCACCAATTAAATATAAACTTGTAGACAGATTTTTAGTGAAAAAAACAATTGTTCACATTATCTGAAGTATAATTTCTGTGTCTTGTCGTAAATTGTTTTGACATTAATCTTCAAAGTCTTGGAAGCGGCCAGACGGTATCTGTTATGAATTACTGTTATAAATTACAGCAATTTGTTTGGGGAGGATTTAACTCCCAAATATAAATTTGATCTGCCCCTCCCTTGCCTCATGAAGAGATTGTCCTCTTGACCTGACAAGTGAGTCAGTGGTTGCACAAGCTCAGGTTGCTCAGGTGTTCGGTGAGTGTGTGCTTGCATGGTTTTTTACAAATGTCTAGCTGTGTGCAAGTGTGTGTGTGTGTGTGTGTGTGTGTGTGTGTGTGTGTGTGTGTGTGTGTGTGTGTGTGTGTGTGTGTGTGTGTGTGTGTGTGTGTCACAGTGGTGGGTAGTGTTTGTGCACAACCCGGCTGAAATGGCCGCTCACCCTCTGAGGTTACTCTGCAAGAGAGTGAGTTCTTGTAGCCGCACAACATTATTTAAGTTGTCTAGGAGAGGCCAGTGGGACAGTGACAAGACAAATTTGTCGGTAATATGAAAGCAAAGAATGTGGCGAGCCATGAAGTGCTCACATAACAGCAGCACATCAGGGACAGCGGTGGGTAATGCGGCTGACCTGTCAGTGATTGATACATCCAGCAGTGGGCTACTGGTAATAGTTCCTGCAGTATTAGGACAGGACATATTTCAGGCCTAAGGGGTGCATATCAGCAGGCCAGTGATTACGGCAACATAAACAGGGGTGCAGTAAAGGTCCCAGCCTGATGGAACAATAAACTAATAGCGATGTCACTGTCCCCCCATGGCAGTGGCACTGCGTGTGAGAAGTAACAGCTCGGTTTAAAGAGCCAGGAGCACTGGGGGCCATTTTTTATTTGGTGGATGATGGCCTGCAACTGATGTCATTATGAACCTTAAATCAACTTTCTGCTTGCTTGAACATGGTCACCTGGGTACAGGGGGACAAGGACAGGAAAAGGTTGAAGAGCTCGGCCTGTCTCGGTGCCAGAGCTACCTGCAGAGGTAAAATTGAGTTGGGAGACCGGTGATCAATCAAGTGTCCCAACAACATACATTTTTTAGAGTGCTTGTCCGTATTTCCCAGTTGTAATGAGAGGAATAGTTGTGTTGAAAAATGGAAAGAGGAAAGATAAACCAATCTGGCATTTAAAGGATGGACAAACTGGGGACCCAAGAAAGACAATTTACAGATCAATGTCATTATGTGTCCCACAGTAATCAGATGGAGAGAAAGTCAATGCATTTTGTCCAAACACAAAATATAATACCCTTTGAGACATTTGTGTAATGATATTTTATTGTCATTTATGTGGAATCATGAGCCATAGCTGTTGTGGAGTTTGAAGAGGTTATGGTTCGATAGGACTACCGAGAGGGAAGAGGTGAACGGAGAGCAATAAAACCGCGGACTAGATTCAGGAAGAGACACCCTGGTCCCACTCCGTTACCTCTCTCATCAGACCAGTCCATCCGCTGCTGTTTCATCTGAGTAAACAGCAGTGTCGGGGTCACCAGGACTGCTGGGTAATTGAGCCAGTGTGGGCCGCCCTGTCAAGCACATCGGCTAAAAATACATCACCCACTGTCACCGGGCACCAAGTGGGGGAAAATGATTGTTCCCACTGTCGAAGCACAGGACACTCACATCACCAGTGACCTTCCACTTCCAAACCAGCCGTCACAGAAAAAAAAAAGGCGTTTGCGCCAAAGTTTCCATATGTCATCAAAACAACAATGGATCCTTTGATAATGCAACAGCAAGCAGTGGATTAGCATGCTTATGCATCGAGCACAATATTAAGCATGTTTATCCTGTCATGGACGTGCACTTAGATTATTGCACATCAGGGCATTGACGAGATACAGGCGGGCACAGTAGAGCTGGGCTGTTGAAATATTGGAATGAGCAAAGACACTCCTTTGAACGTGGAAGGGTTATTGATTTGTCCTGTAATCATTTCCTGCTCTTTGATATGCAAACGATCTAGTGTGAATTTACAGCAGTCCTATCAGACTCATTTCACAGTTCCTAGCCCCTGCGTCTCTCTCTCTCTCTCTCTCTCTCTCTCTCTCTCTCTCTCTCTCTCTCTCTCTCTCTCTCTCTCTCTCTCTCTCTCGAGTCCTCCGCCTCATTAGGCCTATGTTCTCCATTACCAGCATAATTAAAATCTTTAGTAGCTTATCAAATTAAAAATATTTTTGCTGATCATATTGAGATCTTCACCTCACAGTTATTTTCCACAACAGGAATAAATTAAGACTAAGCATTTTGCACACAATGTACTACAATCTGGTGCTTGAAAGGAGCACTTCTGGTATCTTTTGAGCTGCTGATGAGAAGGGGGGGGGGGGGGGGCGGCCTAGAGAATATAAACCCAAGCAGATAAGCATGTGCAAATCATCTTTCATTTGCCAGTGCTCATTTTGAGAATGGATTTAATTAATTGTAATGTTAAACGAGTGGTCTTGCCCATTTGCTCTGTGGTTAAATTCAGCACATATCCAAGGGCTTCTTTCACCGTACTTAAAACATGTGGCTTATTTGAGTATAGATTTGAATATGCAATTCAAATCCACCCCCCCCCCCCCCCCCCCCTCCCACACACACACACACACACACACACACACACACACCCCTACTAGGTCTTTAAGAATGCTATTAAAACCAGGGTTACCCAGATGCAGTTGTTTTGACTGAAAATACAAATAGCCAAATTCTTCTCCACCCGAAAAGGCTTAATCTTATTTTGAATATCAGGTTTGTCCTCATTTGTGTCAAATGACAGCAGGCTTCTCTGTCACAGTAACAGACACCATACATACACACACACAGAGTATATGTGTCGGCAAGGGCTTGCTGCTCTCGTACGTGGAAACGTACAAGCACACACACACAGAATCATCCTTCTTCAACCCGAGTCTGGCCCTAGGTGTCGGGATCACTGTCACTCGCATGCAGAAAAACTGCACAGAGAAAATATGCTTCCAACACACCAAAAAATGTCTTCTGTCTTCAAGGGATTTTTATTCTTCAAAGGGCTGTGTGAGCTGCAGTGCGCTTGACTTGTTAAGTGAGTTTTAAGTCTTCTGTGTCAATTGGAGGCGGCGCAGAGCTTTAAGTATTTTGCACATTAATGCGCTTTTGAGAATATTACCCCAGGGTCGTGTTTCGCAAAGAGGCAGGGGTGGGATGTTTTCTAGTGTTGCTATTGTAAACTTTTTGTTGTGTATGTTCTGCATATCTCTTTTGTCGAGAGAAAGTGATGGTGATTACTCAGATTTCATGCCTTGTCTGGATGTTAATTATTTACTCTGGGCATGAAATTTGCCTGAATGCCAGGGATTTGTGTACAATTTGTATACAAACACGCTTTCAGATCACAGGAGAAAAGGGAGGGATAGGAGGAGGAGATGGAGAGAAGAGGAGGGAGGCTCTCAGAGCACTACCCTGTAGTGGAATGTGTTTTCTCATTAATACTCAGCTTTGTTTACAGATGCTTTGATTTAATGAAGTGATGAAGAGGAGAGTTGGATTAGCTGGTAATGGATTCAATTATCCAATTTGTTTGTCACAGGCATGATTCCAGCAGAGCTGCAGCAACTGTGGAAGGAGGTGACAAATGCTCAAGTTAAGGAGGAGCACCACCACCACAACAGCAGCAACAACAGCCACCGGGGCCTTGACCTGTCATCCCCGGCACTGCCAAAGAACCCAGTCCTCAACCAGCACGCCTCCACGAACGGGCAGTACATGAGCCACAAAAGAGAAGGGTGAGTCCCTCCCCCTGTAATGTCTTTTACTTTTCTTGTTTTATTACCCCACCACCTCATGAGGAGGGGAGATAGAGGAATGGGTTCCATCTGTCCATCTTGTCTGTCCGTCCCTCAGTCATGTCTCATTTCCGGAGCGCGACTCAAAACTCTTTTCACAAAACTTTATGTACACAACTCCAGCACATACTGGAGAGATGCCTTTTGACATTTTGGCAATTTTAAGCATTCTATTTTTATTCTAATTTAGAAAATTTGAATTTTTCTCAGACATGCAATCAACAAGAATTGCAATGACGAGGGGCAACTTCTTTCTAACAGTCTTCCTTCAATGAAATGCACCCATGGCGGGGATCCAGGGTATTTCATGCTGTTGTATTTGTGTGCGTCCGCTTAATATGAATATAGCTCAGTCAAGACATGCCAGCTTACAATGAAGTTATTCAAAGCACTCCTCTCTCTGTTATTCGAAACCCACAGCAGGTAATTAAACTGATCTTCACTGTCATTTTTGTGAATAGCAAACACAAAGCCTATGTGCCCTATATTCCCATTTAAAACAGCAAATTCCCTCAGGGTGCAAGTTGAAGGAGACGTCCCCATAGGGTTTCCATACGTATTACTATTAATTTATAGTTTGTAAGTATTATTTCCATTAGGGTCACTGTTCTGCGTGCATCTGGGGATTTCATAGGAATACCTGGAAGGAATGCAGGTATTTGGAGAAATGTGCACCATGCTATTAATGAGGGGGGTCAGGGTATTGACACCCCCCCTCTTGCTATTGTTTTAGTTGCTCACTGGGAAGTGCTGCTGTGACTTGAGTTTCTTAAAAGTATCCAGATTACCAGTATCTATTCAGAAAGGAAAAGTGCTTCCTTGTATTCCGGGAACTTCTTGACAAGTAGATTTGACACGATAATCACCTGTCAGTTCAGGAATAAAAATAAAACGCAACAAGAACAACAAGCTATTATTCACCAGAACAAACAATCCATGGGTGTATCATACCATGCTTTCAAACCTGATATGAATCATCTTTGAAGGGCGTCTATGTCTGCCATCTTAAGGAAGGAATTAATTTGGCATCTTGCATATTTGCTTGTTTTCTTGCACCAGCGATCTTTGAACTGCTGGTGAGGAGCCTCCAGGCACCGTGAGCTCACTGCATAACATCTGACATGTGTTTCAGAGATCAAAACCCACTGCACCATTATGAAAGCGACACCAATGAAAACATGTTTAGCACCGTAAACCAGCATGCCTTGTGAGGTGAAGAGGGGATGCTAATGGGGATTGGGGGACACAGAGATTTACAGAGAGGATCTGAGTGAGAGAGTATGCTATGATTCACTGATATATTGATACAAATAGAAAGCAGCCATTTCTTTTTAAGCTGTGTTATCAGTTTTAAACAGATTCATATTACCTGTACAGACTTATCCTCTTTACTGTGTTTCAAAGTTATCTTTTTACACAGACAGTGGAGAGAAATGAAACCCAAAAAAAAGGGCATTAGCTGCTCCCACAGTTGACAGTATCACAGGCTTCCAATCCTTCATCCTTTGTGTGCCTGAATTCCTGGTTTTTGTGCAGTGGAAGACAAATCACAAGGGAGGATATTGACTCACTCACTCCATCACACATTGTCGCGAGAAAGCAAACAAGGTGAGCATCGATGGCAGGAAAAGGCAAGAACCAGCCACAACTGTGGACTCCTTGAAACATCGGAGAAGACGTAAAGCAAGAGCTGGCGGCCCCTCTGCCTGGCACTGACTGTCAGAGATTAAAGAAGATGTCAACAGCAGTTTAACACAAGCTTAAGTGAGGAAGGCAGTCTCAGTCTGAATATTCTCACTATATCTTAGATCTGTCAGAAAATCAAGCAGGTGATTCTCATCCGGCCCATCTGCTCGTGGAAGCTGTGGATTATCTACCCAGAGTTTCAGATGTGCAAGCACAAAAAAAAAAGAAAAAAAAAAGATGTCGGATACAAAGTGAACACAAAACATTCCTTATTAAATGCCGAATTCAGATTCACACAACCAATAATCCTTTCTTGTGTTAATTTTGGAACACAACCATCAAGAGCATTGTTCCCCTCTTTTGATGCTGCATACTCAATTCTAATCTGACTCCATGGAAAGAAAAATGAAATATTATTAAGTGTGATGATTCTGAGCAAGGCTCTGAGAAAACGTCTGCGTTATAATCCAGGGATTTGAATAATCAGGTTGAAGATAATGGGCTGGGCCGGCCCGGGCGTAAATAGAGAGTATCCACTCATCCTCCCAGCGCTGAACTTAATGAACTTTTAATTGATGCGGTTTTGCAAGTCCTTTTGTCATGCAACAGAAACAAGCCTCTCTGCTGATGGGCCTGTTTTCCCGACTGGCTTCATATTGGTTTACAGCAGGCCCTAAGTACCATGTAGTTAGTTTCATGTGTCATATAAAATCTTCCCAGGCACAACGACGCCTGCAACTAAAACCTTAAGTGCATCCACAGGAATCACTCTCGAGCTTTGCACTTCCGTCTTAAGGAAGGAGGAGAAATTCAATCACTGCTGGCTTGACACACCGAAGACGGCGCACGTGTTTCTGCTTTTACTTGTCTCAAAAACACTCCGGCAAGGCAGGCTGGGATTTCTGTCGGTCTGAATAGCATCCCTGATATGACAAGGCTTTGAGTCACTCAGTCTGTCAGGCCATGTTGTTTCCCAGCCCAAGAACTATGATGCATAAATAGAGATATACCCTTGTGAGCCGGGTCATCTTTATTCAATGATTTGCTGATTTAAATGAAATGTGCCTGATCTTTATCTGACACAAATTCCCAATACAGTGCTGCATCAGCTTTGTAATGGGGAGCATCCTCACAAAGCGCTTGGCCCACTTTACTTCCCAACAACCATTAGTAACCACAGCTCAGGGACTGTAACACAGCAATCTGTTAAGGAGATAAATTATCAGATTTGGCACAGCACCCCCATCTCTCTTCCCTTTCATTTGTCTTACACCAGAAAAAAATATGATAATTAAATCATTTAGCTGAAACCATGCAGTGGCACAGAGAAGATGCGAGGAGAGGATCCTGTGTACCATCTAGAGTTAAAAAGAGAACTGATAATGGGACCAGTGGTGTGGGAGAATGTTGTGACTGGCTTCACACACTATGGCCAGACTCTGACCTCACATGGTGGCCATTAATCTCTTTACTTTTGCTGATGGACTGAGTCCATTACTCCATGATGCCATGGAACATGTCTTGTTTATGGCACAAGGGTATCATCAAAAGTAGCAACTGGCTGGCAGCTGTTGAAGTCATATATGTGTGCAGCTCCACCCGTCTGTCCACACATAAAAACAATGCAACACCTGGAAGCTTCACACACTTTCTGTCCGGGTCTGTTGGCACTTTACTGTCTCTTCTCCTGTAAAGAAAGCTAATGACACAGTTTTCCTTATCACTGTTATAAAATCATAAGATTGTTCTTCCCCTGGGCAACAATAACACCCTGACGGGCCTGTCAAGGTTCCAAGTCAAATTTAATGCAAAAGCGGGACCTGCAAAGCATTTTTTTTTCCCTTTCGTCTTTCAGCACATTGTGAAATGGGAGAAAACCCCATGAATTATCCACTCCTCTCCCATTTCACTAATGTAGCTCATTTGGTGTAAATTCATTTACTACTGTTTAACCATCCACCGTTTAAAAGGGCACTTCTGCCCCCAGCCCATCACACCGGTTTGTGCTCACTGATTCCCAACATACTCCCTACTTCAGTATCTTATTAATACTGAATTAACCAACAAGCCTGATTGCGAAGAATTAAAAAAGGATCTCTTTAAATTAAAAACCATCATTACCTTCGCTAGTCCACACATTTCCCTGTTAAAAACTCATTATAATAGGTTTTCTGTCGTCTATTTATTAGCTGTATCAAAACAGAGGTCTTAATATGAATGCATAATCCATAATTAAATTTTAAAAAACCACACTTTGAAAAAGGGAGGGAAAAATCTGCTAACCAAATTCATGAATGCTTGACTGCTCCCTAATTGCAATGCAATTATCACATGCTACGAACAAAGTGAACTCTAAAGCAAGTGATTATAAAACAAGGAAACCCGTGACGACCTTTTTAAATTTCCTACTTGAGGTACAGCTTTTCTCACATCGATACATATTTGATTTTAATCTGAACATCATTTTTCTAATCCTACAAAATTGGTACACGATGATTAGATTTCTTTCTTTCTTTCTTTCTTTTAAAAAAAAATAATTTTTTGCAAATCCATTGTTCATCAATTTTTAAATCACAACAGATGGACAGTTGACTAAGCCAGCTTTTCTCTAGCTATTTTTACTCACAGCACCCTTTCAAAGTATGCAAAATATCCAGTCACACCAGTCTTAAATGTATTTAAAAATATACACTGTGCAACGCACACACACACACACACACACACACACACACACACACACACACACACACACACACACACACACACACACACACACAAGTGGTTATTAAGAGAGTGAGGGGTAAATGTGACTTACTATCAGTGGGAAACCTCCGCCTGGGAGGATGACACAACTGCTCTATTCTGGCAGGGATGGATGAGAGACAGACTCAGAGCTCCTGGTCCTGAGCCCTCAGTCGCTCCCTGTACTTGTTCTTGATGTAAGTTAGGCTGGAAAAGCTCAGCTCGCACAAATGTGTCACTGAGAATAGAACTTGAAACTATTGGGTACTCCTTCTCCATTGATATCCAAAATGTGTCCAAAGCTTTGTCTCGAAACTTTTATTTTTAAATTGTGATCCTCCCTGCCAGTTGCTCCTGTGCCAGCAGCGTCACGTCTTTTGAGCTTCCAAGTGCACATGAACGTCAGGGTGGCAGTCTCAGTCAAACTGCGCAAAAGAAGAAACACAGCGATTAAATATTTTGTCAGCAATTTTCAGATGCCGAGAGATGCGGTCAGAAAGTGTACTGCTGTCCGAATGTTCACTGTTCAAGGGAAACATGTCAAGTCTGTCGTGTTCCGCGAAGGATCGTAATGCATTGCACATAAATGACAGCATAAATGCAATGTAGCTTTTCATTTAAAGTTTCTTTTTTTTCTTCCTAAAATTAATTCTATGATGTCAGCAAGATCAGAATATTTTTTTGCGGCACCGCTTACAAAGCCAGACAACACGCCCGGGTTGAGAAGTCGGCGCAAAGAGAGACAATATTTTCAGTATTTATTCTTCCTTTCTATCCTTAAAGACATCCCCAGAGTAGTAGCATTAGATGTTATCCCCGATTAAATATATGTATATGAATTAGATTTTAGTGGTCATTATTGTTATTCCCACATGCCATCACAACAGTTGAGAGAGCAGAGCAGGGCTCAGGCTGGAGACGCAGCAGCATTTTGCTCACGAGCCACCAGAAGCACAGGTGGTAGCGATATAGGCCAGTCCCCCAGGCTCTTGTTGCTGAAAGTTGTGTGTCTTGTATAGTGTCTGTGGCCATATGGTTGCCTGTCTCACTCTCTTAGCAGACACAGGCTGCTTTCTCTCAGTGCTGATTGTGGTTCCACGCGTCTCGCCATATGGAAGATGTTGTAGAGTTTGTTTTTCAGGGATGTTCCACCTATTTAGACTGATTGTATGAAGCCATACGCTCCCTGTAGATGTGCGCTTGTCAGCCTGTGGTGACATGGATTGGTCAGCATATAAATTGATACCAGGTGGGGATGTTTACAGTTTGTACACGGCGTGAAAGTGCCTTATACTTTCATGTTGTGGTACACATTTCTGCAGGTGGACTCTGGGACAGTGCAGCGCAGGAAAAGCAGCGATTAAGGGAGCGCCCTAGAAGTCTTGGATCAAAGTGAATTGCAGCATGGATCAGTGATAAATAATTGCATATTGATTTAGTTGTGCTTTCGCAACGTGAGTCCCCCCTTTTAAGAGAGGATCAAGCAGAGATCTCACAGGTGCACTTGAAGTATATGTTTTCATGTGAAGAACAGCATACAGTACACAAAAGGAGGTGCTAACCAGCTTAACAGACAAAACCCTCTTCTGTGATATGTTATGTGCCCACAGGCCTGACAGTGTTTGTGCTGAAGTCAACCTGAAAATCTGTTTTTATGAACAATTCTCTCTTGTTCTGTGTTTTAGATCCACGCTAGAAGAGCATTCCCATCACAGTCATCCTCTCTATGGTCACGGTGTTTGCAAGTGGCCCGGATGTGAGGCAGTGTTTGATGATTTCCAGTCATTCCTCAAGTAAGTAAAAATCATTGGAAGTGTGTGTTGTTGTTTTTTTATCAGAGTTTGTTCTAGCATTTGGTCGATTACACGTTTAGTGACCCTCAGTGACTCAGACGCCCCACTCCTGCAGCCGGTTGTTATTCCTGAGTGTGGGTATCTGGGTTGGTACTCTTTTTAACAAGGGTACAGCGGTGGGGTCTCCTTCTGAGAACGGCATGGGCCTCTAATTCCTGTGATAAGTGCAGTTCCCATGGTGATAGGGGCCGTTTTTCCCAAACAAACAACGGTAGGATGTTTATCTGTGGTAGCCTTCACTTAGGGCTCTCTGCATGTTTGCCCTTGTCACTGGATAGAGGGATTTGTGTGTGTGTGTGTGTGTGTCCACTTTTTCTCAGTGGTTTATTTGTCTTTCCTTCTCCTCTCTCATCCTTTACTTCTTTGACTTATTCTGTGGTTTACTGAAGGCCCACGCCTCAGCAGTATGTTAAAATGAACCATTTATACTGTACTTCCAGAGCTCCAGCTAAGTCGGTATCAGCTGCTGTGTCGCATCTTTCCAGAGTGAACTGCGTTACAAGTTTGACCCTATCCAGCTCGATACGGGCCTTTGTTTTTGCACCATGATTCTGTCAGAGTCGGTGCCCCTGGTTTACTAATCAGCCCTGTGTGCAGTGCGCTTGAGCTAATCCAACACATAACAGCGCCATGGTTACGGAGAGGATGAAAACATCTGCATTGTGGCAGCAGATCAATGGCTCACTGTCACCCCAGATTAGTCGCACTTTTAACAAGATATGACACAATTCCATTATCCTAAAACAAGCACTCAGCGAACACACGGGTTCCTCACAGACGCAGGAGATAAAGGTGCTGCAGAGGGAAGCCTCAAAGGCAGCTGAAAGTTGTGACCGTCTTTCTCAACAGTTTGAATCTTCTTTTCATTTTTAGATTTTTGTACTTAGATCCACTCGGAGCTTGTTTTTCCTCTAGAAATGTTCATCCCACAAGACTGTGTGGTAGTTACAGTACAGTCACTGTGCAAACAGAAAAAAGGCAGTTTTTGTTTTAATATAATAAACATCCTGTGACACAGACACACATATTTCAGCTTTGGGAGTGTCCTCTTATATCCATCATTATTTATTGTATTCTGACATTGCCTCACCCTTTGTTTATAAAAAGAGGGGAATTAAGTTCAGTGTGCCCGATAGAGCTCTGCCTTCAAAAGTCTCTAAGTGCACTCTGCTATGTTTTTACAAGTGTTTTTATCATGGCAACATCTTGTTTACTTTAGTTGCCTGCTCAAACTGCTTGGAACATGTTAAGAAAACATTTGGGGAGAGTCTCCACAAAGCTGCCTTTGTTTAACACCAGGCAAGAGAACGAGCAGCTCACCAAGGTGTTAACTCTCAAACCCTTAAGCACTTCCACATGAATCCTAGCAACTGATACCGTGGGCCTCCAAAAACCAAATCAAAAATAAAAATAAAGAATACATCAGGCATTATAATTCTCTTACAAAAGTCCCCAAAGGTTGGGGAAAAATATAAGAGAAAAGAGAGAGAGAGAGAGAGAGAGTGTGTGTGTGTAGTCAGCAGAACACAGTGTACCATGCACCAGAGAAAAAGGTAACACGACTTTAACGTCAACCAGATTTCAGCTCCACGTGCCAACAGTAACAACGAAGATGAATGAAATGTTGTTTTAAACTGTGTGTGTGTTTATTCTATCTTTTCAAGAAAACATTACATACCTACACGCACTGTCTTGATAAATACAAAACACCAAATCCCTGTTCCTGTTTTCGGGTTCAGCACACAGATGGGTGGGGTTTGTTCTTGGTTTTATGGGGGTCAAGGCCCTTCTTTTCAGTGTCCAGTCAGAGGTCAGACTCAGTGAAACACTGCAGTGCCCTCTAGTGCTGCACTGTCTGTCAGCTACTAACACTCCTCTCTCACACCTCAACACCACGTAGTAATTGTTTTGTACGTTATGCAGCTTTGTGCCACTGCAGACCGTATGAAAAACACAAGCTAAACACACAAAATGTCAAATAAAATATGTTAAAAACATAAAATTCAGGATTTTAATATTCTGTACTGTATTTTAACAGTTGATACTATAAAAATAATTACAATTTAAATGCATTAAAATGTCAATAGTATTGTAAAGATTTGTGATTTCATTTAAATTCTACCGAACACCTAAGATGATAAACCTTCCCTCAGAGACAGCCTTAAGCAGTCCGGTCTGTATAATTAGAAATTGTAACGAAAAGAAAAAAAATACTAGGCAAACTAACTGATATGTAAAAACCAAACCGTAACAGGAACGTCTATTTAAGTTGTTTTATTGTGGCAATTTACATTAGGGACTGTCATCCTGCCAGAGAGCGTTTTCATTTGAAGTCCAGAAAGTGACACATGCCAACGTTCATAGTCTCTCTCTATGTCAATTTCCCGTATCCCCTGCTCCCGTGTCCAGACACTCCTCTCAAGGCTGCATTAGGGCCATTTGAATATTTCATTTCCTATTAATTATGCACTGTGACTCTCCATGTCATTAGAAGAAATAAAGTGGAATGTAACAAAGGATGAAAAGAAGCGGGGCACATGTCTCCTATGAACAGAGAAATTCCAAAGCTGCTCACGTAGGCCACCCTTCATTGAAAATTCACTCTGTGCCAGTTAAATTGAAGTTGAAACGTCTTTACCTATTATTTTCCTCTTTGAAATTTAGTAAGATGTCCTGAAATGTTTACCAGTCTCTTTTTCCGACCTACTTAATTAAATGGGCATTTATTTGACTCAAACAAATGGAGAAGCCCAGAAGAAGTCTGAATTGATTTCAGCAAAGGGGGTTAGTGGCCACGCTTTCTTTAAACATGCCTTTTTAATTTCTTTTTCATCAAAATAATTAACTTCAACCGGTGAATGTATATCACAGTCATTTAAAAAAAAAAATTATTATCGAAACACAATAGGAGGACCTGAATGGGGGAAGAGACTGTATTTGCTATAAAGATTTAAATCATTCACCTCAAGGTTGAAAATACCTCAGCTGAGCAGAAACCTTCACATTTCAAGCAGAGCACTATCAATTTTCCTTCCCTTCTCTTGTGTCTGTTTCTGAGTGTCTGTGTGCTGTTTAATGCACAAATGTGTTGTCTGTGCATAAAGGAGCGACGTCAAATTTATTGGGCTATCATAACACCAGTGCTGCCACTGTTCCTTCACAGGTTGACTCTAGTGTTTTTGATTTGCAGTAAATGGCAGAAAAAGTGCATTTGAAAAGGCAGGCGTGTAACACACCTCTCTCCCGTCTGCCGGCGCCACTGTGTGCACACAGACATGGCTGGTGACAGTGACCTACATGGTCACTGAAGATGTGATATAATTTATGATATATATAATATATTGGATCCATTAGCGAGCATAATGAAGTAGTGAAATGAAAGGGTATTTGTGAAATCAGTTCAAACATCCTGCTCGGATTATGATTAAATGATTAATGAAATGCCCCTGCATAAGCATTTTCAAACAGTAATTCATGCGGCAGCTGATAAAATTCCTCCAATCATATTTCCTTCACTCGTGAACCTTATCTCCACCATTTTATATAAATCACAGGAAGAAAAAAAAACCCGTCTGCTTCCCGGCGAGCTACTTATTTAGATTAGTTATAAACGTACAGGAAAAGAGAACATCTTCTCTATATAAAATAATCATGCATAATTATATCCATAATTCAAGTTTGTGACAGATCCCATCTCCTTGTCCTGTTGTCCTCGGCATTTAGTCTGGCTTCATTCACATTCTCTTAACTTCAATGACATAATTAGCAGACGAAAAAACCAAACCAAAACAAACACACAAAAAAGACATTTTCAACAAGGCAAAAGGAAGCTGGAAGTCAGACTTTAAATTCCTCTATCATTCGTGAGCCGTAATTGGAGCAGACATGACTGTCATAAAATAAATAATCAGAGTCGTTCCTGTACGTTACAAGAAGTATTTATTATGTCTCTGCAGATTTTGTGTGTGTAATTGCTGCAGTATACTGTCAGTCTTCATCTCTAAATAATACTTATCAAAACGTTGCTACATATTTTCTATGCATTGTAATTTTCTTAATTAGCAGTTTGTATCATTAAACCAGAAAACACAGGACTTCCCTCTTCCACCTAAGAGGCTGCAGAAGGTGATGGTCAAACTGACATCAGATTTCTCGTGTGTTTTTTTTTTCCAGGCATCTTAACAATGAGCACGCCCTGGATGACAGAAGCACGGCCCAGTGTCGGGTGCAAATGCAGGTCGTACAACAGCTGGAGCTGCAGGTATTGTGTCTCCGTTTGTTTTGGCCCAAATATTTGTGTCTTCTTCTGCTGACATTTCCTCCATGTCTGCCGAACCCCTCCCTGTCCGTCTGATATCAGTCACGGGGTCACTCGTGTGTGTGTGTGTGTGTGTGTGTGTGTGTGTGTGTGTGTGTGTGTGTGTGTGTGTGTGTGTGTGAGTGAGAGGGGTGGAGGGGGGGCAGCAGAATCATTTTGTGCATTTGCAAGTAATCAGTCATTAAAAATGTGTTATGTATGCATGACAGCCAGGAAAAGATATATGAAGGGCCCGGGGCTAAGTAGAGAAGATAATTACATTTTGAATTTTACTGGGTTTTAAAGTTATTTATGACTTTTAACTATTTTGCACCAACAATAAAACACTTGGTGAAATGGTTTGGCAGCAGTCTGGTTAGCTGCTCAGCACTGAGAGACTGCAGAAAAATTTTTGGTGATCAGTGGTCATTATATTTATATGTGTGATCTTTCATTGCCCTTTTCTGGGAGGGAAAAAAAAATCTACATGTGTACATTAAGAGTCCACTTATGGAAAAAGACATGGCTCACCGTCATTCCATTAGGGGGACACTATAATGGCCAGTGTGTCATACGTGTGACGATATTGGGTTAAATGGTGAGTATGACCACTATACTAATGTAAGGCTGCACTTATTTATTATTATAAAACCCACCATTCCATTAAACTGTACATATTTTATACTGTGTAGCTGCTGCTACAGGATCAAATGCAATGTATTCCAGCATTTTCTTGTTCACATATTAACCACATGAAATCAGTTACAATAAATATCAAACAGTCGTGGTTTACAGTATGTTCAGCTTAAGCAATGAGAGTTCAGTTGCCCCAGCATTACGCCATACCAGCATCCTGTTATTTCTGCTCTGGTGGTGTGTTATCCAGAGGGATGGCATGAAGGTCTATCAGGCACAGACTTCCTGTGCATGCAGCCTATCACCATGATTTAAGCTGGCAGCAAAGACAGTTCTTAGTTTCAGACAGGTATAAGGAGGCCTGGGCTTGTTATTAGCAGAATCTTTTAACCTTGAATTGGAGACAGTAGATTGTCTGAAGTGCAGAGTTGTTGACAGCTTCCAAAAGCATTTTTAAACAAATAACAAGATGTTCTCAAGACCAAAACCATCAATTTGTTCCAACATGCTGATTTAAAAAAAAAATATGCCTTCACTGCAAAGGAATGTATGAAATTAACATGTAGAGAAATAGATTTTTTTTCTCCTTTTGTTGATAAAAAATTGAATGTGTTCTCTTTCCCTCATTACAGCTAGCGAAAGACAAAGAGCGTCTGCAAGCTATGATGACGCACCTTCATGTCAAGTCCACGGAGCCCAAAGCCACCCCACAGCCGGTGAGCAGCAACCCTGTCATACGTCTTGCTCTTGTCCCTCCTCCATCCTTTTGTTTGTCTTAATTGGCACACATGTATTCATTAATCCCTTCCTCCATCTTCTTATTTATCTGCTAAATAAAAACAGCTGTTCTCTTGAGGGAGGCAGTAAATATTGTTTGGACCACATCTGCTGACATCTGAGATTCAATTTAGCGCCTGTGATGAACTGGATGCACGCTCAGTAACAGCCTCAGCCCCAGAGAACCGATGCAGACAAGAAAAAAGAAACATAATAATAACAACATACATTGATACATAGATAAAATTTAGTATTTATTTTAATGCTTTAAAAAGAAAAGTATTTTCATGCCAGACATTTATCTAATAAAAAACGACAACAAATTCATGCCGATACATGTAGGATAATCAAAAAAGATCAATAAAATTAAACAATATTAAATAAAATTAAATGAAAGACATGACGTAATATATTAAAATTGTGATATTTCAAATAGGGGCTTAAACGACCATATTTTTTATAAATATATGATGTATTTACATTCTCAGATTTCTAGCTGATGTCATTTGAAAACATAGGTGGTGATATCACCTGCTGCTTTTGATTTTAATGTAGATTTTTTAAATTTGATAAAAGATGCTTACATGTTGATTTAAACATTTCAGCAGCATTTTCTTTTACATGAGATTAAGTTGTAGTTTTAACATAAATGTTTCCTTTCTTTCTTTTGGCATCAAGGTCAACAGCAGAATGAAGAGTAAAGGATGAGAAAATATTTTTATGAGTGATGCAGCAAGATGTGCTGCTGATGAATTTCTGAAAATCTGAACAAAACCAACAGCGGATCAATTTAGTATCTTCTCGACACATTCA
The DNA here is from genome assembly GCA_037577475.1 of Chaunax sp. Z400. NCBI lineage: Eukaryota > Metazoa > Chordata > Actinopteri > Lophiiformes > Chaunacidae > Chaunax > Chaunax sp. Z400. The sequence goes on from CM075185.1 coordinate 8,073,136, forward strand.
AGACATCGTGATTATCGCTCTTAATAAATGCCAAGCCATAAAGCCTGCTGCTTAATCCATATCCTATAGGGGCAAAGGCTTAACATATGGCGTTTAAGTGTCTGTGCTATTTTGTCATGTCTAAGAAGGGGCCTCAGCACCATATTTCAGTATATATGACACTTCATTCATAGAGCCAAATGTGTTAAGAAGTACAATGGTCATTTTACTGCAGGGTGTGAATGTGAAATCATGCACACACCATGCACAACACACAAGTAAGAGAGCGGAGCAGCTTGGATCATTTATTTACAGTCAGAGAGGTGTCTATTGATGTGCAGAGGCTGCATGTGCGCTCCACGCAGCGCAGCCCGTCAACATAAAGCGCCTGGAGATGTCGAACGACAATAGGCTGCCTGTAAAAGCCGTGCCTGTGTCACACACACTGATTGTGGAGATTAGAGTGCAAAACGAGGGCTCTGACACGGGAACATTTGTATATGAAAAGTGGTAGGGGTGGCAGATAGCATCTTGAGTTCACTACCTCTCCTCTCTTCCCCGGGGCCTGTGAGAATGGCTGTGTCAGGGCTCAGTGTTAGCACTCTGAAGGGGGCAGGCTGGGATTTTTATTCAAATAAATAGACTCCCATTCTCCAGCTCCACTTCGCCTGCTGCGAGCTGCTATGAAATGCTATGATAAATATGTCTGGCTTCAGCTGGGTGATTGCTGGACTTATAGGTCAGGGCCCCATGGCCCCATGGCTTCAGTGGAACTGTAGCATCAGAGGTTGCCACCAAAAGAGGAGATGCATTAATATATTCTCAGAGCTGTCTGACGATGCAGTCGCTCTGAAGAAGCAATTGTATCCTTCCAGTAAAGACTAGTTATGCTTTTTTTTCTGCTGCTCTGTGCTGTTGCATATAATAAAGGCATGGACAAGTAGCCAGCTGTCACAGCCCAGTGGCTCAGATGAATTGGCTGGTTTATATTTAGTTATAATTAAAGACAAACCAATGGATTCTGTGCATGCACGACGTCAGATGAATAGGACTTTTATTCTTCTGAGGTGGATGGGGGGTGGGTGGGGTGAACACAAAATGTGCCACATTAGCAATGCTTGTGTATGTTTGTATTTGCCTCTCAGTGTGTGGGTGGGTATCTGCCCACGGTGTCACTAAGCATTCTTGTCAGAAATCTGACCTTTTACGCCATACATAATTAAGGAGGGACTTTTTGTTTATTTTCTTTAGCAGCTTGCCGAGTCAAAGCCAGTATAATTAGATCACCAATTACCATTTAATTAATTTCAGTCTGAAGTCTCATTTTGTCTAGGCACTGGAGTGAGCCCAAATGGTGAAGCAAACAAAGGCAAGGCTATTACCAGCCTGTCTGGCCTATTGTGTAAGCCTCTCTGTGTTTATTGCCAGGGAATATGGATGAAAATGAAACAAAGCCCGCTAATCCACAGGAAGAGGAGTCAACACCACAGCCCCATTCTGTTGATAGCATTGTGTCAGAAACACGCGAACCCGAGTGTGATTTATTTTGCTGGTGAATCAGAACAACACGTCTTCTGCTACTGTTGGTGACGACGGCCTCTACATTTGTGCATCCCAGCAGTAATCCAAATTATTTGGGGAGACTCAGCCAAAAGGCTATGGTTCATCTCCAAAACATAAATAGACACTGTGCGGACTTGGACACATGTTCTGTTTCTGACAACATTTTAATATTTAGAATTTAATAAGGTCCTTTTAAAAATAAGAAAAACAATAACACACGAATTAATGATAAATAAAACAAACCAAATATTCTAAATATAATTAAATATTATGACAGTGTTATGTCAACACTGAATTCTGGTGATTTCTGATTCTGATACTCTGATATTACACATGCTGGTATTACTTGATGGCTGAACATTATCTGCTCTGCTACTTACAGTCAGATGTCTGTTCACGTTTAACTGTCTGCCATCGAACCCTTCATCACCTCCATGACATTATCAGCACAGATCATTCGTCTGATCTCCTTGTAGTCAACAAATGACGTCACGGATGTCATGTGTCCGACCAGTACAGTCACTCGTCTTTCCCCAGCCACCAATTTCTCACTCTGTGTATTTTCTCTTCTTTCTTTCTCACAGTCCAAAGTCATGTTTAATTCGGAAACTGGCCTCTTTTTGCAAATTAGCAATTAGAACAATTTTGTTAGAAAATGTATCTGTGTCATTAGTTTTCCTGCCAATTAAGAGCTAGAGGTCAGGCTAGAATTTTCCACTTGACTGGAGGCTTGGCACTTGGCTTGAAGCTGCCATAGCTGCTGGAAACCATGCTTTACCTTCGGAGCACTTGCTATAATTAGTTTACCTTGTAGCCACTATTACTTAAATCCCATCCTTCTCCTTTGCCCACTCAGCACATCCTCACATGCAGGACACAGTGAAACCAAATATTCTGTACATAAGGGTGTCCATAAAGCCACTGCGAGTCTTCACCACGGCCACCGTGGCCCTGATATCAGTCAGATACAGAAGTTAATCATCACATCAACTAATTAGAGTCCTCACAATACAATTTAAGCTCGTAATTAGCCCAGATTGGCTTCTTCCTTTAGCTGCTTTATTAGCAGGGCTGCTCAGTTGCGGGTGACGATCACACTGTCGTTGTTTCAGGCCGCCGATCTTCCCTCACTCGACTCAGCCCTTTACCAGTAACCATGTTGTGGACCAACAATGTGGGTGGTGGCTGAGGTTCGGGGTCACTTATCCAACAGGACAAGAGGAACAAAAAGATTGAACAAGATGCATTGAAACAGAAAGCAGGGAACAGGCCTGACACGGCAGAGAGAGAGAGAGAGGGATGAGAGCAGAGCGCAGTGAAGAATAGAGGAGGTGGAGGAGCGGGCCTCTAGGGTTCTTTTCCAAACATTTAGCAAATGTTCATGGATCATCTCAGAGCCCACCTGCAATTAGAGAGGAGATATGCATAGGCAATGAGGCGTCAGAGACACAGGCCTAATTAACTGTGATGCTGTCTTTCTGTCTGTTTGGTCTTCCTCTCCTCAGCTCAACCTGGTGTCCAACGTCACGTTGTCCAAGTCGGCCCCAGAGGCCTCTCCTCCTCTGAGCCTGCCCCAGACCCCCACCACACCCACGACACCCCTAACACCCCTGTCCCACACCCACTCTGTCATCACAGCCAACAGCCTTCACAGCATAGGCCCCATGCGCCGGCGCTACTCGGAAAAGTACAACATGCCCATATCTCCAGGTACTGCACAGTGAACATGCACCCTCACATGCACAAATAAATGCATGGAGCTGCACATCTCATCCTAATGACTGACTGCAAACCATGCATACTGTATGTGTAAACACACACCCATGTAAGCATGTTATAATTTGTGTTATCAGCCACTGATAGGACACCTGATCATTTTAGTCCACGTTGACACAGTTTGTGTTTGTTTCCCTGTGTGCAGATATCAGTCAGAACAAAGAGTTCTACATGAATGCAGATGTTAGACCGCCGTTCACGTATGCCTCATTAATAAGACAGGTAAGTGCTCTGCTGTGTGTTTGTTAATCAGGGACTGAAACAACCTCCACCATGTCTAGTTATTGTAAGAAATACAGCAGATATAGACTCAGCTATTTAGACTGTCACAAACTATATTGGTTCCACTTATTTTTCTAGTCCTTCCTTGTTAAATTTCAAATACAATTTAGACAGAGGAGCAGATTAACCATCTTCAAATGAGTGCAAGAATGCGTACAGGATTCAAAAAAACAGCCACATACGACAATTGCATTTGATTAAGCATTTCAGTGGCTGTGATTATAACCAAATTCATTTCACACAACAGTAGGGATGAACCTTTTTTTAAGATGGCCAGTCAATTATTGCTTGGCCGCAGTAATCTGGGATCTCAGGAATTAATCTGAGCCGACCATAATTGCTGCCCTGTAATCTGCCTGTGAAATGTTTTTGCTTGCCCTTCATTTACAGCCACGAAAGGCAAATATATTCAAATCTGCCATTTTGAATGAAAAGTGCAGAAGATTTCCACTTCACTCAGTTTCTTTGCTGTTGCCTGTATTTTTCTCCAGAGAACACACACAAACCTGCATGCCTCTTGTGAATTATTGATCATTTTATGAAGGCAGCAAAATTGTAAATGTTTGTCTCTGTCACTGTACCTCATCCAGGCAATCCTCGAATCTCCAGAAAAGCAGCTAACACTAAACGAAATCTACAACTGGTTCACACGAATGTTTGCATATTTTAGGCGCAACGCAGCGACGTGGAAGGTAATTCTGCTGTTCCCTGCTTACTTCTTTAAACCAGAAGGAGACTTTGTGTTGATGTTTAAATGATGGCCAGACATAATACCTTAATAAATGTGCCTCTTTCCTGACACGTAACAATACTCCACTCACTCTTTCCAAATGAGCCGCCCTTTAAACAAACATGAACCACGTAGAAAAATGAACAAGAGGAATATGTGCATGTTTGTGGAGAAGAAAAACGAGAGAAAGTGAGAGAAGAAAAAAAAAAGTCAGTTTTCAATTCCCTGTTATATGTAGTGTTGTTCTGGTGGTGGGTATTAGTTTAACAGAGCAGTGCTCTGCCAGTGACTCCTGCCCAAGCCTCTCACACTCACATCTGAAGGGAACACTGGTTGTTTTCCACTAGCCAACACACACACACACACACACACACACACACATGCAAGCCTAGAAGTACCAAAAAAACAACTATATAAAGATTTTTAAAAAGCTGATTGCTAGATTCAGAAAGTGAGATTTAAATGAGATGATGATGAAGCACTGAAAGTCTCTCCTCAGCCAGAGCTGATCTTTCTCATGCAGACACCACCCTGCTCCACCCTCATCCTCCATCAGCTCCAACATTAACTGACTGATTGGTGTTGTATACACTGGGTTCCACACACACACACACACACACACACACACACACCTAGCATAGACACATGCACCCAGCACTGCTCCTGGAACGACAGAGGAATGATGTAAACTGTATGCAGATGATTTGGACCCTAGATTTAAGTTTTAAAAGCTCTTTCTCTTCACATTGTAAATTAGAAATGTCTAAATGACCTTTTCTAGTTGGTACAAATACTATAAATGAAAAGTTAGGTGTCTGTATCTTACAACGTTTGCCCCCTGACTGATTTACTGTACTGATAGCAACCTTTTCTTTCTCTCTTTGTTTTTACATCAACTGCAGAATGCAGTCCGGCATAATCTTAGTCTTCACAAGTGTTTTGTGCGGGTAGAAAACGTAAAAGGGGCTGTGTGGACAGTCGACGAAATAGAGTTCCAAAAGAGACGGCCTCAAAAGATCAGTGGGTAGGTTTGGCCTGTCTAATCCTTCGCTGATGGGAAGAGGCTGCTTCTGCTTCTGCTCCTGCCGCTTCATCTCATTGTCTGTGTGCCATAACATCCATGGTCCCCGCTTGCTTCGACGCGCCTCCCCTTCATGCTTTCAGGAGCCCTCTGGTGATGCCTCAGAACCCTCAATGGCTTGTTTTTCATTTTGATCCTCACCCTCTGCCCTCCTTCCTGTGTCTGTCTGTGTATGTCCGTCTTCTGTTTCTGTCCTGTCGATCACTGCATCTGCATCTGGCTGTCCCCGCCCCCTCCCCCCTGCTGTTTTGCTTTCCCAGGGTGCCATTCGCACCAACCTTTCCCTGCATAAGTGCTTTGTGAGAGTAGAGGATGAGTTTGGGTCCTTTTGGACTGTTGATGATGAGGAGTTTAAGCGCGGCCGCCACATACAGCGAGGTCGCCCTCGGAAATACGCCACTGATGAGAACTTTGACGAGCTGCTCGTACAGTAAGCACTTCCTCCCGCTCTGCAAACCCCAGAGGCCCAGCCCCCCTGCATGCCCTCCCCCACCTCCCAATGTTGTCATCATGCTTTTTGTGTTTAGCTCGCCATCCATTCTGCTCCATCAACTGGTTCTCTCTTTCCTTGAAATGCAAAGTGTTGAAGATACTTGTGTGGTATTGTCAAGTGATTGGACATCTTAGAACTATAGCCTTAATAGCTACATTACGATATCAGCAAATGTGTTTAGTTCTTATACAAAGTGCATTGATTTCTTTTTATGAAATCAGATACTGTAGCTGTGGAATGCATGCTAGGTGAGACACGAGTCTGTGGTTTGTAATTTAATTTTTCTGTTTGCAGCAGTCCGGCCTTAGTGAAGAACATTCAGACCAGCCTGGGCTATGGTCCGACCCTCTCTGCTGCCTTCCAGGTAAAAAGAAAGCGATTCACGTCTCCTCTCCATTCTTTGTTTTGAAGGGGACGTTTGAGAAGAGTGATGTGCAACTGAGAAAGTGTTGACGACTCTCCTCCTTTCTACATCTGATTCTTCGGCTTTGCTTTCCAGGCTTCAATGGCAGAAAACAACATACCTCTATACACTACTGCTTCCATCGGAAGTCCCACCCTCAACTCCCTGGCCAACGCCATCCGTGAGGAGATGAATGGAGCGATGGACCATGGAAACAGCAATGGCAGTGACAGCAGCCCAGGACGCTCGCCTCTGTTAGCTATGTGAGTGGCACACACACACACACACACACACACACACACTCATGCACACACACACACACACACGCTCTCTACTTCCACTGCAGTCTGTAAGAGAAGAGAGGACGGATTTCAGCTGCCTCCTCCACTGAGACAGAACCCTGTAAATACATTTAGACAGAAAGTCATTTCAGTGCCGACCGACAATGCTTTAAAATCACCTAACACATGGCATTAGATGAAACAAACAATACAAGGAGATAAAGAGGACAATAAATGAAATGCAGAAGGATGATATTGAAGGGGTGTGTGGGGTCATGGCCAGAGCTGTGGCTGGCCTCCCTGCAGGAAAGGAAACTCCACCTTTTTGAAGAAAGAAAGGGCCGGAGCGCCTCTGTTATTTTAACAGCAAGTTTATGAACTTTCCTTTATGTGTCCTGCTGTCTGTCTGACTCCATGCCAATTTGTTAAAATATTTACAAAACGCAGAGTGACAGAGCCGTTGGCCCTGACACAGTGAAACATTAGCCGAATACCTTCAGAAACGCCTCTAAGCTGCTGCAAGAAAAACAACACAAAAGCATAATTAGTCTGGAGGACGTCCTCCAAGATTCTCATGTAGGAAAGTTGCGGTTGGGCCTGGAAAACCGCAGCTCCCCGTTCACTTGTTGTATAGGAGTGTCTGCTCAGTTGTTTGAAGCCTAAAATAATACAGCACACGCTGCATCATTTCCAGATGTGGGGGCAGACCACCAATGTATGGCGCGGGTAGACTCAGGGATGGCCTCCTGAAACGTCTGCGCTTTGGGGTAAATTCTGCCTGAAAACAAAAAAAAAAAAAAGGTGCAATAATGAGTTCCTGGCCAAATGGAGGAAAGTGCCATCCCTAATCATTGTGAACATAGCTCTGAGCATGGCTGTGGAACAGGAAAGGCAGAGACAGGATGGGTGTGCTGGCCTCAAGGCAGCCTGCTTCTCCCTCTGCCCCTCTGCTTCTATCTTTAGGCTGATGGAACGTGGAGAAACTCTCCATAATTATCTCTATAAGCTTTATTCAAGCATAAAACGAGTTCAATCTGTTTTCTTTTGCTTTTAAAGAACTTAATTCTCTTATTAGCAAAACATACCCGGTGCTTCATGCACACGGATTGAGCCTTAGATCATTTATTATGTAGTCACACCGTTACTGGGAGCCTCCTCTTGCCCAGGGAATAAGCAATAAACTAACATGCAAGAAATCTCCCTGTGTGAAGCATTGACTCACACTGTTTGAAATACAAGTTCATCACCACCGTTAACTGTGCAACAACATGTGTTGTCCACATGCGCCAGTGTTGCTGCTTGTTGACAGGACGTTGCTTTTTAACACTGTAAGGAAACCAGAGCACTCCTCCGCAAACAGCTCGACGAGAATCGGGCATCCAGAGACGGCTAATTATAAGCAAAGTGTAGAATCAGCATGCAGTTCAATAGCATAATAATAACAATTTCATGTCTGCCCTGCAGCCACAGAGTCGGACCTGAGGCAACAGCACTTGTGGAGTTACTTTGATGTGAAAATGATAGAAAAGCTGACTTTACTTTTTCCCCTTTTTATAATTCACACACAAAATGTGTCGGCTCATTAGCATACGAGTGTCTCCATCACAATAGCGAATCATATATGGGCTTTGGTGATGAAGAATTTGCCAGTTGTCCCTTGTTGTTGTAGTAAATGAGCCCGGTGCCTCATCTTGACACCGCTCTACCTCCACAACGGCAGCCTGGCACCGCGGGTTAGAGCGGCAAGTCCCCTGCAGCTGCTCATAATGTTTTCAGCTTTTTTCCCCCCTCCTTTCTGCCACAGCCAGGCCTCCTCTCCCCCCTGTGCTTTATTCCTGCTCTGTTTCTGTAATGAGAAATTTGGCAGATCTCATCTCTTTAGTGGCTCCTTTGCCCAAGCTGTGAGCTGGAGGGTGGGGCGGCCTCATGTTTTTGCCTTGTTTACAAGTGACAGCGTTATTATTCTCATAAGGGTTCTGTTTCTTATCACAGTGTTGTGCCAAGCGAGCCGCTGCTGCTCTCCTTGTGCGCCTTTCCTGCCAGCGCTTTTCTTCCCTTATTGACACTTGGTTGAAAATATGCATTAATTCTGGAGTTTAAAGCATGTACAGCGGTGTCTGGTCGCTGTGTTTGCTTGAAGTTGATTAATGATAGAAGCCGGCTCGGGGTCGTCCTCTGGAGACCCGCCTCGCAGGTTGTGCATGTTAACGAGCAGGAAGGGGAACACACAGAGCGTCGCTGATCCTCCGCCACCAGGAGGCTGACAACAGCAGCCCGCTCCTCCGCTCAGTCCATTCTTTCCTCTCCTTGTCTCACGTTGTTAATCTTCCTCATTTATCAATTCTAAGTGAATACCCTGTTGTCGGTTACCGTGAAAATAAAAAGCCTGCAGCTTTGCTGGGATTGGAATACCTCAAAAGAAAGCTGAAATTATCATCAGCACCAGTGAGGGGCCCCATCACAGTCTCACTGAAGCCAGACATTTGTTTTTGTTCCCCTGTTTCCTTCTTTATAAACAGAATCAGCTCAGGTCTGTATCATTTTGCGCCTGCATGTATGAAAGGTTATTAAAAAAAAAGGTAGGGGGGGGGTTTAAGAAAGTTACAGATTTATCACAGGACTCAGAGCTACATTTTTTGACTCTGTGCTCCTCCTCCAGGCATCACATCAGCGTTAAGGAGGAACCACTGGACCCTGAAGACCACGAAGGGCCCCTCTCCCTGGTAACGACTGCCAATCACAGTCCGGATTTAGATCACCACAGAGATTACGACGACGACCAGGGCCACGAAGACATGCTGTAAAGCCAGCAGTCGCCCCTCCCCGGCCTCAGAGGCAGCGGCAGTCTGGGTAATCTGCGAGGCAAAAAGCGCTCGGCAGATAACAAACACTGAACTGCAGTCTCAGCCACTGAAGACAGTCCTCAAATGTCTCCTCACGAACTTTGTAGTGCCATTACAACACAGAGAAAACACAGAATACGCCCCAAATGAGGGATTTCTTTTTCTGATTACTTTCTACTTTTGATTCGATTAAAGCTTAAAAAGTGAAAACAAACTTCATTTCTACTCCTGTGTGGGATCGGACTCGTTTGGTACGGGGGCGACACATTCGCAGGCGGAAACCCTCGCCATGCAGCCGGGATGGACTTGCACTTTGCAAGAGGGGTTGTGTCTCTTCCCCCCCACCTCTCCCTCCCTCTCTCTCTCTCTCTCTCTCTCCTTCCCTCTCTCAGACACACATCTGACCACAAACTCAAGAGAGAGAGAGAGAGAATGACTGATGTTTAATTTACACAGTGTGTGAGGGAGAGCGAGTGCGGACTTGTGTTCATTGTCACTGCCTTCAATGCGTCTCATTGGTTTGATTCCATCTAGGGTGGGAGGGATGTGGTGTTTTCATTTGGGTGTATTTTCTGTTGGGGGTGAGAGGTTATAAAATATCAACATAATGTGTTTTTTTTTTCTCCATTCAATGCTGTTATTGATGTTGCATCTTTTTTTGTGTTCATTTCTTTAAGATGATCAGACCTCATGCCCATGCTGTGGAGATTCTGTGTGGTCAGCACTTGATGATGAATGTTTATGATTTCCTTTCATGTTGTTCTTTTAAACACACACATGAAGCAGGATGTCGGATACCAAGTAGTATTTTTCTGTCATTTATTCCACAATCTTCCAAAAAAAAAAAAAAGAAAGAAAAAAAAAGTCACCACTCTGATGTGTAGCCCGTCCCTCACCCCCTCCTCCCTCTTCCTTCCCCCTCCTCCTCCACCTGCACATGAAGTCCATTGGCAATGCACTACTAATAATGAAGGCTCTCTCCACGCATCAATGAAGTTTAATTTAAGATGCGAATGAATGACAGAGAAATCATGCAGGTTATGATTTATCCTTATGAAATTAGACTTTAAAACAGCCCCACATGGCAGAGCCTGTTGAGCTGCAACAGGATTTCTGATCATTTACAAGCTCCCTGTTTTTTTAAGGGTAAATGAAAATGTCAGGTGTGCACCGGCAAAGATAATGATTTAGACCAACTAATTGTGATTCCTGAACACAACTGTCATTGTGAAGCAAACGTGCCTGCTTTTCCATGCTGTAACTTCATCCCAGTGCTTGAAGATAAACGTGCATTCCCTACAGTTTTATTTGAATCATTCGCATGGCGAGTTTTTAAGTTTTTGGTGATCGGATGAAATGCTAATTTTCTTTCATCAAGGGAAAAAGTACCAAGACTTGCAATAATAAACATCGCACATTCCAGCATTTGACAGCCATCATAACGGACCCAAACATTCAGTACATGCCATTAAGGGAATGTGGAAACCTCGAGGTTCAGTGTCACCCAAAAAAAAAAAAATAGTTGCAGTCCACAACATTGAGCCCAGTGGGATCCACATTTGGTTTTGTCATCCAGCCACTAAAATTCCAGCTTTGGTAGGGAATCAAATTTGAAAGAGACAATGAATTTCAAGACTGCAATCAACCACTTTTATTTTTTTTAATTTATTATTAGTGTTATTATTATTATTATTATTATTTCATGTTTTATTTGGCTTTTTTTAAGTTGTGGATGTATTTTAATAACTTGTCCTGTTATTACCAAAGATAAACTACAAAGTCGATGTTGTGTGTTCCATGCAATAGCAGATGAGGCCAAATATCTCCTCCATTCTCTCCCATTGGACGATCGAGCTGGTGGCAGATCGAATCGAGGAAAAAATGCTCCTGAAACTGGTGTTTTCATTCATTTTAATTAAAACCAAAGGGGGTTTGTCTCGAACAGGACAGCTGCAGTAATGCTTGCAGTGACCAAAACCGAACGGTGTTGACAGTCTGACGATGTGATGACCAAATTAGGGAAATGTTTTCTCTTTGGGCCAGTTAGTGGAGCTTTTTGGCCCGGAGCAGAGTTGTGTTCGACATAAAGGGTATGTAGATAAAGGAAAAATATACTGGTAAATGGAAAAAAGCTTTGCAGAGAACAATGTGAAACGGATTCTATACTTCAACTGGACCACACAATTAAATGTTTCTCTTCTTTTGATCCTTATTCATGTGTATCCTTTGTAATGATTGTATGCCACTTTTAGGGATTTTAGCATCTGTGTTAAATTGGCAAGACTTTATGATTGTGTTTAGTTTCTGTCAACTTATTACTTTTTATATTAAAAAACACTCCTGTCAACTAATAAGCTGGGTACAAGGTACTTTATGTCAGTTATTATTATTAGTAGTATTTTTTTTAAAATTCACAGCTCATTAATTAAAACGGAAAAGGGCAATCTGTGGTTTCCAGAAGATGTATTTCATATCCAGGCAGCTCTGGGGTGGGTCAGTCACAGCCAGGCTAGGATCGTGAGAACAAGGCCGAGCTCCACGAAAAGAAAAAAAAAAGAAAAAAAAGTCCTCTGGCTGGTTTGTTTGGTATTGAAAAAGGAGAAAAAGTGCTGGTAGATTAGAACATTCTCAGCATGTGTAGCTTGACATTACTAAAGATAACAGCATGAGAAAAGCGTTTGTAGGCATACCTCAGTTCAAACCTGTAGGGAATGATTCAATAAATGAGAAAAAATAAACATTTCATTCAGTTGCACTTAGTCTTGTCTTGCATGTGTAGTCTGATAACGTAGAGAAAATTACAAAAGAAAAAAAAATGAAATTAGATCTTGTTTATCTTAAAGGTTTCATCCTTTTTGCCAAACCAATGCAAACCTCAGGCCTTTTGTTCACTGAAATATCCCCCAGCTGTGTGTGGCACCATTCATCCTGTCAAAGTCTCTTCTCTGATGTACTGATGGGGTTTTTTTGTGTGGGTTTTTTTTTTTAAGGGCGTTCCAACGTTAGGTTGTACATACATGTCAGTATAACCTTTGTCTTCTCCTCTCTCTCTCTTTTTAAGATAAAAAAATACATTTGTGTTATGATGTTTGCTTTATCGCGACTGCTTTGTATTAACTATGAAATAGCTATGAGAAAAACTGCTGTATGTATTGGAATAGCAAACTGTGCTGCAGATGTATTTTACTTAGTAATCCTTGCTTTAAAAAAAAAAAAAAAAAGAGAAAAAAAAAATCACATCATCCACGCAGGCATCTGGGTGAGCTGGGCCGGGGCAGGCTGGGGGGGGGAGATTATCCCCGATTTTGGATTTTAAACTGTAATATAGAAAACAGACTTTTCTCTGTTATCATTGACCTAAGCATTTTGTACAGATTTTTTCCCTCTTTGTGTTAAACTGTTTTTTGATACTTCCTTTTGATGGTCCAACCACTGCCTTCTGTGGCTGTATGTTGAAGATTACTGCTCTGAGAAAAGGGCAGACAGGTATATTTCCTCTACGAGACGGAGATATCTTGCATGACTAATCCCAGGGTCACAGAGATGGGAGTGGGGGGAGGGGGGGGGGGGGTATGGTTTAAGTGGTCAGTAATAATATAAGGGTGTATCAATCTAATGATATTTTATATGAAATTAATAGGAAAATGAAAAATATGCAGTGCCAAGATGTAAAGAATATTGTTAAAGGCTGTCTTTTTTTTTCTTTCTTTGAAAAAATTCATTTCACTCACGCATCAAAGATGTGTCCTTCGCATCCATGTCATGTCGGTAAAACAAATCTGTTCGGCATCAAGATATTTATATTTTTATCTCAAGGGTCATTGTAAATGAGTCAAACCAAGCACAGCAGGCAGGTAAAAAGACGCTGTTAATGCCCTGCAAACTGCGGCCCTGTGGCATCAGATCCCCCAACACCATACCATGGCATCCGAGCTAAAACACCATTGTTTCATCCGTCACCAAGCATTCATGTCCCTCTCTTTCTCCCCCTCTCACGCCACACTTTGTTCTTCCACATGGAGGAGGAGGGGGAGGGAGGGAGGGAGGGAGGGAGAGCAGAGGGGAGGGGGTGCGACCGTGGAGCTGTCATGGTGCGCTCATCCTGCAGCGGCTTCTCTTTCTTTTTCTTTGAAGATGTACTCTGTAGTTTCTTTCTCCTGCTCTTTTTTTTTTTATAGAGAGATATTATTGCTCATCACTTCCATCAGTCTGTAACCTCTTCATCATTCCTCGTCTGCCTGATGCAGACCACTCTGTTGTAGTCAGTGACGATGACTGACATGAGCATTCTAAACATGCAATAAAATGCTGGTTGTTCAGATCGTTTCCTCCAAGTCTCTCATTTGATCCAGTGGAAAGTTTTAACGCAGAATTAAATAGTGATGTAAAGTTTGAATATATTTACAGTACCAGTCAATAGTTTGGACACAGTTTCCCATTCAAGTGGATGGGTAACTGTGTCCAAATGTTTGACTGGTAGTGTACATTACTTTTTAACGGGACTTCCATGTGGAAAATGCACTTTTTGCACAACATATAAAGCAAAACACAGGCTTTGTTTGGCTGCCATCTACTTAAAGGGCAATTAATGCATCAAAAGTTGGAGAATACAGTTTTGACTGAGCTATATTATCACGTGACAGTTTAATTTTGTGCACATAGTTTCCTTTAAACCCCCCTCAGAGCTGCTTTCCTCATTATTTTGAACAGAACAGTTTCACACAGACCCGTGTTTGTCATTTGCTGTAGGACTCCCATCTCAGCTTCAACATTAAATTATATCGTAATTAAAAAGAGACAATTAAACTGTCTTTTCCTAACAGCAATTTAGGTAACTGCATTTGATAAGCTATAAATTGTAATAGCATTAAAATTCCAGAAATAATAGCGATATGGATTTGGTGACAGGAGCTAATGCTGATGACCAGGACTTGCGTTTTTACGACGGAGGCACAGGTCATGTTGGCCACTAAACAGGAGACAGAGATCAAGTCTAAGCACTTTTAATCTTGTGAAACAAGCAATTACAAATAGTTGCATTGATTTGTTAAAAAGCTTTAGGTGACATAAATCGTTTCTTGCTTAGCTTATTGCTGGAAAACATAAACGTCAAGCGTGTTATTAATTAAGGCCTTTGAAAGACAAGATTTAATGGAAACAATATAAAATCACAAGCGATCTTTCTATAGGCTGTATTTCACCCGACGGTCAGGATTCATGTATTTCCATGTTGTTTTCATGACACTGATCACAAACTGGATAACATAAAGTTAGAGGGAACACAAAGTTAATGGAAGCTGTGTTTTAAAATTCACCTCAGCACCATAACTTACAGAGAGGCATCCCTGATATTATATAACATGATATTGTTGTTGAGGGCAGTGGAGAAAGTCATCGGTCATGAATGTGTTTTCAAAAAGGAGAAGTTATTTTAATGGTTTTTCACCATAATTGAAGAAATACAACCCTGTAAGAGTTATTATGTAAGTCGACTTCACTGAAACAATTATTGTGGCTGTTTTTCTGTTGCTGCTTGTCTCCAATGCAGCTGCCAAGCCAGCTATAAAACCAAGTCCAGATCCCTGAGCCTGATTCCAAAGCTGTGATTTGTTGATTTTCATACTTCAACCTTGTATCACTGAGCAAATTAAAATGTGTTATTTTCACCGGGAAAATAGGAAAATGTGAAAAGTTTTGCATGATAAAGTTAGAAATACTCAAAAAAAGTTCAAATCTTTACTGTGATTTTAACGTTTCAGCAAAAAAAAAATTCATCAATATTTTGATGTATCACACATGTTTATGTCATAATAGAAATCTCATAATTTGGACCTAGTTTATCATAATCCTGACCTAACATCAATTTTTTTGTTGTTGTTATTTTGCATAACCGTTATACATAATACTGGCTGAAATGTGTATAATTTCATGGGCTCAAACCAGGCTAATTTCTAATTTCATTCATAGCAATGGCAATGTTACATGTAGATTCATGTGGTTTACATGTATAGACAAACTACAGAACATATGCATAAACATGAGAACATAGATAACACTAGAAGGGCACTCATAGAGTTTATACCTCCACAAAGGCCCAGAGGTCTATTTTAATTAAATTAGACCTTAGATTTCTAAGACATGTGAACCATCAACACGGCTGCCTTTAGGGTTCTCTCAATGTTAAAGACAGTGAAAAAAAAAAGACATGGATCCACCAATTTATCTGCATCTTCTCCAAAATGCAACGGGTTCTTTCTTTGCACATGACCCACCCTTCCGCCAAGTTTCATGGTAATCCGTCAAGTGGTTTATCTGTAATAGACCAAAATAGTGAGAGAGAGAAAAAAGCACATCTCGCAATGTTAAAGAAGGTGAAATAAAATAAACAGGCAGCGTCTGGAGAAAAATGACATCACAGTTCTGCAATGGCCAGCGATGAGCTCGTGCAAAAGGAAATAAACACAGTGGTGCATTTCTGAATCCGTGAGTGAGAATCTAATCTTTATGTAACATTTACAAATGAATCCGTCACCATGTCTGGATACCACTGGAGGCAAGTGAGGAAGAGCATCTTTGTTGTGAACGAAAACAGATCATCCAGTCGTAAGGTTTAGTTCTGTTGGAGTAAAAAAACCAGTGTAGATGGCTGCTGTTCACTTTATCCTAATTAAAGCGTGGCACAGCCTCATCCATTCACACAAGAGCCTCAGTCAAATAGTCAAAGCTGGCAAACTATCAACATTGCAGTGAGGCAATTAGCAGTCCTGCAGTGTTTGTTATTCATGGTTTGGTGTAAAAATGTGTTTATTAAGATGGGCTGCAGGCGCTGGTGGGCAATAGACCTGCTTGTAATTAGATTCCAATTATTTGTCTGTTTCTGATATTGTAAACTGGCACTTACCACATCAGTTAAATTGACACACTGCACTGCTTGGTTTACTCGGTAATTAAAACGTGTTCTGTTAATTAGATGATGACCACTTTATTCCAGGGCTCTTGTGTTTGGGCTCCTCGGCGGCTCGCTGTTTGGATCACGGGTTGCCAGACGCTTCCCTAATCAGCTCTTGTTTTGTTTCAATTACCACCTGCTGTTCAAAAGGCATGCCTCGCTGCCCCCCACTCCTACACACACACACACACACACACACACACACAGACACACATGCACAAAAACGCTACGATGAGGCCTGTTTTTCTCCCAGCTCCAGCTCCAGCACAACAATCAGTGCTTCACAGCTGGGCCAGCTTCCTTCTCTATTAGAAAGCACTGTTAGGTTTCAAAGAGAGTCCAAGCAATTAAAAAGGGAACCAAAGGAAGATGAACGTATAAAGGTACTTATCACATCAGTTAGCAGAGCTCGTGTGAGAAGCCAACGGTGATTACATTGAGTAAATATCTGAGACGCTCAGATGCCTCCTTCTCTTGGTAACAGAGGGTTACGGGTGGGACAGCTGTTGGATCCACTGTTGGGTTCACTAACTGAGGATGACTAACAGGGCAGATGCTGTGATGGGCGCTGAATGTGGTGATTAAAGACACGTTCATTTACTGTATGTTGTTATAGCAACCCAAATCCGCTAATCTTCTCTGATATCAACAGTTTGAGTTTAATATTTGGTTGTTTTGTGGTGCATTTCTTTTCTTTTTTTCATGACGTTTTATGTCCATCCATCCATGCATCCATCCATCTTATCCTTTTCCAGAGGCGATACATCCTGGAAAGGTCGTCATTTCATCACAGGGCTGATATACAGGGATGCAAAAAAAAGAAAAGAAAGCATTTACACTTAAACTCACACCTGTGGGCGATTTAGAGTCACCACTTCACCTTCGTTGCATGTTTTTGAACTATAGGAGGGATTCGGAGCTCAAGGATCCCACACAGACGCGGGGGGAGAACTCCTGCACCACCTCCCATTATTGACTTGAAATCATATTTTCACAAATAAAAATCCCAACTTGAGGTCCAGTTCCTGACTTCTGCTGGAGTTCGGAAACATGCCATAAGGTTTTCATCAGCAGGTGAATTCACCTCTGAATCCGTTGACATGTCATCTCATCCATCACTTTTAGGACGTCTTGTCTGTGTTTGGCTTAAAGGTCAGTCGTCAGTTCAGTAATGAGGCTAAAGTGAAGAACTCAAGGCCAAGTAAAGGCAGGAGTTCTGTTAGGAGATGTAGATCAGTGGAGACCCTCCATCATCCTAATGGTCTGCACCATAACAACACATACTGAAAACTGGCTACAGAGGAAATCTGTTAGATTTGTTGATTCTGAAGAGAAAGGAAATATATATAAATAATTATATTATAATGTATATATATATATATATACACTACCAGTCAAAAATTTGGACACAGTTTCCCATTCAAGTGGATGGGTAACTGTGTCCAAACTATTGACTGGTACTGTATATATATTTCTTTTTCATTATATATTAATATTAACATTTTATACATCTTGTTAGATGATAATTGAGTCAACAGGGCTTCAGATTTGGACTGTATTTCATTATCAGTGTCCGGTATAATGAAGTGAATCCCCTGACCTGGTGGAGCAGGTGTGGAGTGTAGAGCCTCAGGTCTGCTGTAAACAAAGTGACTCCCATGATGAAGTGAACTGTGGTCCTCTTTGTCTGTCCTGTGGTCATGTGACAGAATCCAGCATCATCCTAAGAAATGTTTGAATAATTAAAGACATGCAAAACAATGAACAATTACATTTCACTCCCGTACCTCTTATCTTTTTATTACCTTTTACTATCTTCTATTTATCTGTTATTTATGACTTTGTTGACTTACTTTAATTCCGTCGTCATATTAATATCTTGACTTTTCTCCATCTTTCGGTTTTATATCACCTGCTGTGTATTTTGTATTTTTATTCAACTGGTTTTGCGCTTACAGTCGTCATGTTACCTTGAGTTTCCTGTCTTTGTTTTGTCTGTTAAAGCACTTTGTAAACAGTTGTTTATTTTTAAAGGTGCTATATAAATAAAGATTATTATATATATCATTATTATTATTTGTGTCATAGTGAATCAAATAAGGAGGCGGCTGCTGCTGGGAAGATTTTTAAAAGAGGAGACAGATTTCTGATCAGAAAAAAAAAAAAACATTTTTATGGAGAAAATACGTTTATCTTTTATAATTAAACAATTGCAGTGCAATAACCAGCAGCACAATCCTGACGTGTTCCCAGGCTAGATGACAGATGTTATCCTGGAACCCATTTGATTTGAACCTCTTTTCCAATATCAAAATCTGCAAATGAATTTTGCGTAAATATTCTATATTATCTGTTTTAAATTCTCATTGACGTTACTTGTAAATTGCTTGTTTTCCTATATTTTAGATGTATTTTTAAAAGAGGAGAGAAAGAGAGAGCATCAGGTCACACAGTGATCCTGCAGCCTGAGCTTTGATACCCTTCCTTTTTGGAATAGGATTTTTTACTCTGCTTATTTTCCATTGATATAAAAATCCATGTTCCCCACATTTATTAATACAGCCGTCACAATAATGACTGATAATCAGCAGGCTGAGGAGGAGTTTTCAGTTCCCTCTCTTTCTCCCTCTCTCTGTCCCTTCACTTTCCTGTCGTTTACCTTCTGTGTGTGGATTGACACAATGTGGGGCACAAATTAATGTTTGTAATGGCAGTTTTGTTTAGTTTTAAGGACTAGCACCAGCTCAATTTGCTCCAGGCACTGTGGAGTTTTCATTCATTTTTCTTCCCTCTCTGTTCTGGGGTTTCCTGATTTACAACTTTAGCACTGCTACATGCGTGCGTGCTACATATGAAACCACAGGCTGCAGCCGCTTATTATAGTCCAGCACAGAAACAATGGGAAACAACCAGATTAGCTCTGTCCAAATGTAACAGCTGGCAAAATCTGAAATATGATGATGATTATTTCAGGTTAGCTCTTTCCCACTCTTTCCATTGTATGTGCTAAGCTAAGCTAACCATCTCCTGTCTGTAAAAGACATGAGAGCGGGTTCGACCTCCTCATCAGAATCTGGGAAAGACAGCAAATAATGCTACAAACTACGGTGGCCGACGGGCAAATGTGCTGCAACTTAAGAAAACACATGAAGAACACGCTGCACGTACCACAACACATTCGGAAAGCGTGCCACGATACATCACAACACAACGGAAGTGTTTCCAGAGGACACTTTAATAGTGATGCACACATTACTAGAGTTGGCTCTCAGTCAGCGGTGTTGGAAAATTATGTTTTTTACGGTGGCCGACCAAAGCAAACCGCGGCCAAAACAGGCGCGTCTGCATGTGTGCATCACTTTTAAGTGTCCTCTGGAAACACTTCCATTGTGTTGTGGCTTTTGCAGCACATCTTCCTGATGTGTTTTGTTGTGGTATTTGCAGCGCTTTTCTCCAAATGTCAAAATTGATGAAGATGTTTTCTGAATTGTGTTTTGTCTATTTGCACGTGTTTTCTGAAGCACGTTTGCCACCGTAACAAACAGATAAAGCTGTGACACAATAACAACAGGGCCTCGCTGCAAATCTAACTGTAAGCCTATATTTAATAAATGCATTCATTATCCACAAGTGTATAATCCATATTTCTTAAAATAAAACTGCTCACAATACACAAGCTTTCGTTTTATTTCTGATATGAAGGCATCACTCATGCGTAAATTTAAATTTTGTGGTTCTCTGACAGGTTTAGTTAGAATGAAGTGAATCGTTGTAAACTATAGATAACCCTCATTGCCTAGTTTCTCCTGCTCTGATTCCTGTGTGGACTTTCTCTCCTCCCCATGTAAATGCAACGCTCCCCCCCACCCTCCTTTGAAAAAAAGCTATCATTTAAACATGTCATGGCCAGTGTTTACCTGCAGTGAACCTTGATTGAGAAAGCCTGTGACTTTACACTGATGCCCTCCTAATCTGTATGAATGGCATGCTAATTTCTCTGATGCTGCCATTCAAAACACAAACATGAAATGTTGGTTTTAGAACCGGGAGACCTGGTAGAGTGAATTTCAAGTGCTTATTCAAATATTTCATTAAAATGTAAATTTTTACAACACCGTACGTCTAGCTGTGCACAAGGCATGACTTAAGAAGTTATGAAGTTATAACAGCATTTCTCTCTCTCTTGCCAATTAACTGGTGTGGGGGACTATAATGTCCTTACCTTGTTTTATCACCGCATAATAGCGCGCCACGAATGCATCGCATGCAACAAGAGTTTCAGGTATTGACATCTAAGATTGGTGGACTGGAAGAAGAAGAAAAAAATAGAAAGTCAAACATGAAGCCTCGTGGAGAGTGGTGGCTAATCAATTCTCTTATCTTCCTAAAGTGCAAATGAGGTGATTAAAATTAAGATTATGCAAAAGAAAGGAGTGAAAGAGGATTGTCAATGAGTCAGACGGCCACACAGCTGCTGCTGCTGCTGGACATACAGGTTTATCTCAAACATTTCACAGGACTAGAAAACAGCCTGCTTAAAGTAAATGTTACTCAGGTCGCTCTCCGCACACAAAGAAAGAATAATTATTGGATTTTATACCTGTGTGTCAAATTTGATCTTTTTAAAAAAAATGTACGTCTTAAATAAAATATTGTTCTCTGTTTAACATATGTCTGAATTTATTTTGAATCCCCATCTTTGGAATTTCTTTATATGTTTTACAATTAAAGCAAAAATGTGCTCCCCTTTTTTTCCCCCCAGGTTCACAAACAGCTCAGATATTTGTTTGTATTTTTGAGTTTGAATTTGAGTTATTTCAAATGAAGCATTTAGATTTTTCTATCTTGACTTGGATTATTTGATGATAAAATTGAATCTGAATAAGTTTTATTGAATTTCAAATAAGTACATTTCAAAGCGGTGAGATCAGACCACCTGAATTTAAACGAATGGTTTATATTGCTATATTATATTATATAGAATATTTATTATGATATAGAGTACAAGAATATTCAGTACACTGCTTTATTAGTCATATGATTCCACTGATGACAGTGAGCTAGTTTTGTTTTTTCAATATTTTCTTTACAAAACTATTTCTGCATGTCCTGTTCCAGTTATTTCTCAACTGTTTTGTAAAACTCTTATGTAAATATTTTACCTTTTCAGGAACTAAAGCTTCGGAATTATTACCTCAACTTTCCATAAGACTTTGCTATTTGCATTTCTATGGAAAATTTAGGAGGCTGTCATCAGTTATATCTGTCAGGTCAATGCAGTATTTACAGTGAACCACACCTCGGCTCATCACGCCCTCGGCAACATTTGACACAGAAAGACAATTTTACATTGCTATGTAAGTACACATTCATAACAAATACGTTCACTGTAACTGCCATCACAATCATATGGGCCATCTTAATAGCTAACTGAAAACTACTGTGCAGTTGTTTTAAATTTATTGACACAACTAAGTCTCTTAGTGACTGAGACCGGTTGAACGGTTTGCTACTTTAATAATTGGATGATAGCTATGCCTTAATAATTATCTATTGACACATATATGGCATAATTGTTCAGAATTGTGTAATGTTCTATATATCTACTGTATGGATATATTATAATGTCATTAAAACAATGTATTTATGCATTTATTCATACGGCTGCTAGATGTACATCTGAAATAATCAGACCATCGCTGAATTATCTGTAATTTTTAAAGAGTATATGAAAACAGACGTATGCGCTTGTATAGTTTGAGTATTTTTTTCCCCCTTCGGCTTGAAATATGATGCAGTTTGAAGGAACAACATTTGATTAAGTGATGATACACAGAAAATACCTGCGAGGCTTTTTCCTTGTCAATCAGTTATTCATCATCTTAATGTGTGTGCTTGCCAGAATATGTATCAAAGAATAAACAGAGTCGTGTTGACTTTTTGGGTGTCTGTCTGTCTTATATTTGCAGTTTCCCTGCCTGGATCAGCCACTAAAGCCTGAGCGAAAAGAACCTGCGGGTTAATATCGCTCGAGGTTCTTCCTTTTATTTCTTTATTTATTTTCTCATTTTTAACTTTCAAGGGGTGGGGGGGGGGGGGGAGAAGACAAAATGGTTGCAGGTGGTGATGAAAATAAGAGCCATCCATCATTATTTATTAGGCATGAAAAAGATACACAATAATGTAATTTAATCTCTCAGCAGACAATTATTTCCACATATTGATAATGCAATGCGAAAAGTGCCATGAATCCTAATATGATGTTTGCTTTTATTGGTGTATGATACAACCATAACAAATAATGTAATTGTATGAGGGTGAAAATGTGATTATTTGCACATGCTAACATTATAATATCAATCTGCTGCAGACAACGGTATCATATTATTTTGCTGTGCTTAACTAGTTACAATTTGCATTAAGTTATTATGTCTGGGTGGCAATAAAGTGTTCTCTCTCCCCCTCTGGTCTGTTTCTCATTACAGCTCGGTGAAATTTTGGAAGGTTTGAAGTCCAAAAGTCGACACGATTCCTGATTTAAACAGGTAAACTTTTACATGGAGTTTCAATATGATTTTCTGCCTCTGTGCTTTACCCTTTATCTCTTCATTTCAAGCACAGATGACTATCCAGTGCATGTCAAAGAAACACGACACAATAGAATTATTACTATGCAAATGAAACAAGCGGAAACAAAAACACATTTTCCATTAAAAAGTAAAATGCTTTAAATATTTGCATAAAGGTGTACTGATTTGGTTATTCATAATTTCACAATGATTAACATTAATGAAGGGGAGGCTTGATGCACTGACTGTCAGGCCCCATCAGGCCACCTCTGTAACCTCCTCTGTGTTTTGCAAGGCGAAGCATTCACGCCATGGTGAACTAATGACCAAGTCAGCCCGTGTGAAATTAGACCGTGCATCTACACAAGTGTCTTCCTGACTTTATGAGAATGTTTTATTGATGACTCATTATTAGCAGTCCAGCAGCAGTGAGGTGAGTTTGATCCACGCAGAAGATGCAAAGTGTAATAATAATAATGCCTGCTTAATAATTAATAACCAAAACCTAATCCATCTCTGCAGAGAATATGTGCATATTTTAGTGTCTCATTTGAATTTCTACAACAAACACACACCTTAAAACCATTAGACGCTTGTGGTAAAGACAGGTTTAAATGGGCGGATTTTTAAGAATTAATGCGTTACCGCCGCTGTATGGCCTGTGCTGAAAGAAAGAGGTCTCCCTCTTTATTCTGTTTGATTCTGAAAGCGTGTGGCGTCCCACTGCATGTCCCCGAAGACAGGCGAGCAGAGCA
The DNA here is from genome assembly GCA_037577475.1 of Chaunax sp. Z400. Taxonomy (NCBI): domain Eukaryota; kingdom Metazoa; phylum Chordata; class Actinopteri; order Lophiiformes; family Chaunacidae; genus Chaunax; species Chaunax sp. Z400. The sequence continues at coordinate 8,096,840 of CM075185.1, forward strand.
CACACTGTGAGATGGCGTCATTCTGCACCGGAGGCTAGAGGAGTGTTTGCAAGTCATTAGTGGTTTGTAAATGATATTTGTTCCCATGTGACACATCATTTGAAATGGTTTTCTAATAATAACACCCACTGATAATGAAATAAGTGGGCCCTCATGTTGTGAGTATGCTGTCATACATTTGGTTTTGGAAACCAGAAGAATTGGGACGTTTCAATATGAATAAATGATCAATGTGTTGATATGAATTTTTACTCTCAGACGGTGACCATCCCACTGGCCGTTCAAATGTTACCTCTTCTTTACTGTCAGGTTCAGTGGGAGCAGTATCTCCCACTGAACCTGTCTTTTCTCTGAAGCTCATTGCAGTGTGTTCTACGAGCAAAAAGCTTGAACTGTCACCTCCGTCCTTAATGACGACGATACAAATACTGTTTTCCTGCGGTGCGTTTCCTTTTGGCCACAGCGCGGAGCTGAGGCAGCTTGGCACAGGACACAGCGAGCCTACTGAATAGGGAGCTATACTGCTGCCCCAACACATTTGCCTTGAGTTTTATGAAATGAACCACCCGCTCAGAGATCAATAGGCCCCCGTGGTAAATGTGTACAACACTACCGGGTCCTTATCAGGCGCCCGCTGCCAATCTGTGGCAAGCGAAGCTTGCACCTTCCCTGGATACACCATTGGTCTTTGAAATTAAAGTTGACGCCTGTAATCCAGGGAAATGGTCCCTCTACTCCTGCTTAACACCGGTTTAGTTTCACCCCAGCTGATGATAAAGCATGACAGAAATACAGAGCACTATCTTCTTGCCGGGGTTGATAGGTTCTGCCAGCTTATCAGTGAGCAGGCAGCTAACCTTCTTGTGCGTGGCTCGTGGACAAAACTGAGGAGTCAATTTACAAAAGAAGCCATGCTGGGTGGCTTGTAAATAAAACCCTTCTTTCTCGACTGAAGACAATAAAGTAAAAAGAAAATATCCAATTCTAGAGCCGACCCAAAAGTGAGTAACTGTATAACACAGAAGGCTAAGCGCTAGTGATAGAGTGTATTCATGTAAATCCAGCCAAGCACAGCTGCAGGAAATTGACAGGGATCTACTGGAGCGCTCTGCCTGTAAAGGGTGGGATTTACATGCCTAACTAGGGCTTAACCAACCTCCCCCGAGTTTACCTGTTACTCTCTGGCCTCTGAGCGTGTGCCTGGATGGGCTAAGGTTGCTCTGCTTATTTTTAATGCCTTTTCATCCCCCCTCATATCTGTCAGTCTCAGAAATGAACTCATAAACTCTACCCATGCAGGCTACTTAGCATTGACAAATTAGTTTGACGTGATGACACATCAGGAGTTGTGTGTTTGTTTCCTCCTCTGGAGGCATCAAAACTTTCCACAGCAGCCATCAGATCAAGTTAAAGTGCATCTGTGCGGCAGGTTATGACTGGTGCGAGGTGTGAGCGCTGCTGCAGAATGGCTTTATGGGTAATTGAGATCAGATTAATGCCTGCGTTCCTCCTGAGGAGAAAGTGCACGTCTTTTCCTTTGGAGAGGATGTGGCTTTGGGCAGTAGTGATGGTAGGCGTCGCTCCTGGGCTCCAAAGCCTTCAGCTGAGTCTCAGCCCCTGCAGGCAGATGCTGCAGACCGCTCATGGCAGTTTAGACTAAGCAGAAAAACGGTGTTTGGCTCTCTTTCTTTATTTCATGAAACTCACATCTCTGCACGTAGCACAGCAAGCTTTTACCCATGCAGACTCAACAAAAACATTAAAATATTTCCTCACTTGTTTTTTTCTTCTGAACCTACAGTAAGATCCCTCCACATGATTAAAAAACACAAATAGCATGCACACATGTCATCCTATCACACAGGAACCAAGCGCGATGCAAAGCATTCCTTTTTGCCTTGCCTGTTTTGTACTTTTCCCCTCTCGAAACAATGATTTTCAGAGCTGGAGCTGCCGCCAATAAAATTAATGAGAGACTCGCTGAGTCCATACAGGAAGTGGGCTTTTAAAATAAACACATTGTTTCCAAAATAATCTACACCCCTATTGTTTACAGAAGGCGAACTGGGAGGTGTCCAGACTGGGCTGGGCCACCTCGATTATGCCCCCACCCCCTAAACCCTTCTGTCAAGGCTACTCTATTTCTAAGCAGAGAGAGAAAGGATAAAACTGAGAAAACTTGTTATTCCAGGTCAGCATTAGAATATTTTTGATTGTTTTGTCATGTGAGTTAAATCTCATTCTCATATTCTTGAGACAGATAAGTCAGTGATTTACAGTGGCTTTTGAAAAGAAAAGAAAAAAAACTTTATTGATGCAATTACTGTGCAGAGTTCTAAATTTTTCAAAAGTGGATAAAACCATTTCTGGAATTTTGTGGAACTAATAATTAGTGTTTTAAGCTTTTATGTCCATTTGCTACATTTAGGATGAGCCTTGTGTTGTTAAGTCAGAAGGTAGTAGCCGGTTAAGGCCCGTTTATGCTCTACGTTAAAGACGGATACGGATATGGACGAGGCCTTCCAAACGTCTCCTGCTCCTCCTTCTGTACATAGTCGGGCACATTTTCGGAGAGCTGTCACCAGAAACTCCTGCAGTCAGTTCTGTATTTATCCCACATTATAGAAAAGACAGGGGCTAGCTAGCATTAGCCATTTCAAGCCATTGAAATAACAACAACCAGCTAACGGCCAACGTCAGTCTCTCCCTGACTCTCTCTCTCTGCCCCCGTCCCATTACTTGTGGCCATTGGCACTTAAGCAATATAGGCGATAACAACTATTTATACTGCCCACCCACACAAGTATCGCACTAATCAAATAAAAATACCCTTATCGTTAAGAGAGCTGCAGTCCTGATGTCACACCCGAGCTAGCGTCTGCTCCATTAGCTTCACTAAGTGTGTCCCTGAGGTTTACGGTCAATAATCAAAGACTGACTGGAATCCACTGCAGCGTTTGTTATAAGAGGTTGAAACCTGCATGATTTTCAATTAATTTGTTAGCATAAAAGCTATGCTCACATAAAAAATGTCGCAGCATGGCAGCACAGGTACTTGGGTTGGTCCTTAAATATATTAAAGCGTACTAACACACTCTTCTGATGTCATTTTCTCAACTTTTATCAGTAACTTCTGCAATATTCAAAGTAAAAAAAAAAAATCCTTATATGGACCTATAAAGTGACTCTGAAGTGTTTTGAGGTAGGATTTTTCTTTTTTTATTCTGTAAAGAACCCAGAGGTTCTGGTTTCATTCGAGGCTTAAAATCTTCTTCACGATTTCGACAAAATCAGTACACAAGTCAAAACAAATGTGAGGAATATACTGTACATCCATACTGATATTTTATCAACGCCGAATTGTAATTTCCATACAGCCTTAAAAATCCATAATTAGAGAACATCCCATGACAAAAGCATCTACCTTTAAATTATTACCCATAGTCAATATTGACTTTATAGAAGACAATGTTTTCTATTAGAATGCAGGGGCCCTTATATAATGAATATACTTTGCATGATCAAATTATCATCCCTGAATTTAAAACATGTGTGGATATCAAGAACCACTCTGTCAACCACTTTCACTTATCGCCTACTGCATCGATTTTTGTTTCAAATACTACCAGTCACTTTTACTTCCATTTACATAATGTCCAATGAGAAAAATTTGTCAGACAGATTGCAATTCATATCTACACTCTGTGCGCTCACTGGCCCTAATACTTCAGTTAGCACCTCACATTTACATTTCAATCAGTGATTATAGCCTCTCCTCCTCTCAGCCCGCTCAAAGTAAATACAGGACTACACTATCTCGAACTAAAATGCATTTGGTGGTACCGGGGGGGATAGGCATGAATATTCTGTCTGCCACATATTTACCATGTGCTGCTAAGTGTCACATGCTGCAAGTGCATCCTTTAATAGCTCGCTGCTCTGTATACATCACAGCATGGCGCTAACTCTGCCAGGAGCCTCAAACGTGCTAAAAATGTCTCATTTTGGCTTAAAGTGGCCATCAAAATAGCATGTGACGTGTTCTCTGTGGCAGATGTTTAGTGTCCAGCACGCTCTATCTATCCTCATAATCTCATTTTATTTAGTCAAACCTACTGCCCTGTTTCTCTTCACACTCTGGGTTTATCTTTTGGTGTGTCTCTAGAACATCAGCCAGCAAATAATGAAGCTGCAGCACACAAGCCACTTCGTGCAAGCTTTCATTCAGCTGCAGGGATTAAACACGTCATCATTGAAAAGGTCAAGCAAGTGGAAAATTTGTCTATTGTTGGCTTACTGTTGAACACAACTGTGAAATGAATGTTTGACGTGTTTGTTGGTGTTCTTGCATAGATAGCTGTGAACATATAAATGCTGATGACCCTCATACAGGCAGCTCCCTGCAGTCGGAGTGAAACCTTGCAAAGAAAGCAGGTTATATGTATCTTCACTGTGTTGGAAGTCGTTGTAGGAAAGTCTGCTGCGTTTGGAAAAGCTTACTTCCATGTCCTGCACCGCTCCATGCATGCTGTCCGTTGACATGTCTGTCAGTGGTAACCCAATAGCCAACATCATTAGGAAAAGTCTGTCAGCTGATGAGTCATTGTGAAGCTTACAATCATTACGTTTTAATTGCTGTTTGAGTGGAGCGTTGTTTGTGTTGGGCCTGGCAAAGCAAGATGGCCGGGAACCGCTGAGCTCAGAAGGGAAATGTTTACATGTTTGCTTGTTTGCTAGCTTTGGAACGACTTTGCAAGTCATCTATCATGCTGCGAGGACAAAAAAAAGAAACCCCAACAAATCATAATAATCACACATTGCCACAAACTGCTCTCCCTGGCCTTCTGTTTTCCAAGTCTGGTTACACACATGTTGGCTCGACAGAATATTCAATAGACATTTATAGGAAATAAATTAAGAGATGAATGCAAACCATATGGCATTCAGGGGTTTATTTGTAAAGCCTCTGCATCAAAGCTTTTTCCAGATCACACCATATTAGCTATGTTTTTCCAGTCCAGCAAAATCAGGAAGGTAACCACAGACTTTCCTGATGGGAAACACATGACCGGCGGTCCGCCGAGACAAGGAGCCTCATACATGGATGAGGCATCATTAGGGAGCATCAGTGAAAACAATTATTCCCTGCATGCCTGGATGTCATATGTCACCCTGGGTTGACTTTAATAGGAGGAGAGTGCAATGGAGCTGCGTCACTGCTTGCAGAAACGGTTTCAGACTCAGAGTGAACCCCCCGTTACATTCACACTTCTTTGCATGTGAGGGGGCCTGAATGCCTGTATGGGGTGTGGGCTTGAAGACAGACTGGGAAGGAAGCCAAGAGGAAACAGCAGGGCCCAGGGTATACACTTCCACCCCTGCATGAACACAAGACAACCCCCCCCCTTTCCCCCCTTCCTTGCACAGCATTTCATATGGACCAGGCAAGTTTACGATTTCGTGCATTCGAGTGTGACAGCAGCAGCCCTCCTGCGTGTGACGAGCCCAACAGCAGCGGCCTGCCAACACACGGGGTGGTTTCTCCTTCTTTGCTGTTGATCTTGGGCTTGCGCTGCACACACGCAGAAGGCCTGCCAATGTCAGGCATGGAGCGCCACACTGTTTGTAGTGTCCACAACTTAAACCACAAAGGCTTTTTTTCTTTTTTGCTTTATAAAAGCACATTTTCTGCAAGATGAGAGGAGCGAGCTCGGGTTGTGGTTGCTTCTACAGAGTCTCAGAGTCATAAGACGTCTTCTTGTGCCATCCCAGAATGGAGACAACAATGCTATGGGGTCACCTTCCTCTTATTCTTTTTCCCTTATACATGCACACACATGCACCCAGGTAAATGCACCACATGCTCGGAGTGATCACACAGCCTGCTGCGCGCCATCGGGTAGTTTTACCTCAGGACTGACAGAAAAGCACTTCCAGGAAAAGAAAATCCGGGGATTCCTGCTGAGGGATAATGCATCAAAGCACCTGACTTAAGGCTATAATTAGCGGCTGTGGTGTTTGAAATGTGGAAGGATTAAGTCTTAGGAGAAATGTAAGTGTTTATTTATTTACATTTGTTATTTTTACTCCCAAATGAGCAAAAAAAAAAGGAGCATTTTTCACAATGACTGAGTGTGCTCTGGCATATTCATTTAGCTGTTTTCCAGTGGTATTGATGCAGCAAACAAGCTTGAGAGGTGCCATGTTGCAATAAGTGACACTGTTTTATGTTCATGTGGGGGGAAAAAAGCCGCTCCCAGAGCAGCTGTTGATACATACATTCATCCTATTCTCTAATGATGTACAAAAAACTAAAGTAATAACAAAGCACAACCTGGCCTCCCTCTGTCTCCTGTCTGCTGCTGGCGTATGGCCTGCCACTGATGAAAACTACAGGCCCCAGAAGACCTTCAGCATTGTCTTCCCTTGAGAGAAGAGAAAAACTCTTCTATTCTTTCTGGAACCAGCACATCTGCTGACGGCTCGCTGCTCCGCCACCTCTTCTCGAGTAAAACGATTTATAGGTACCGAACATTTCCTGATGTTTTAACGCGCTGCGTGTGTGGTGTTTAATATGAGGCGAATTTGACAACCTGTTCAAAAATCGTCCCGGTTGTGAAACAACTTTCAGTGCCAGGGGTTGCATGAAAAGGAAAGCATTACTAACAGCATGATCTTTTTTTTTTTTATTTTATTTTTTTTTTTATGTATGAATGATATTTGCACAAGTCAAACTGTTTCACAGCTCTGGTTTAATGCAGAACCGCGCTTTAACTAAACATTGCTGTCAGACAGCACGGGGACCGCCGATCGGCTCACATGGAAGCATTTCAACGCCGAGCAATCACAGCTCAGTTTACTCTGGCTACTCTGCGCGTTGCACCTTTGCAGAACCTCATGAATACAATGAGAAACAGAGACAGTCATTTGTGTTTGTTGGCAGCTGAGAGGCTGTCTCTCAATCAGGCCGAGAGTGGAAGCAGGACTGTCAGAGACGCTCAGGGAAGCATGCAAAAGTCCCTGTGGAATTTGATATCTACAGCTTTATCTAATGTTCACACCGACATGTTTCTCGGCGAAGGATCAACAGCAATATTTCTAGCATATGAAGTTGGCTCGGCCCCTCATGAAAAGCTAAAGAAAAACCACCTCACCGCATAAAAAACCTCATGACAACCATGACTTTTGGAGACTTGATTTGAAAGTATACACTCACAGTCCAGCAGGAAGACGTGTTTATAAAGTGTCTCGCTCACTGATTTTGAGGAGTATAAACTCGTTTCAGTTTTTTCATGTACACAGGCAGAAGGCAGAAGGCAGAAGGCAGTAGCAACTTGTTGCCTGGAGAGGCGTGCCGGCTGGAATTATATTCTAAGATTGTGAGCAACTTTTCCTACATATGGACAACAGATTCCTGCTTTAAACACAGCACTTTGAATTGGGCCACAGTGGAGGGAAAGATTTTATTAACAATGAAAATCCACAAAAAAACAGCAATTCAGCTGTCCAGAGTGTCGTATTGTAGTTTCATATTTTTATAGGTTAACAAGACAGCATTTTAATATTTATCTACTTGGTGTTTGTAACACCTTAACAATAGCTTCATGTCAGCTACATGACAAATACATGAATACCGATGTCATTATGTCAGCTTTTATTAGCTGCTCATGTGATCCTGCTCTCACTTCATCATTTCAAATTCCAAATTCTCAAAACATCCATCCATCACAAATGGGAAAATCCAGGCTACAAAGTGTTCACATATTTGACATCAGTCACATGTGATGAAGGTTTTCAATTGAATAATTGATCCAACATTAGAAAAATTATTTCAGTGTGGAAAAAAATTAAACATTACATCTGTTATGAAATGTCCAAATTCAAAGTTCACATTCTTTAAGTGCAACAAGCCATGTGTTTGATTCATGATTCATTCCGATAACTGTCACTCTTCCTTATTGCATGCCTTGCCCCATCAGTACTTTTCCCTTTGTTATTGCAAATTGGAGGACACTAAATGCAACTGTCTAAAAACACAAACCGTGTGAGAGGAAAACATAAAGTGTGGAAGCATTTTGGATTTGACCAGCCGGATAATCAGAATGATTTTCATTTTCATTTGTCTTCATTATTCATTCTGTTCATGTTAGTACATTTGAATTTCGATAGCCTAGCTCAAAGGTTCCCAAAATTTTCATCCCCCGACCCCCAAAATTACGGTGCCAGATACTCTCCACCCCCCCCACCCCCCCACTCACCCAGAGGTGAGTGAAACATAATAACATTAAGCGCACACGCACAAATAGGCTTATCTAAACACACAGCACATGTTTTTATTTGCATGGTTTTATTGTAAATGTAACAACCACCTATCTCTTGTAACAATTAAATAGTTTCTGGAAATCATCTCCCGACCCCACGGGGGGGTCACGACCCCCACTTTGGGAACCCCTGACTGAGCTGGCAGGATATGTAATAAGACTACATCCTCATTCTTCACCTACAAGGCTCTCATAGGTCTATAGCTTCTCACAGGCCCATCAATAAGTACAACACTGAACCCACTGGTGATCGACACACTCGTGATGTGTGTTGGTGACACAGTTAGCCTAATTATATTTGAGTTGGGCAGGGCGTTTTTTGTTTATACTGTTTGTTCATTATTTGTCAGATGTCAAATGTCATTTTCAGTTGACTCAGAAGCTGTGAGTGCCGGTGCCAGGAAGAAGGTAACCCTTTTTTTTTATGACCGCCAAAGAAATATTGATTTAAGAATGAATGACCATCCAGAGATTAAAACATGCTGTCTTTTTATCATTAATGTACAGCTATAGGGAGGTTTATATGTAAATGATATATGCATTCTTGATCCTGCAAAGCGTATTCTGATAGTGGTTTCTATGACCAGTGGAAAGAAATGCTAACAAGATAAAGACTCTTTAAATTGCGACAAAAATAATGATTTTTGTTGCCATTTTTGGAGCAGTGAAAACAACATATGATACAAATAACTGTTTGCAAACAGTTACTCATTTACACATCCCACAGTTATGGAGCAGCATTATAGTCTTCATTTGTTTCTGGCCAGCTGATGAACCGCCTGAAGTCCGTATTCACACTCTTTTAGCTTTTAGCTTTGTTTTGGTCTTCAAACACCACTGATGGAAATATCTGGCTCTGCAGCTGCTAAACTCTCCACTATGTCGACCGGCTTTGTTTGTCAGCTGTGTTCTTTGCTGAACAGGTGGTGAAAAGGTAGTGAGAAGTGGGTTCCTGCTGTGTCTGAAAAATGCTGCTCTGAGAGAGGTGAGGGTGATAAAAACAGCGAAGTTTCTGGCCGGACATCTGAGCGATGAGCTAGAACACATTTCAAAACTCTGAGTGTAGCTGCAGAAGGGAAACAGTGACAGGCCTCCATCTGTAATGACTGTCCTGATGCAATTATTTACCAGTAAATGTTGCCTTATCTCCTGTTATCCATTCACACAGCAATAAATAATATGTCCTTTAAGTTTCACTTGATATTGTCTTTCTTCTATTTTTCTTTCATTTGACTCCACTTTAACATCGTTTAGAAAAACAAGCAGAGACCGTCGATCGCCCTCCGTACCTCACATTAATCCTCATTTCATCAGATCACTTGTCTTTGTGTTCGCCCACTTCAATAACTCTTAGAACAGACGAGAGTCACCTCCAAATAGCGTCTTCATCATAGAAGTGGGGAGCACAGAAATTCTTCACCCTGTTTCTTTATCCAATGTCAACAGCTGGCAGCCTTTCAAAGTCAAGCGCAGTGTCAGTTTCAATAATTAAAGCTGTTTATATTTCAAATAGAATATTTCATTTACAAAAGAAGTCACATGGGGAGCAACACCACTGGATGGACAGCTTTGCATCAATCGTAGAAAAGGATAACGCCGAGGCAACCCCCATGAAAATGATTGTATCTTATGATTAAAGGGAAAGGTAATTGAATACCCCTGAAAAGCTCCAGTTAATATTGACAATTTTCACAACAGTGCATGGTTGCAAACAACACAGATCATTGTGTTATTGTTGTATTCTTTAGATCAAAGGGGGCTTTAATAAGGCCATTATAAATACATCTGAAAATTCACTCCCGTATTCAGCAAACAAATCAATACAGGATGTGCATCGTTCATTGGTCTTTTATTGCGGCTCTGTAGGCCATCGCTGTGGTATCACAGCATAATGAACAAAAACCACGCAGGGCTTCGGCACCCCTGCTGTGTTCAAAGTCTGTTGTATTCAGTATACTTTATAATTGAAATAAAGGTAATATCTCCATTCTTTTGAGCTGCTCGCGTCCTTCTGCTGTTGTCTACAAGAAACATGGAATGAGAAGGAGTTGGTTGGAGTCCGTTAAGGGATAAAGCCGAAGCTAATGTTGCTACGGCAGTGGAGTGTGGAGGCTCAAGTGTCTTGTTTTGCTGTGGTGTTCTTCACCCGCTGACTGACATCGCAGCATGACACATCATCAGATGTAATGGTTCCTCCTGTACTGTTGGTCAATTTCTTTGGGATGTGCAATAAGCCATATGTTTCCTTATTATTTATTTAACACCAACGGCAAAGTGAACCCCTAAATCTATAACCCTGTTACTCCTCTGGTTTGGAGCATGGTGACGGTTGAATAGGCCTCAGTGCCCCTGTCCTTCACCACCAGCCTACTTTATTCCTTTGCAATATTGATGAGCTGCAGGCTCTTCAGTGTAGGAGCCCGGCCTAAAAGGAGCCCCCCCCTCCTGGACCCCTGGCTTGCTGCGTATCCCACGCAGCAAGCCATCCCGGGTGATTCCAGAAGACCTGATCGGCAACTGTGGCTGACAGAGTCGTTTTCAAAAAGTTCTGCATTCAACACGGCCTCGTTTTCGAAGCACACTGATCTGCAAAAAGCGCTGAAAACGCTGTCGTCTGCATGCCAAGGCAGTAGTTGGTGAAACTTTTCAAAATCAACACCACAGAATAAGATCACAGTGGTGTTGCGGCAAGTCTACATTGGAGGAGCGTTAATAAACGTAACAGCCTGCTGCAGAAACAAAACCAGACAGTCCAACATTGTTTTTTGTTGTTGTTCTGGCCATTGTAGGCTGTTTGCTGTCTGTGTATGCTAATAATTCTAATAGGAACCATAATATGCATGCATGAAGTGGAGCTGCACCGTCATCGTTTTGCCCGTTTATACGACAATGGTTTTCAAAAGTTTGCAAAAACACCGTTCTGATGTAAATGGATGGCCAAATCGCTACTTAAGGTTTCTGTTTTTCAGTGAAACAGCTGTCGTGTAAACGGCCCCCTTAATATGAATAAAACTTTGAAGCAGTAATGGTGGTCTCACTATGGACAGAACAGCTCTCATGGTCCCATTACACACTTCACTAAATCATCAAATGAAGAATTTCGTTTTCATGGTTTTGATTGAGAGACTGGTGCACCGGGATCCTCCCACAGCCCAAAGACATGCACTATAGGTGAACTGGGGACTCGTAATTGGCCATAGATGTGAATAGTTATACAATAAAGTGTGCAAAAAAAAAGGTCAGAATAGTTCATATCTATTGAGACTCAGGCTACAAGTGTCAAATATTGATAGTCAAACATAGTATATAAATAAAGAATATAGTTTTTCTCCTTCAGAATTTTCATATAAAATGGTTGTGGTTTTGTTTTATGGGCCTGTACTGTATTTGAGTGTGTGTGTGTGTGTGTGTGTGGGTGTGTGTCTGAATGTGTGTTTTACGTGGGTTCTTGTTTGGATCAGTAATTTTCTCTCTCATTGCCGACAGCCACTTCAAGAAAGCAGGAGGTATAAATTTGCATGTGTCATGTAACCTTCCTCTTTCACCGACACGCTAGGAGTGCAAATACACATGTTAGTCTGCAAACTGATCCCTGACCCGGCCACTGACCCCCTCAGTGTGTCTGATAAGCTCATCCAGAGATCCTCTGTTCCTGACTGTCTTAAGCGTACTGTTCACACCCTCAAAGGAAAACTCCCTAATTTATTATAAGAATGATTCAACATTAAAGTACAATTATTTACTAGTCATAACTATGCATCCGAACACATTTTTATGTCTGTTTCAGACTTGATTTTCCTGATCAGCTTCCTTTCTCACCTACAGCACATGACCACTACTGTACACCCTTTACCTCACTATTGTGCATGGCAGTGTATAATAAACCTTGTTTGAAGTACATTAACCTTTCTCACAACAATGGTAATGTGCACCCTGAGGGAGATACCGGCATTATTGACTTCCTGTTCCCGGAATGTTTTTCTTCTGACTGTTAACTGAACTCGTTCTAAGTTTGCAGGAATGTGTGGAGAGTGAATACATTAAAGGCATGTCCTAATTTTTTTTAACTTTGAATGGGAATTGACTGTTGATTGCTGGAAGGGCTGGAGTGGGCACTAGACGAGATGGTACAGCTGAATGTGTCCAACCCTGAAACATATTGTCCTGGAGTTTCTCCAATGACTTGGGGTCAAAATGCGATAAAATGTCCAATTTCACACATTGGATGAAAGAAGAAAATGTAAAAATATTCATTTTCAAGACATTTTCTAACTTCATTTATTTTAAATTTATAAACAAACAAACTGTGGGAGCTAAGAGCAGATTTGATTGAATTTTGTGGAAACAAAATATCGTGTAGATTAGCTGAGAATTTATTGTGCTTTCATTATGGCAACCTTTCCACACAGTCACACTGCATTTTTTAAATTTAAAATCGAAGACATTTATAGTGACAAAGAGCATCCAGATTTCTTGTCTAAAGGATCGATTTGATATTTTCATTTGATAGTAAGAGCAGACCAAGGAAATCAGTTGGCAGTAACTGTGGTTGAGCATGCACTTACTCCCATAGAAGAATGTTTGTAAAACCATTAACATGCTGATCATCAAAATACATTATGAGATACACTAATCTATAACCTACTTATATCTCCCAGAGGTATTGTGTACTTTGGTTGGATACTTAAACATACATGTCATATCAAGCACATTAACCAAAAACACATGTCGGTATACAATATGGGGATATAAATAAAATATGATATTAAATAAATATTAATGCACATGAAAGAAAACTGACAAAATCTAAGCAGAAAAAAATAATGACATTGTGAAATTATCCAATACATTAATATATTTAACTCAACTCTTTATTATTAAGAATTACTATTTAGATATTTTTCCCCAATAACAAGTTTATTGTTGGTCATATTCTGTTTTTTTTGTTCCAGCAATTTTCCCAAACAGTATTTTAATTCATAAAGCCGCTTTTCTTTGTCAATCAAGACAAACAGGGGCAGGACTAGATTAGTGGTGTTTATTGTGAGTTATAGTCCTGAGTCTCAGCTCATTGTTCCGCTGTTTAGCATTTAGCAGCGTTTAATATCAGAATGTCATAAGTTCAAGAAACACAGCTAAAAAAGAGTCAATATTGGATTTATATTCATCAAGTGGTGCAGTACACAGTAAATGAGAATTTTAATTTCAGTCAGGTCACTGTAAAAATGACATTAACTTGCCTTCAACCCTGCTGCCGGTGTGTTGTCGTTTCATTTTCCATACATAATTGGTTACTGTGAACTTTCAAACAAAAACACAGTACTTAGAAATTAATGTGTTTTATTTTACAATAACATGATCTTTACTGTCATTATAAACATAGTAAAGTCCTGTGATTACTACTACAGTTAGTTACTTGTCAATTTAATTAATTTCACAGGAAGTTCCATACAGTATAAATATATATGTATAAATATAAATGTGAGGATGAGTAAGGGTTTGGTAACAAGTCGACAATATTAACTTTAAACATAATAGTGTATATAGTTAAATGTTGTGTTCACAACTTTTCTGTGCTGCCTCCAAGTGGCGAAACAAAAAAAAATAAAAAGTTCTTACAGTAGTTTTAAGTCACGTTTAGGTTTGAATGTATTACTTTGGACATCAAGCTTGTACCAATTTTAAATTAGCATTATTTTTTATATTTGTCCAAAATGTTGTGATACATTATTTTATCATGAATATTTATTTATAATGATTGAGCGACTAATTCTAAGACTTGAGAATATCAGATATCAGAAAAGACTACAAGTAAAAACAGAATTTATGGTTTAATTCAAAATTATTCAGATATATTTGGACTTTTACCTCCAAATGTGACGTATCCATTATATTGTATCGTGTCCATTTTCACTGTCTACAACTGTTCACTGTATATCCCTACTCTGCAGATAAACTCCATAATGTCATCAACATCACATTACAGTATAACCAACATTTTCCATTCATTCTGCATAACATCATTATGCATGACAGCTTAATAAGACATTTCCTTAAATTAAGATACACAAATCGTGCATTACATTAGCCAGTTTTATTTCCTTTGATAAATGTCTCAAACTGTTTTCAGTATTTTTTTTATGGGCTTCAAGTTACCTAAAAGAAAAAAACATTAATTTATTTATTTTTCTCTCTTTAAGTTAATGTTGTTACATTTTGGAAAGCACAAAATAGTAATGTACCTTAAGGCAATAAAGGGTGAACTTGAGTGAAACTCTGAGGTAGAAACTAAACTACGGATAATAAATTTAGCATTAATTCAGGCTCTCAGAGCTAACAGATGACAGGTGAGGCTTCTGGCCAGTGTTTATTCTGGCCATCCACAGAGGTGTTTGTCAAAATAAGCAGCCTGTCCAGAGTGGTCAGCGTATTGATTTTTCCTGCCAAATATAATCTGTTTCACCATCATAAATCTGTGTCCGACATCTGCACAAAGCCCCGTTTTAGTCAAACACTGCCAAGTAAGCGATGTCCCGATAGTCTCCATGACAACGCTCGCAACAATTAGACAACTGTAATCCTGCTTTCAAACATGCACAAAGTTAATTATTTCAGCACAAAGTGAGAGGAGAGACGTGTGGAGATAGAGAAGCAGCTGTGGAATCTGCTGTCGGTCTGTTTGTGCAGCACAGCCAGCCTTTAAAGACGGCCAAAACTAAACAATAAGACAGAAAATTCTCTATGCTTCTAATGATATCCTTTATTGGCCCAGTCGTTGGCATAACTACAACTGTTTTTGGTGTGGGAGATAGTTTGGCCGTACTCAAGATCAGTCGTGGTCTCAAGACAAAGAGGACTCAGGATTTTGTTTCAAGACTGGTGAAGCCCACTATCTGTGCATTGTCTGATATTTTGTTAACATAATTACCATGACTGGATGCTGTTTAGGGTGAGGAGCTTGGACATCCGGAGGGAGTTCGGAGTAAAGTTAAAAGGAGTCCATTGAGGTGCTTCGGGCATCTGATTAGGATGCCTCCTGGGCGCCTCCCTCCAACTGGGAGAAGACCCCGTGGTGGACCCAAAACTCGCTGGAGGGATTACGCATCTCATCTGGCCTGGGAACATCTCGGGATCCTCTAGGGGGAGCTGGAAAGTTTTGCTGACGAGAGGGACGTTGGGAATACCCTCCTTGGCCCTGCTGCCACCGTGATCCGACCCCGGATAAGCGGGAGAAAATGGATGAATGGATGTTGAACTTCCTGCTTCATGCAGCTGAGACCTCATCAAACTTGTTAATGAAAGCATAATGAAGCATATATAAGAAAAGCAAGCGGCTAGAAAAGATAGCTATAGAAAGAAAGCACCACATGCTTTCTTTCCTCTACCAATATGCTTTCTTCAAATGTTGACTCAGACACTTGCCAGTATTCCCAGGAAGCCCTCAACAAGCACCATTTGCTCCTGCTCTTACCATGTTAACAGAAAAAACTCATTTGCGATGTATTGTTAAAATTTTTATTAATAGCAATTTATGTCACTCAGACAGGGCCTCTGCAGAGTAAGGAAACATTTGGGCCTTGTACAAATCTATCACTCAAGTTGTCAAAAAAATTTGTTCTCATGCAATATAAATAGGCCCCGAGTCTGTGGGTAGAGAGATGGGATCTGTTTCTGTGAGGGCGACGGGCTGGCTGTTTAGAGACTCCCAGTAAAACAGGTCATGCTGTTCACATCACGAAGCCTCAATCACAAACAAATGTTTTATTTAAAGATCCAAAGCGTTGTTTACTCCAGTCTGCTTATTCTCCTTCCCTTCTCTTCCTCTCCCGCTCGGGTGCGTGCTGTGTGTTCAGCACATTTGAATGCTGGAAGCGTATGAAGAGGAAACAAAAACACTCCTGACAGGAAGCTCTACCCCATCATGTAAAGGAACAAATAGGTGGGCATGTAGCTAAGTGAACAAATTGCATCGACGGTGTAATAAATTGAGCATTCAGGGAGTACAAATGTGTTAACTCTTGCAGAACTCTGCTGCAACTGCTGTAAATAACCTTGGCAGCACGTTTGCTGAGTGGACAGGAGTGTTGGCACAACAAGTGTTGGCTCTTGCTGCATTTGTCACTGACAAATATAGGATGTTAATGTGCTGCCGCAGTACTGTCAGAATCTGTCAAGTAATTATGAGTCTACTGAGAGATCTCTGTCGGGTCATAGTCCTCTCTGTTGTCCTATTGACTGCATCTGTGAGCAAAAGCCAATTTTATTGACAAATCATTGCAGGAGGTGTCTACTATCTGCATTAATCCTTAGCTTTGCTTCCATAATTCATTAAGGTTGCTGTGTCCTTATGGGATATGTCTACGTTTTCTTCCAAAAATTATTTTTACACTCTACACTCACCGACAGCACTTTTAATTTATTTTACTCTATCCTAAAATATCCACTTGTGTTGCTTCAGGCATGACTAAAGAAATTATATATTATATTAAATATCCTGGAATGCCTGAGTTAGAAGAGATGATCAATACAACTCTTGTATCTGCCTTTAACTTGTTAACCTAGGCAGAAACCTGTTATGTAAACTGGATCTGGAGTTGTCTTGTCACAAAAAAAAAAAAAACTTCAGGAAGTTGCACCAGGAAGTCACTCCGTCAGCATATGACTTACCATAAAGCTGCATGCTTATCATTTTTGCATCTCACCTTTAAACAGATAAGATACAAAATGTTAATTATTGATCTTTACAGGTGCCTTTTTACCTTCAGTCAGATCTATGCTAGCTGTTTCGCCCTGCATGCAACAGCCAAGCTAACAGGCTGTTGGCTGTAGCTTCACATTTGCTGTGTAGATATGAGGGTGGTATCAATCTTGGCATCATATAAACAAAGAGAGTTGGAAAAAATGATGACTAACTATTTATTGAAAGCATCCGTATTGGTTTACAGACCAACGCTCACAGTTTTCCTGTGTAAATGGGGGAGTAACATAACAGGTGTGATCAACTTTGATTTCGGCCACAAATACAATGTTTGTTTTTTTTATTTTCTTATAATCAGGCTAAACTTTTGTATTGTTTAAAACCTGTCTGATCTTTTGACTTGCTCCATCTGTCTTGTTTGTCAGTGTTTCAAACCGTGTTCTAGATGTAAGCAGTTCCTGCTGTGTTCCTCCTGTGACATGCAGCTAAGGGCCGTGAGCGGGAATCGAGCCCACGGTGACGGCAAATTTAAGGAAAATAAGGCCGAAGTTGTATCAAACCTGAATCGCTACAGAGTGTATAACGCTATAACATGTATCGTGTTGTGTGTTCATGCTCAGAGAGCCTCCACTTACATTTCACTCCTGTTAAAATCCAACATATTTTCTATCTTCAATAAATGACGTGCTTCTTTAATGTGCCTCTTTCATTAATGTGGCTGTTGTTGTTTTTCACTCCCATTTCGCCTGTAATGTGATGATTGTGCGTGTGAGCCAGGAGGGAATGAGTGGTGCTTAATGTGGTGGACAGTGATCAGCAGCAACCCCCCCCCGACCCCCTCAAGACTGCAGGCCATCTCATTTACATCCCCCCCCCATATGTGGACAGAGTGCTGCAAATCTAACACGGCTCCCAGCTTGCAGCCTGCAGCACCCATCCGATATTAGCGCAAGCGCGTGTGTGTGTGTGTGTGTGTCTGTATGCTACTGCCAAGTCTGCCAAGAAGGATTTTGCACAGGTTAAAGCCGCTAAATGAAAGTAGTTATTCTCATGATTAATTCATGAGAATCTGAATTACAGCTGACAAACAAGAGAAATTTAAGTATGACAAGCAAAATGAGGGATAAAAGCTCGTCTTCTGAGAGCTGGAAAATGAGATGATTGACCAAAGTGAAGGAGCCGTGACTGACGATGTTGACTGACCGGGTCAAGAACAACCATATAGTCCATCCTTGGGCTTCGGACGTGTTTGGTTCCCCCTGATGTAAACCCTCCCTACGTAACAGAGAAAATATGTGTTTTTAGCTGCAGGTCAGGAAGACAAAGTGAAAGAGAGAGGTGGTGTGTGTTTGTGTGTGTGTGTTGGGAGGGGTGAAAACCCAGGCAGGGGTGCCATTCTGCTGGCCAGAGTCTGGCTCATTCACACGTCCTCCTCCAGCACTCACAACAGCACCACACGGTGAGACAAAAGGTGAAGGGTAGGCAGGTCAAAACACACACACACATACACACATGCACAACACTTTTCCATCCACCTTTCTCCCCATCTCCCTCTTCATCTGCCACTCTCTTCACTTCAACCCCCGGCAACCTCCCCTCCACCTCAAACCAAGCAAACCCGCCTTAATTCTCAAACAGGAGATGTGAAGGTTAACTGGCCTCGTATCCCGCCTAAAACAACAACAAAAGGAACGCGGGGTGATGGTGGCGCTTTTGAATAGTTCAAAAGGTGTCGTCACACATAAAGCCAGCGTCTACCTTGATCACAAAGGAGGGTGACACGAGGGAAAATAGCACCTGAAATGATGCAACAAGACGTGGTTAGTTAGTTTCTGCAAACTGTGATCAAATATGTACAATTAAAGAGGCCCTTGACACTTGAAATGGATACAATCGATGGTTTGTTTAAGATCGGATCAATGCTAGGGGCAAAGAAAAAAGAAAAAACGAAGAGAGATACAACACAAACAAGACTTCCTTTACCACCTGATATTTTTTTTACCTGTTAGGCAAACATGTCATAACCGAATTGTTGGGATCACACTTCATATTCTGACAGCAACTGCTCTAGAGGCTGGGAGGAGATCTTCCCTCAGGGCAGAAAACATCATTAACATTATTATTGTTTGAGTTCTTTTTCTCCACATTTTTTCAGTTAATTCAAAGGAGTTGTATTTACATGATGGATCTGGTATTGACTGAATAATATAGTGTGAATATGCAAATAGCTGCTCAAATGTTAGAAAATACATATCCTACTTGCAATTATGTAAATTGTCTTTGGTTATTCATTCAGTTATTCACCCCTGTATTCGCTCATGCATTCATTTGCCATATTAGGGGCTGGCGGTGATGCCCTGAAAGTGGCAGACTCTTTCTACAGGCTCTGTGGACAGACAATGGTCGGGGAGAAAATCCCCCTTTTCCAGAACTGCGCTCCAAGTTGACCTGCTCACATCTCACATCACCATATGGAGAGAGATTGCTTTGAAGAGGCCTGCGTGGCCCTTGCACGCCAGTACACAACAAGGAGCAAGATGTGGTGCACACACACACACACATGCCTGGTCTCACACGCCAAGCCTTGACCTCATGCACACATGCAAACTGTACATACACACACACTTTACACGAGTGCTTGCCTGTTTTCTGCTGCAAGCCACACACACTACAACTGCTGCGCTCTCCAACAAAAAAAGAAAACAGCTTTGGTTTTATGTTCCAGATCTGTTCAGGAAATGCGAATGAAATGACACTCTAAATCAAAAATGTCATCAGAACCCTGCTGCTTAATATGAAGAAAAATTACATTTTGACAAGCAATATTTGATCTCACTGTTCGTGAGGAACACTGATGTGGTAAATGATGGAGGAAAGAGATGCAACTTCTTCAAAGTAGATCAAAAATAAAGTTTAATAGTCAAGCACCCCCAGGCGCATCTTAGCGAACAATACTTTTCATGCACAAGTGTTGCCCTTCATGTTCTCCTGTCATGCCATTGCACACATAGCACATGAATAAGGTCCCCCGATTTTTGAGAGCACATGGGTGGGTCACAGCGAGGATTGATTTCCATGAGGAGTGACATGAAAAATGTATACATAATGTTCAGAACACATGGCTCTGATCAGACTTTTGACCTCCACGTAACCTGCAATCACTAATTTTGAGCCTGCTTCCATATGGAAAGGGAGCTCAGTATTAAAGGTGACATGCAGAGAAAAAAGAGAGCAAGAAAGGTTAGAAAAATAAAGCGATGAACTGTACTGTACTGTATTGTGTTGTAACCAGCCAGTCACGGTGAGGTATTTTCATTTCTGAATAGCTTCACTGTATAATGTAATGGATTCTCAGGCACTGACCTTCCAGGTGAGTGTGTGTGTGTGTGTGTGTGTGAGTTCAGGTGGGTGTTTTATTATTTCTCTCTCCTGCATACACTTCCATTCATTAGCATTCCTGCTTTAAGACCAAGGTGTTATTGATTCGGATGAAAACCATAGCTAACATATGGGTTTTACTGGCTGATGCTCAGTCCAACATTAAAACTGCAAAGTTATGTTGTGAAGAAATATTACACACAATCTGATGAGGCGATAGCCTGATATAAAGCCTTGCTTGAGGGTGAGAGCGTGACTTATATGTTTAGTGGAGGAACAAAGAGCAGGAAGGAAATGCAGAAGACATACTGAGCAAAATATCTTCAGACACAACAGCAAAACTTCAGTATTCAGTGTGTGTACAGCTGCTAACTGGTCACTGACTTAATTAATGATTGTTAAATGTCTCATTGCATATCCTTATTTTGTTATCTACTAATATATTTTAATATAAAAACATTTAAAAAGTCAACAACAAAAAAACATCTGGTGTAAAAGCGGTGAAGAAATGAGGGAAATTTTTTAGTTTTTACTACAGTACATTTATTTTTGACTATACTTTCCAAATAGAGTTAAAATTTTACATCCTAGATCAGATTTTTAAATCTCTGATTAGCTTGTAAAATGTGACACACATCCTCAAACTTGGACTCTCACTCTTTTCCTGCATAGTCTACATTTTGTCTCTTCATAATTTGCAGTAGGTGTGTGTGTGTGTGTGTGTGTGTGTGTGTGTGTGTGTGTGTGTGCTTAAATAAATAAAGAAAAACATGCAGTAAGTGGGAAAAACTGAAATAAGGACAAACAGCTTTTCACATGAAACTTGTCAATACAGGAACATTGGCTTCTCTGGCAGGGAGAGCGTTTTTCCTCCCACAATTACAAGTTGTCCCTGTGCGTCGGTGCAGCCGCCACATGCAGGGCCTGAAACGCTCCATGCTCCGTGTTTGGGTAAACTGCGTAACAAATTGGAGAAAAAAGGGCTGGAGCCAGAGACAAGAGTAAACTCCCTCCTGGACAATACCCTGTTGTATTATTAAAACAACAGCGTAGAACCCTGCTAAGATGGGGGAACATGCTCATCGATAATATCAAGGTGACTGAACACTCACACAGAGCAGTGAGCCAGCTGCTGTGCAGGCAGCATGGTGGGGCTCACGCTGAGGACTGGGTGCTTGGCTGCATAATTGGGAATTATTAAACATGGCTCTAGCAGCGAGGTGATCATGAAATTGTATTTTCAGTCTTGAGGGATGAAAGCAAGAATTAAAATGTTACCATTTGTTAAGAGGCGAGGACAAAAAAAAAAAATTGAAGAGTCTTGTCCTAAACCTCCCATGATTCAATTTCTTTTAAGAAACAATGGAAATGCATTTGGACAAGCAGGCAGATGGATGGCACAGACTGCTGTCGTAAATTGTGGATTGTTGTAAATTGCAATCTGAATAAATATTTCAGTGGCAACTGGACGAACATGATGAAATGCAGGGTGAGATCTTGTCCATTTGTCTGCATGCAAAGGGACCAAACAGCTACAAAGGCGAACTAACAGTGAAGCCAGAGAATGGCATGAAAAATACTATAATAGATTATTTTACAAGTAATAGTATAGAAGTGTACAGCACTGATGATTTTATATTCTCAGTATCAATTGATCGTATAAAATTTGGAACAAAACAATATACATGTTTAATTTTTAGCTCAATAATCTTGATTCAAAAAACAGGAAAGGAGTGCCTCACTTTTTATTCCTATATTAAATAATTTAAATCACTAATTCTCTGCTTTATATTCTATGCACAGGCCAGACTGAACATTCATTCAACTTACATGTTGTGATAATAAAAATAAAATAAAATAAAATAACCAATACCCCGAAACTGGCCTATAACAATCTGTAAAAAAACATTTTCTAGTCTTTTGGTTCTTGGGGTCATTTTCATTTGTACAACACTGCAGCAAAACTAATTAGTAGTTTTCAAAGTAATTCTTTAATGCTGGTTTATGTATTAATTGTAAAGCATCACCAAGTACGATGAGTGCTACATTTTTCTCTGTGTGGTGAAATGTAAGTGGTCATCGATTCAAACTGTTAATCATGTTGGATTCACCCCGATCAGTGATGTCACACTGCAGCAGGTGTTTTCTATCAGCTGTTGAAGACGAAACACCTGCTCTAAGATTACTGATGGATGGGAGCTGCCATATGCTCGAAGGTTTTACCTACAAGAAGCAGCAGAGAAGCAGCTTTATTTATGACTGAAGTCAAATTTGGCCAACAAACGTTTCCACGTAATAAAAAGTGCATGCTACTAAATCATTAAAAAGCTGATTCCTAATTTTACCAATTTCACTTTACATGTCCTCTAAATCCAGTTCTCTCTCCCATAACATGGCATTTCCATCATTTAATATGTAGCCTTGTATTAAAACATACAGAAATGTATGAAAATGACTTTCAGACGCTACTGAATTAATACTGAGCTCTCTTCCATTAAAGCAATGATCAAATATTGTATAATAACTCGAAAATCAATAGAATAAAAAGCCTGGAACGTCTTTTTATTACAGTATGTAAACATTTTAAGTGTCCAGTGGTGTGTGTGGTTAAAGAAAACACCTGTTTTGTAGTGCAGTGAAAATGATTTCCTCTAAATGTTTAAATAAAATGAAGTGGACCCATGCTTGCATCTGTTTCCAACCAAAATAAGCCATCAATTAACTTAGAGTGATGCTGTATACTGGTATCTGCTGCAGGATTACATTTTAAATATATGGACCAGAACACAAATATCAACAATTGAGAATAAGTCAAACAATGTAAATCCCCTGCTCGATCAAATGTTAAGCTAAAGTTGCAAAGGGAGCGAATCAGAAGTGTGACAGGCGACACGCTTCTTTGAAATGAGTTCATCTCACTGAAATCATTAGTTTGGAGCTGCGAGCAGAACATTTTCCTCTATAGCAGGAGTTTCAAATCACAATGCAATAATATTTTCCAGCATAATCTAAAATGATGTTGGAGAAAAAAAGGGGAAAAAAAGCGATGTGGCACAAGGAGCAGAGGATGCTAGTGAATGTCCTATATTGCTCATGCTCTCATGGATTACTTAATTATCAGCCCGTGCCGACGTTCTGCTCTGTTAATGGTAGGGAATATAGCCTTTACCTCACTTAAAGAATAAATTGTATTGCTCCATCTCTCTCCATCTTGTAACGAACACACCCTCCCACACACATATAAACATCCCTTCCCTCCTCTCTTCACTGCTCATATAGATCATTTAAGCTGGAATGGGATGGTTACTGAAGCAAAATCCACTGCTATTTCACAATAACAATTTATTTAATTGGGCATCCCTGCCTATTTCCCCGCAACCTGTTTTATTCATCTTTGCAAAAATCCGGGATGGTATCCTCATTGACACATGCTGGGTTTATGATTTTGCATCATGAGGAGTGCAACTTCTCAAAGAAATTGCTATTGCCTCAGTGGGAAGCATTGTTGTGAGCAGAGGTTTGGAAGATTAAAAAAATATTAAGTTAATCATGAACTCCGGAAGTCAGAGAGTCATGAGTTGTGGTGGCTGGGTTGACATCAATAGGAAAACCTTGAAGAGGGGGAAGGCAGGGCAGAGGATATCGTAGGCTTCTGTGTCATCAGGAGGTCGTTGTCATTAGCCGCTACACGAACACAGCGCTGCAGCTTAAGAGCAATATGAGCGTCTTAATATTAGGACGTTCTGGGTTAAGGAAAACACATTATTTGATATTTTATTAGGATTTTCAACATTTGTCCTTTGTCACATTTTCCCCATGTAAATATGGATCTCAGAAATTTGAATTAGCAGTTACATAAAGCAATGGTTTGACATTTGGGGAATTTGGAAAAGTAGATAAGATCAATTCCACCCTCGTGTCTGTGTTGTACAAAATGTAGCTACAACCAGCAGCCAGTTAACCTAGCCTAGCATCAAGTGATAAAACAGGGAAAACCAGCTAGCCTGGTTGTGCCAGAACCGCGAAAGCTGACTAATAAACGTGTCATTTCCTTTTTTGCTTAAAGAGCCTATGTGAAGGCTTTAGTGACATCTAGTGGTGTGATTGCAGACTGCAACCAACCTTAGCAAAAATATAGGAGAACCTAAAGCGACCACTAAAAATTTGAAAAACAAAGGGAAAGACCATCTCTAAAGCATTTTTGGTTTGTCCATTGTGGGCTACTGTACTATTACTATTACTACGGAAACATGCTGATGCAGCATGGTGGACTATGTGGAAAAGGACAGTCTCTGCAAATAAAAAAATATAATTTTAATAATGTTAGTCTAAAATAATGAAATTATTATTATTCTATTATTATTAGTTTCTGGTGATTGTACACTAATGAAAACATAATAATGAATATTAAATTCAGTCCCAAACACTGGATCTTTAAACCTGAAGTGTACACATGACAATTCATCTTTTTACAGGCAGTTATGGGCCATATCATTTCTTAGAGGTGCAGGTAAAGCCAGGCTAGTTGTTTCCCCCTGTTGTGAGGCCTTGCCTGGATAAGCTAACTGGCTACTGGTTGCAGTTTCATATTCATGGGACAGACATGAGAGCGATCGATCTTGTGATCTAACTCTTGGCCAGAAAGTGAAGCAATGCATTTCCCATAATGTCAAACTATTGCTTTAATGCATAAATGAATTATGGTGAAATGCTGAGAAAAATGACAATTCAAAATTCAAAGCATGGATGTATGACTAGTAAACAGTGTCCCACATATGGGTCAGTCATAAACTCATGCTCTGCAGCCAAAACAGAACTTCGTATTGTATTTTAGTGGAAATCTAAAATTATAATAATATTGCTTTGCTTAATTTACTTGTGTATGGGACAGTAGTGGCGGCGATGACATCATCGTGGTTATTATTTTTGAGCACTCCCTACAGAGCCACAGAAGACAGTTATAAGATGCATTCTCAGGCAGAGAGCACTGCTCATGATGTGTAACCTCATGTGTAAAATATAGTGGAGTGTCCCTTTAAGTTAAAGGTATCAGTAAAATGAACCTAAAAGTCTAAAGTAAAAGTAGATATTTCACATAAAAGTGCCCTCCGTTTGTTTCATCAGTATAAGTAACATCTTATACATTTAGCTGGCCAAAGTTATGTTTCCCTTATCTGTATGCTGATATGTGAATAAATCAGTAAATATTAATTATTATTATATAAGATGATTTTATGTTTTACATGTAAAAAAATTTAATCTGCAAAGTAACTTCCAAAATACAAGCTGGCAAAAATATAAATCTCTTGAAATCTCTCCTCTAGCAGAATAATTACAGCCGTATAATTGAACAAGCTGATGCAGATAGTAACATTAGAATCCTGTCAGACAGCTTGGACAACTAGATGTTAAAGGTTAAAATGCCTTGTGAGAAAATGCATATCGTGTGTTGTTATCAAAAAGTGAATTTAAACCATGCGGAGCTGAGTCACATTGTGTCGGATGACGGCGGAGATGTCTGCAGTTTGCATTCACAGAAGATGAACGCACACATGCACCTACAAAACAGGGAGGGCAGTGAGGGAGTCTGACACCGCTCTAAAGAGTTCCATTGACCTCATCATGAGCTGCACTCTCAACAGGGAGCCTCCTCTGTTTTACACTTTCACTCCAGTATACTGTAACCAGCAGCGAGCGCGTTCACACTGTTTGCCAGATTGGCCTGTTTTCCCCTCATGAGCCTGTTTGGAGTAAATATCCAGCATTAATATCCACACACAGATCTTTTGCCAGAGGATTATTGAACATTAATTACATTAGCATTTTCTCTCTGACAACAAGGTGGCTTCTTATCTGTGATCTTCAAACTGCGACTGGGAACTATTGATCTGGGCCATGTTGTCATTCAGATGATAATTAGGAGCGGGTAAGAGGTCAGCTTCCAATCCGTTTGAACATCTGGATGAGAGTTCCTCAAGGACAATGGGAGCTGCTGGATGCCGCCACTCTGTCGAGCCCTGCATGTCTTTATGTGTCTAAGTCCATTATACAAATTGTCTAATTAATTCCCACATTCTCACAGAGCGGCCCAACAATCAATCGAGGCAAAACACTGTGAGAAGAGCCCAGTCAGAGCCCAGTGTGCAGTTAAGGCTGAAGCATACTGAGCTGGGTGTGATGCACCAGCCTCAAGGTTTAACTTTGACCCTTTTATGTTTAAAAAAAAAAAAGGACAAAAAGTTCAGATGAACAGATTCCTGGAGAAGCAAAGTTGCAAAGCTAATAAAGACAGCGGTACATGTGCACGTTTTATTTTGTGACTTTAACTTTTTTGACCATCTTATCTTCCTGAGGATAACACTATTAACATTAATCTATAAAAAGTCTGCATTAAAAACATAATGTGTGTGCCATAGCTTTAGAGGTGGTGCTATCACAGATTAGCCTTATCTATAATTAAAACTGTATTTTAAGGACATGCAAATGGAGATATTAGCAGACCTAACATATATCCTTCGCAGTGTGGTGGGGACAGAGTTCAAAAGAATCATTTTACAGAGACCCCACTTTGCAAAAAGTAGCTCAATGTATTCTTTTTCATGAGTAAATAAAGGTAATCTCTATGGGTGCATTAAATTCTGTCGCCGCTGCATTTATGTTATCATTAATGCGATGAATAATTCCGTTTGCACAGTGCAAAAGTGCTTACAGCAGAACTTTGGAAGAATCAACAGAACAAATTGTGTGAGAAATCCTTAAATGGTCTTGTTCAGAGTGTTTAAGTGTGAAAAGGATCTCCTTCCTCTCAGTGTTTTATACCAAGATATACGAGTGAATGCTTGACCACTTGGAACATGTTAATCTGCAGTTCAAAGGGAACCAGAGGTGGGCAAGACGACAGATGTTGCACCGGTGCAATTTTGCAAAAGTGCAGATAAGAAGCGCGTATAACAGAGGAGTGGCTGGTTTAGTCTGTAAATTGTTATTGCCTTTAAATTCTGACATGAGGAGCCTGTGGTCCTGTTAGTCAGACAGTGTAGGCTGTTGTCGCTACAGGAAAGAGCTCATCTCGGTTTCTGTTAGCATATTGCAATGTAAATGAACAGCTAAACTGTACTTGATCCAAATGTGCAAAACATAAATGTAAATCAGTGAGTGTGTGTGTGTGTGTGTGCCTGGGGAGGATGCAGACAAACAATGCAAACATTGCCCCCTTGTGGTTCATGTGCACTAATGGGTGTTGAGGGAAGGCTGCAACCATCTGGGACAACAGTCAGGGTAAACTGTTATATCTCAGCTTCAGGACATTAAAATAAAGGTTGGAGCAGAATAGGTGCTTTATAGCTGAATGACATGAGGGGGAAATCGGGGATATTACATTTTTGTGTAATGTGGAAAATGTTTTCTCCAGATTCTGCATTCCCTTTTCAACCTCACATCTCTCTCTCTCTCTCTTTATCCCTCTATTCTGTCTCTCTCTCTTTCTCTCATTAGAGCAGAGTCAATTTCAATGTCACTTAAAGTCACAGCTGTAATTTATCGGCTCCTTAATACTGATGGGCAAAGGTCATGAGCGGTGCTGTGAGGCATTCTATCAGGTTTATCAGCGTGGGTCATTAACCTTGACCTGGTGTAAATGCACTTCAGTCCAGGAAGCTCCCTCGTCCTGCGCGCGTGTTTCCATGCCCCCCGAGAAGTTCCTCCCTGCGACAGCCACTCACTTCGCTGCCCCGTTAGCGCGAGTGCTTTAAACTTGCCTTAATTGTCATATGGCAGCCAACACAGCTTTCTTAATTGATCTGACCTTTCACAGTGCTTTCTAATTTCCAATCCCGCTTTCATTGTTCCATCTGGCACTTTTAAAGCGACATCTGGTTGACTGTACTTTACCCGGTGATCTCTGTACAGTTATTTCTAAACTTAATGTATGCTTCAACAGATGGTAGTTTTTATAGGTGAGCGAAGAGCTGGACTGCACTCCCAGCACCGGCCCGGGTCCACATCACCTCCCCTCAACAATTCAAATATTGACACCACAAATTACAAGCCAGGTCGCCTGCAAACTCTACACCGTTCTGTTGGGTTTCTGGTTTTTGTTACTTATTAGTGGAATATTAACATCAACATCAGCAAAGCCTTCTCTAATCTCTGCCTATAAATATATGAATAGCTTTCTGTTTACGACCAAATAAACAATTGTTGCCATGCAGACTAAAGTTTTGCAAATATGTCTGATGTCAGTGAGAAGGCAGGGATATTTGTTTAATAAAAAATAAGCTGGATGTGGGCACTGCAGACTGCACACCATGAACACGGAGAGGAAAGCAGCTCACTCTCATGGTGTAATATGACTGCTGCTCAGATGTTTTCCAATGGAATCATTATCAGGAATGTTAAAATATTCGCTGCACTATCAAGACCAGAGGTTCTTTTTTTTTTTTCTTCTTCACTCTAACTGTCTGATTGAAGAGCCTCTCTGCAGAACTGTTATTTGTAGATCAGTTCTACCATAGGGCATCGTCTTCTCCGCACATTCTCAACAAGATTTCGATAACTTAAAGTTGAAATCTTTTTCCTCTCATACTCTAAGTAATCTTCTCTGTAACCCTTTCCCTTAGACGCTATAGCTCTCTGGTTTGTCCTCCCTATCTGCCAACATGGACGGCATGTTGCAGACTTCCACATTCCTCCCTTTGAAAACTTCATTTTCTGCGCTGACACTTTTCCAGAAGATAAATTTCCTATATTTTCATGGGGAAGTGCTCGGAGATGGCTCTACCTGCAGGCTGTTAAATTAGTGCCATATAATTGACTGATTAAATGCTTATTGATTGCTGTGATCCAGATGATGGAGACGAAGGATATGGAGACTCTCGCCCTTGCATTTTACACTGTCCTCTGTTCATGAGGAAGCTTAACACACACTAAGCCAAACAGAAATAGATCCCTGATTGAAAAAGTCCTGACTAGTGCTACACTTTTATCAAAATGTCTGAGAGTTAATCAGGATTGTAACTTTTTTTTTTCTGAGCGGCCATTTTAACAAATCCATATCAGAAATGATTGTATCATGTTTTTTTTTTACAATCTTCTGTCTATTTGATAACCAAATAGGGCAGTGTTTGGTAGTCTCTCAGGGCTTTAGGAGACAGGGATTGACATGCGGCAGCCTCAAGGTCAGAGTCTGCTGCTCCGCCGAAAGCCTCCAGCCGCTGATAGACACGTCTTCCCTCCTGAGCCGTGCCGGAGCGAACACACCACAGAACATCTGTTCGCAAACAGCCCTGATGGAGCCGTACTGACACCGAATGAACACCCCACCACCCAATTCCCAGGCTGGGGCCAGATGGCGGCCCACGCTGTCGCTCCCTCCTCTCCTAGTCCAGGACAAATCATGAGGAAGAATGGCCTGCAGGTACCGCCCCAGGCACGCCTGTGCCACTCACCGTTGACCACCCTCTGGTGGCTTCCAATGTTCCCTCCTGTCAAAAGACAAATTGTCCGACAGATTGCTCTTTTATGAATTCACCCCGCGGTCCATTTCTCAAAAGAGGTTAAGGAAAATCCTTGGCCTGAACTGCTCAACTTTGAGACAGAACTCTACTCTCTGAGAAGTTAAGAGGCCAGGATACAAAGAAAAGCAAATGGTCCTGGAACTCCACTTTCCTCCACAACTCACCAGCTGGCACACACACACACCTCCCTCTCATGTGCATGACCTCTGAGTTATGTTACATAGATGAGGAGGAAATGTTTAAAACAGCAAAGTAATTCATTGGAAAACAAAATAGAGACTGTTCACATCTCCTGGCCAGAGTTTAGTTCAGGTCAGTTTGGAGAAACCAACCCTAAAATTTGAAAAGGATGAACACGAATGACTGAGGTTCACCACTGACACCGCTTCAATTTCTTTTACTATGCAACAACACACAGACAGACACATTACTTGTCAAACAAATCATCTCATCATCGTAAAAAAACCCATTTTTTATGATGTGTGATTCAGCAGCTGCTGATGTGCCTTCATCTGGTGATCTGCTTTCATGTGATTGTGGGTTATTCCTTCGTATTGGATTTCACTTTAAGAGAGGGCCGGACTATTTCAGCTCTGGAATCATCTTTTCACAGATGACCCGGTTAGGAATGCCACCACAGATCAGGGATAAGTGTGATTAATCTCTGCTGACATTCCTATGGCACCTTTTACACAGCTTTTTGTCTTGACACTGCACAGGAGAGATGTGTGGGAAACAATATATCTCTAATGACGGTAACAATCTGCCTCACGGATAACTGCAATATATGCTCACTTAGCCTCAGTGCTATTTTTGGGTGCCTTATGTTTGCTCTAGTTATAGTTACCACTAAGTTATAGCTGGATATTCTGAGTGAGCAGATCAAATAGATGAGATTTTCTTTCACCACTGTGTCATGGTGCAAATTAGGCTCTACATGCATGTGCAAGAGCTTGGATATTTACATTATGCATAATAGCTACTATGGCATTTGTACTGGCAGTTTATTCTTTATGCTATACTTAGAGTATAAAGTGGGCCCAGGTAGGTTTTTAATAGGTCACAAGATAGGTCAGACTAGGGAGAAGATACCCATTAATGCTTTGTCATACTGTCACAGTAGCACCCTGTATTCCCTCAACTCAAATAATTATTAACCTCTGCACAACTACTCTACCAAACATTGATCACATAGCCTACTTTAACACGTATCAGGGGCCGGCAACAACTCTGCAATACTACTACTAGATATTGCATGAAAATCATTAAGCATATTTCAGAAATTACACATGAGAATTATGCTAGCACAGGTGTCTGTATGTCTAGATACTAGCAGGGATAGTTGGGAAAACATGTCTTTTGAGCCTTAAAAGGTTAAGGCTGGCATTATTCTATATTTGCCATCTGTCTCCTACCAGACTGTGTCTCTAGGAGTTCTGTCCATTTATTTCTACTCAGAAAATACATATTTTAAGATATTTTTTCCATTAAAAATGACTAATCTCCTAAAATAGCTGGCCACTGTTGTTTTTTTGTCAAATATTACTCAAGCTATAATAACTAGTCCTTTGCTGAGGACTATTTTCGGTTGAGGATTGATACACATTTGGTGCTCTGGTATTTCTAGCAGCAGGACAGTGTCTGTGGGGTTGACTCAAAACAAACTGTTCACATGTGCATCATATGAATTTATTGTTGGTATGGATTCTTTTATGGTCTGTTGACAATAAATCATAATAAAACAAGAACATCACCAGATGTGTCCTTTAAAGCACATGTCCGTTTTACTATACTGTACCTTTGCCAGTATTGTTTGCCCTGTATATACTGCTTTAGTCTTTGAAGTGAGATTTTTGAAAAAGAGTTGAAAAAGAAAGAAAGTTTCCCAGTACTTTCCAGAACTGCGCTGTGCAAGCTTCGCATAAACTGATGGAAAAATACGGATAGTCTAATTAAAAACAAACATCTCGACACCCCACCCTGCCAAGATAATACTTCAAAAACTAAATTATTGATGTATTGCTGGTGCAGATAAACCTATATATCATCTCAGCCATGTTGAGTTCTGGTAATGTTTGTAGCTCAATGATACATGAGTTTGGCCTAAACATGACTAAACATAACCATCTCGCCTCACAGCCTCTTGACCAACTCCAGATGCCTGGAAACATTTGAACTAATATTTACACCTCTCCAGAAACTCCATAAACATCAAATACCAAGCTGAGCACTATCAAAAAGCCTCACAAGAGCTCCTAATAAGAAGATATGAGTAAATACAGTATGATCAAGGTGACTCACAAATTTGTGGACAGTTTCTACTTAGATGTGAAAACTCTGCTGTTTCCTGAGCAACACTTCAAGCATGTTTACAGTTAACTACCCCGTAGATACACCATGCAGGAGTGCACTTGACCATGTGATGTGCTCTCTGAGAATGAGGTAAAAACATCTTGAGCTGAACAGGCCATGCAGCAAAAGATCTCCCGCAAAACTGCACTGGTGTTATTCTCTAATTAAAGCTATGCTTCATGGGAGAAGAAGCACTCAAAGAATTTTAACCTGATGACAGCACTCCTACCACAGGCATGCATCCCGACTGCCAAATGCCAATTTAGCACTCTACTGCAAGTGTTTACACTGCACTTTGGCACTGCGGCCTTTTGAATGTACCTAGCTGTTTTTGATATTCAGTGTGTTTTACATTAAGAGGGTGAATTTGAAAACTTGTAAATGGCTCACTAAGCCTGCATGTTTTCAGCTGGAGACCTCCGGGGTCACAGTGGGCGCTTGTCCCTGCAGAGCTGTGGCTGAAGCCCTGTCAGAGGGGAGCCAGTTGGCGCTGCAGGGAATGCAAGGGTGTGAGTTGGAAGGGCTGAAAGAGGGGGGGGGGGGGGGGCTGCTCCTCTGCCTTCAATCCCACATGATCTCACTGGTCCTGGAGAGTATATCAGGCAAAAAGCAGCATGATCATTAAATGTCCATGCTGCAAATCTTTTTAATTATTCTCATTCCTCCCTAGCCTTTTAATGAGAGGAGTATGCACAGATAATGCGGGTAATTGGACAATGGGATTCACTCATTCAATTATTGACCACCGAATCTCCTCAAGGGTTGATGGGTTATTCTCATTCTCTGCTTTGGCTCCGGGGCTCAGCATTCATCGTGCAGCATAAATTTTTTTTTAAAAACAAACAAACCAAATACGCTCTTTCTTTCTTTCCATTTTAGATTTTAATGTGTTTGAACCATGACAGAGTTAGATCTACAGTAGCAAGCCTGTCCTTAAAATCTTGCTAAGTAACTTCTGTTAAGTGATGCTGGCCTTTGGACTTAAAACCGCATACTGCCACTGAGGCAAAATATGTTGAATGAATCCACTGAGAGTGGATTTGAGTGTGTTTTAGTCATTTTAATGTTCTGGTCTGAATTTGGACCGACTAACTGACTACATTCAGAATGTCCACTGGAATCATCATTATGAGAATTGGTTTTCATTAAAGGAATAGTTTGACATTCTGTGAAACACACTTTTTCACACTATTGCTGAGAGTTAGATGAGACGATTGATGCCACAACAGTAAATAGGAAGCTGCAACCGGATTTCTTTATTTTAGTATAAGGACGTGAAACGGGGAAACAGCTAGTCGGGCTCAAATTAACAAAAATTGCCTTAAGGCACCTCTGAAGCTCGCTTCTAGCTAGCTCATAGCTAACATGTAAAACCGTCCGTCCGTCCGTCCGTCCATCCATCTTCTGCCCGGGTCACGGTGGCAGCAGGATAAGCAAGGTATTACAGACATCCCTCTCACTAGCAAAACTTTTCAGCTCCTCCTGGGGGATCCTGAGGTGTTTCCAAGGCTAGATGAAATATGTAATCCTGCCAGTGAGTCCTGGATCTATACCCCGGAGTCTCCAACCAGTTGGATGTGCTTCGTAAACCTGTGGAGGCGCCCAAGAGGCAGCCTAACCAAACGCCTGAACCATCTCAGCTGCCTTCTTTTGACACAACAGAGCAGCGACTCTACTCAGAGCGCAAACAAAAAAGATGTTCATTTGTAACTTTTATTGGATTTTTTTTTTTACCTTTGGAGAGAGCCAAGTAAGCTGTTTCCCTCTGTTTTCATTCATTATGCTGAGCTATGCTAACAGGCTCCTGGCTGCAGCTACATATTCAGCCTGAACAGATGTTCTCATCCAATGAAGATAGAAAGAAAACAAAAGTGCATCTTTTCCAAAACGTCAAACCATCCATTTAAGTACAGCAGTTTCAAAAAGAAATATTAATGGGAAAGTATACTTAGTCCAACAAATCCCATCCCAGCAAACATTACAAATCCCATCCAGGCCTTCATCAACATGTTTTATTTTATTCATGGCTTATCCAAGCTGAGTTAGTACTGCAAGTAGCAGAGTAAACGTTTCCCAGCTGGAAAAAAAAGGTGACTACGTCCCCCCATGTCGGCCCTTGCTTAATGCCGAATTGAAAAAAGCCACACTTTGGATAAGGGACTTCTCCAGTTTGAGTGAATTTCAAACCTGAAGGCAAAATCTACAAACCATAGCGAAAACCCCTGAGATTGGGAGAATTCCCCCACTGATCATCCAATTTGGCTGATAGCAGAGTGTGTGAAAAAAAAAGAAGAAGAAAAAAGAAAGAAAACAGGGAGAAGGAGAAAAAATCTCTCACAGGAATCTTCCATCACCCTGCTTCTGAACAGCAGCCCACGTTGATCCAGCACATTAATCATGAGCAGACAAACAGCATGTTGTGTCTGTTGGTAATTGTGACTCTCAACCATACTTAGCCTATAGCTACTCTCAACAAGAGCTGATAAACCACTCTATTACTACAACACAATGTAGGACACGTTCCATCAATGGCAGCTTGAGAGCAAAGAGCTTCCTGCAGCAGCAATATAAAAAAAAAGGCAGTTTATCTGTGTTCAATAATGGAATAACACACATGCTGCCAAAGAGAAGTCAAGACATTTCTCAACGCTTTATTAGAAGAAACTGGTGGAAGAATATTTTTACACTAGAAGGACGAGGTATGTTTTTTTTTAAGCTTTCCAGCACAGTGCTCGTGTTAACAGCCAACCCCCACTGAAATTCACACCTCCAGCTCGAGTCATTATCATAATTGTTACCAAATACTGTAACTCCAGAGTTTTAATTGCAGTACCATTACTTTCCAATTTGAATCGTTTCCATGCACAGACAATTTCATTTCCAAATTGACATCCCCACTTAGATGATTTCATATAAACACACTGATAAAAAAATAATAATATCTCAGGGGCCAAATAGTAAGGAATACGTGTGTGTGTGTGTGTGGGGGGGGTAATTTCAATATGGTTTAGAAGCAGGCAAATTGTATCTAGAGCTAATCACAGTTACTCCTCCAAAGCTTTAAAACAAATATGCCCTTCAACTGCCGCGTTATCATCGTCGCCGCACTGCAAATAAACTACGCCTTGCCTCATTTCTTTTCAAGATAAAAGACCAGTCATTCGGGCATAATGGTCAGGGACAAAAAAAAAAAAAAAAAATGAAATAATAAACCATTCATTAAATCAAGCACACAAGAGGTAACTTT
The DNA here is from genome assembly GCA_037577475.1 of Chaunax sp. Z400. NCBI lineage: Eukaryota > Metazoa > Chordata > Actinopteri > Lophiiformes > Chaunacidae > Chaunax > Chaunax sp. Z400. The sequence continues at coordinate 8,132,351 of CM075185.1, forward strand.
TCTAATAAAAGATTCTGAAAGTTTAATTAATAGCAGTCGTTAGCGCTCGTTTAAAACTTATCGATTTAAACATAACAATATGTTAAAATAATGTATCCTGCAACAGTCATCACACTCCCTCGACGGGGCCTCTGCTCACACCACATTGTAATCAACAGATTGTTAGACATGCATTTTCTGAGCCACTGACAAAGCCTGATGTATGGGGTCGAAGGGAGCGTTCGTAATCCATCCATTGCAGCAATTTATTATCTTATTTTAATTGTATACACAAACATTGAGGTGATTTAGGTGACACGGTGGAAAGATGAAATCCGTTTATATTAAAAGGGTTGCTCACCCCTGAAGCCTACTGCCAGCAACACCTTTCAATGACTGCTTTTAACAACATGGTTATTGTTTTATTGATCAGGGTTTTATTACAGATTTGACACCCATGTTATGTGTTAATCGAACCGCATATAATTTTTTGACACATATTTTACGAGATTATGACTGCAATTAATTTAATAACTATTATTTTTTCGGTGATTTCAGTCTTAACGAGGTTTGTGGGAGAGTGCTCCATTCGTCTTGGCCCTGTTGTCACTCATGCACTCTCCAGCACAGTGGCGCAGTGCATGACCTTAATGGAAGCCACGGAAATGGCCAATTGAGCTAGCGTCCGCACTCCCCGGCTCATTGTGGAGCCACCTTCTTTTGTTCTAGGAAGTGATATCACTATTAAGGAAGCCATTCCCAGCCATATAATTCCTCCTTTCTACACTTAAATGCTCCAAGCTTATGGGAAAATTATACAACTCAGCCTATGCTCAGAAGTGCTTTGAGGATGTGTCATTTTTCAGGCAGTGTACGTTTAACCTGTGAGGGAAAAAATAACCATTTTCCTCAACGTGAAGATGGATTAATCACCTTTCTTAAAACACAAATTATGCAACATTGGCTTTACGCACAGTAAATCAGGAAAACATGGATGCCTGCTGACGGTACATGGGCAGTTAAAGCAGGACAGGGGGATAACATAAAAGTGTGTCAGCCTGAGATGAAGCTCACACATCTATAAAGGCAGACGTAGAACGGGGGCCACTGTTGGTCAATAGTGTCCATTTGTGTCTCCTCTCATCTCTAAGAAGTGCACATCTGCTGAACATGGCACAATTTATCTATCAGAAGAATAATTAATTAATAGTTCATCTCATCCTGTATAATTGAGGACAGATCTGGAACGCCATTAGCTGTGATAATAAAGAGAGCGATACCTCCCGCCCACCTGAGCACACGGGAAAAGCCTCCTCTGCTCTGGTTCTTTGTGGCCTTGTCAGCAAATGTATTCTTTAGCACTGAGCAGTAGTTAACAACTTATAGGTTTGTCAAACCAATTTCATTCTTTTTTAAATCTTCATAGCAATTATCTTTTAGCATAATCAGTTTCAAGACCTTGGGGGTCTACTGGGTCTTGTAACGTCTTTAAAATAATTGTTCGGATAGTAATTTGAAGTTTTGTGGAAATTGCTTAATAATCAGATCCCAAAGTCAATATTTGGACGAGGAACTAAGTTGTAGATGGGAAAGACTTCATGGGGCTCCGACAGAAAAGAAGACCAGCTAAAAATAAAATGAAATCAGACGTTGGAGCCGACTTCACATAAAAGCATGCATGTGTGCGTGCTCGGATGTTCGAGTGTGTGTGTGTGTGTGTGTGTTTCTACTTGCGAGTCTCCACTTTCATTCACATTGAATTTTAGTGTGTGTGTGTGTGTGGGACAGAGAATTTGGCTGTAGAGATGCACATCCAGGTTTCCAGAGATAACGTGCTGATAAAAGTACACCTATTTGAATTTGTTTTAATTTTCTGTTTTAATGCGCCATCAAAAGAAACAAAGTCAGACAGACATCAGTTGGAATACAGCTATATTATCATGAAATATTAACAGCTGTTGTGGACCTAACACAGCAGTCATCTACTCTGAACATTTGAAAGATATCCAACTTAAACGGAGGGGGTGCTGATTTTATATTTTGTCCCAATTATCTTGTAATGAGATGTATCCCAGTCTGTAGTAATGGCAGTAATGAGAGAGATAAAATGACAATGTGTAAAAACAGAGCTGGCTTAACAATGATTCTCCAGCACCATGTCTGATGTATTCAGGAACAAAGGAAGTCTCCATGATCCCCAACAGCAAGGACAAATAAAAGAAAATACAGGTCTAACACAGTGCACCCCTTGACTCCTAAAGTATATATGAATCACTAGCCTTATTATCACTCTGACACAGTGAGGAGCTTTGCTTTATGAATGCTACTTAAGAGCATCTCATAATGTGCACTGACTAAACCCAATCATAATCTGTCTTGCCCAATAACAACAAGACAATGCTTTACAGAAAACGTCTGATGTCATATCATCATTACACTAATAGCAAAAGCCCAGGCAACTCTTAGCCCCACCCAATTAGTCATTTTAAACTGCTTATTGGTGAGAAAGCATCAATGATCAATTCAAGCATTTAGCCCATGGAGCAGGGCTTGAGTTAGTGCCAACATTGATTATCTGAAGGAGCAAATTGGTCTGTAATAATGGGTATTTCTCATGATGTCTGCATGAAGCTCTTCATTTCGTACAAATACTGTACTGATATGGGGTTTTATTTAATTTCAGCATAAACGGTTTATCATTATTTATGCCAGCTATTGTTCTTGTGACGCTTCCACAACACTCGTATATTTAGGATGCCTGTTATCCTCTTTAATGTATTTTTATGGGGGGGTTTTTTAAGTTATTTTTGGAAAACACACAAAATAACCTTCCAGAAATGTAGCAGAATACAGCATTTAATGTACAGTAATTCTTTGATTCATTCATGTTAAAGCACTAATGATTTTTTTTTAACAAGATGAAATTATTATGTGTAATGTTTAAATGGTCATTGGTAACAAACCCAGGAACACCCACATCAGAATATCATGTCACGACATGTTTGTTCTGTTTTTTAATTCATTTTTTTGTTTTACAGTCCACTGCTTCACTAACCTGTTTTCAGCAGTGAATATTGGATTTAAATGTGGCAGATGTCCAGAAACACGACTCCAAACGAATGACAGGCCAAATGTTTCAGTGTGTCTGTTGGATGGAGGTAATAGTTTCCTTTCTCTCTTTGTGTTTTCAACTTGTACTGGTGCCCCGAGGGACCAAAAAACTTAACAACTGCAGCTTAGAGCAGTGATTTTAAAATTACATCACATTATTAATAGATCAGATTTTTTTAACAGACTTAAAAAGTGTCTACAGTATCCAGTATCAATCAATCGTTCCTGTTTTGAATCAAACCTAAGGCCAGTTTTAGAATATTTCATTACAGAAAAATCTTGTATAGCTTGATTGTGGATGACATTTAACACTTCTTGTGTAAAATGGAATGAAAAAGTGCAACTGAGGTAGGCCTATCATATCGACACTGGTATAGAAATGTTGGTAACGATACCCAGTCCTAGTAAAGAAACAAGTTATACAGTATTTAGCGCTGTAGTCATGCGACTGTTATAAAGATATATTTTTAAAAAGGTATTGTTTGATCATTGCTGGCGTGACAGAATAAGACCTATGACATTAATGAACCTTTCAGCTATGCAAATTAAATACAGAATATTGACTGAGTAAAATTAAATAGATTGCCTGAAACCAGTATAAGAGGCTCAAAAAAAAATCAGAACAATAAACCCTAAATGTTAATAGAAAAAAAATCTATTTAGCCTTTTAGTGGGTTGAATAACTTCAAGGCTTTTTGCAAATACCCCATGGATCATCAGGAGGTCCCAGGTGGGGACTGTTGCCTCAGGAAACTCTCACTTCCTCCACTGTGGAGAGAATCCCCAGTTGGTTTAAGTCATATACTGTTAGACGCCAAAGAATCCAATTTACCCCATTCCCATACTTCTTTGATTTCCTTTGCTTTGTAAGGTCATTTATCTGCAATCTTAATTTGGAAACTGTGATTTCTTCCCTTTGTGACGAGCAGCAGGAGTCTCTCCCCCCCCCCCCCCCCCCCCCCCCCCCCCCCCGCTCGGCTGTCATAAAGGTAAGCAGGTGTCCTTAAAGATGACGAAAAAATTGAATATAACAGACATGTTCAATTAGAACTAAATTATCTCGAAAATGAATTATTGTGTTCTTAATGGGTTGAGTAGAAACACTCCCCAGAGTGCAGCTCTGCTTTTAGGTACAGCACTTTAAGTGGATCAGAACAAACTGCTGCAGAAACTCTGTGGTAGTTCATGAAGACCCTAAATAACTACTGAAATGTATACTCTCACCAATAGGTGAGGTGTTGGTCCATCAGGAAGAGATTCTTCAATTCATATCTCATCTTTTCTCAAGCACAGCTCAGTTTCTCTGAGGTGATTTTTCTGGATTATCACCTAATCCTGTAAGGAAATTGCTATTGGAGGAAAAAAATTCCTGTGACTTTTTCTCTGAAGTTTACCAGAAACCCAAACCAAACTCAAAGAATCAAATGTTATATAACAAAGAGACCACTGATGATCTAGACCAGGCCATTAGTCTGTTGCAACAGTTTTTGTTTTCCAATCCTTGTGCAGCGATTATCATAATTAATACATGAATTTTATGGTTGATTTTTATATTCTTATACTGTATATTATATATCCAGCATATTCTGATTCCCTATTGTTTAAACATGGCAGCTTGGTCAGAGGCCCTAACTCCAAACTATAATGCTTTATTTAACCCCCTAGTCATAATTTGACAAGTTTACATAATAAACATGCCGATGTCCAGTTAGATTTTCAAAATCAACTTTGCTCAGAGGCATTTCACATACAGTATTAGGAGCTTTGGGCTGTTATTAAAGCTCTGAAATGGCTGCAGTTTAGGTTTAGGCACAAAAACTACTTGAGTAGGTTCAGGAGAAGATCATGGTTTGGATTAAAATACTACATATGTTGGTTCATTAGGTTTAGTCACGTTACTTACATAACTTAAGATAAAAAATATTTTACGTAATTTGAAAACAAGTCCACTTCAACATTTGGACAAACACACAGGACTCTAACCCCGGTCTCCTGGGGAACCACACTGACCCCCTGACCTGGACCTTTATCATTCTTTATACTATTACACTCAAGGGGCGCTTCCAGAAATGACACCAGAGGGGTAACTACTGTGTCATACTTAGAGGTGTTTGGCCACTGATAGCCACTGGCTGTTGTTTTTTTTATTTTTTTTATTTTATTGGGAGTCAGAATGGTCTGATATATGTTTCTTTTTATAAGTGTGTTGTTACTGAAAATAAAGCAAAACATGAAAAGCAATCTTTTTGGGAAATATTATCTGTCAGTGTTGTCCAAACTTCTTTCCAAGATGTTATGATTTAAAAATGTGTTGACGATTATTAAGTAATTAGAAATCAAACATGAGCATGAACCTGCATGAAAACCATGCAGTCTCATTATTAAACATATATTTATGCTAATGATCCAAATGTTTGTTTTCCTACTGTATATCCCTGATATTTTAGGTTTGCACCTTTTATCTCTCTGAGGACAATGACATCTGCCCATAAAAATAAAGCTGGCCCACCAGGGTTAACCATGTGTAAAAGGAGAGAGTGAATATGACATCAAGTGTCGTCTTCCCTTTGTGTTAGTCGGTCTCAAGGTGACATGGGGAGTCTGGGCTCATCACCAGAGCTAACTATGACACTTATTCTCCGTGGAACTCATTAAGGGGCAAAGGGGTTCTCTGCACCAGCAGCATGTTCAACAAACTAAGACATTTTACTAAAACAAAAAAAAAAAGAAGTCACAATTTACATTTAGTTCCATGAAACACCTGCCCAGCCACACACATGCATGGAGCACATGTTCAGTTGTTTTTCCAAGGTGATCCGGACAAGGCAGAATTAGACGAAAGTATCTTCAGTGAGACATTAACATGCTTGTATTGTGCCTTGATGCTGCATTTAATGTCAGATTTTGGTGTCAATACATCTAGTATTTCAGATATTTCAGTATATATATGGGATGTTTGGGATGTCAATACAAGTTGCATGCATTGTGACAAAATAAAAATATTTCTGCAGAGCCAGTCATTTGAATACATTATTAGAGCATGTCAGCTGAAGTATGTGGAATTCTAATGAATGTGGCTGTTTAATATTTCATTCCACTTTTATAAATACAACCTAAAAATTACTCCTTGTGTAGCCAGGAGATCATTAGCTTTAGCATGACCCCACATGCTGACACTCCACCATGGTACCAGAGATATTCCACTGGTATAGAGATAGTCCACTCCCAGAACGTCCAGGTTGAGTGGGGGACGCTCGCGAGGTCATTTGGGTCCATGGAGCTGAAGCCCCAAATGTAACGTTTATGGGGAAAACTTTTTTTTTTCCCCCTACAAATTTTCATTCTGTTTTCCATATAATGGGCAGAGACAATGCATATAATTTCATTAGATATATTTTTGTGGCTACAATTGTTGTGAAATATCAGGCGCCACAAGCTACTTTAAGGCACTTTATGGCTTTAATACTTGCTAGAATATATCTGCTATTAGATTAGATTAGATTAGGTTAGATGACCTCTCTGTACAATGGAATCAATAGGAAGAGAACAGGCTGTCTGAAGAGAGGCTGAGCTAATACTCTATGTTGATCAAATTAGCTAGTATGTGAAGTATTGATTAAAATGATGACAAAATCACAAATAGCAAATTTAAAATACAGTAATGTATTCACTTGTTATTCCTGAAACTTTTTCACAATGTTGTCCACAGGTCCCGCAGGACCAACGCAAATTTGTATATTTATTATTTATCTATGTTTAAATACAGAGTAATTTGGATTGTTATCAGTCAGGTGTGCATCTTTTTAGTAGTTGTATTACTGCATGGTAAATTGCTGTTGGGGTAGGCTACTCTGTCTTGGTATGACTAATTTCTCTCCGATCTAGAACTCCAAATAAGATTCCCCCCCGTTGCTCTGTGAAGCAACAGGTTCACCACAATCAGCCCATGAGCTCAGCAAGACTGAAGCTGTTGTGATGGGAAGCAGGGGTGGGTGTATATAAGTATACCTTTCTACAACTCTAAATAATGAAGTGGACTGTAAGGGGGTCAGAAAGCTTTCACTTAGATGTTGTGTAATTTATACCTGTGTCAACCACTTACAGACGCAGACAGAACATTTCCACTGACGTCAAATTAACCACGCGACCCCGCTGACCGACATGATTGACGCTGGCCAATAAAACAAAATCTGCCGTGTCAGTGAGGAGCAAGAGTACAGAGTGGGAATATGGTGTCGTCATATCATGACTCGAGGCCCTTCGAAAAAACACAGGAGCACAATCTGTGTTTCACATTGTATCACCAACACAACACAAAGAAACTGAAAGGAGGAGCAGGAGGAGGAGAGAGAAAGAAAGCAGGAGTTATATTTACTCTGAGTGCAGCATAGTGGGAGCTCAGTAGACAAATACTCTCACATCTTAATTTTTCAATTAGCATGACTCTTGTTCTCTAAACATATGCAAACACAGCGGGGTGTCAATTAAAATGCAACTCTAATGTTGAGCCTAATTAGAGTAAATTGGTTGGCTTGCATTGAGAGGAATTTGAATGCAGCTCACTACACATGTTTCACTGTGTTTCGCCCCAACAAACAAACTGACACTGGCTGCCTCATGCATATGCTCAGCAAAATCACAGCCTTGAAGGAGTGAGTGAGACACAGTGGGTGGACGAGTGAATGTGTTTCTAAATGTATACTGTGTAAAAAATCACAATACTATGACATCACAATATCTCATTACAGTGTGTCCTGATTGCATAATGATGCATTTGTATAATAGGAAATTACAGTGTTAATGTGCTTTTTTTTCTTTCTATTGTGCAATGTTTTGCATTTGCCTTTGGCTTCATTATTACTTCATAAAGGGAAGTCAAACTAATAAAATGTTGCTGACTTTGTATCAGTGATGTTTTACTAGGAGCGGATCTCCACTATTTTTGCCAACGTCACTGGAACATTGGAGAGCCTTGCTGTACAGCAGGCAGCAGGCCAAATGGACCCTGCAAAATGTAAAGGATAATTTGTCCTCTCTGCTTTGCCGAGGTAAACAGCTGCCTCTACAGCAAAGGCGAGAAGACGATGTCTCAGCCTACTGCATGAAAGCCTATAATCCCGGGAGCCGAGGAGTGTGTGAAGACACCGAGCCGTGGTGGCATAGCGTTAGATATTAACTCACATTGGCCTTAGTTGTGTGCAGCCCATATTTTTGGGCTTGAGTTAATCGGGTTTATCATTTTTTTTATATGTGATGCAATGGACCAGATGGCAGATGAGATGACTCTGGGAGTGGATGTGAAAGACAAAGGGAGAGTAAACACTGCTGAGCAGAGCTCTACATGGGTGAGAGGAGGTAAGCTAATGTGACTCAGGTCTGTGGAAAAAAAAAATCAGAGCATCACTTTTAAGTAAATCTCTGTTATGATAACGCAGAGCAAGCAATGTCATCCTTCCTGTTGGTGGTAATGTCACTTGAAAAATTCACAGTTTCAGAGCAATTTCTCATACAAATCAAGTTTTCCATTGAAACAAATGGATTCTGTCGGTTGCTTGATTGCTTAAATTGTGTTGATATTCTCTGTGCCATGGCTCTGATGTACTGCAAATTCCAGTTTGCATTTTGATCCACTGGTCCGAGTAACAGTGGTGCCTAATGAGTGAACGTAGCCCCGTGAAACACTGGAACAAAACCTGAAAAATGCATAGCATACCTGCAGGGCATATTTCTCAGCTAATGGTCACGGGCATGGGCCAGCTTTACTTCTTAAATTCATTAGGAGCATCACATTGCTGCTCAGCTCAAACATACAGCAGACAGTGCTGATTTGAACATTTGTTTTAACTTGTTGTACAAATACGAATCCCGGCTTTCTTCACTTCTCATTCAATCACTGAGAAACGACAGATGAAACGCAGACAATCCAATGGAGAGACGGAAGAAGATCACAGTGGAGACTATTTTGGACTTTGCATTCTATAAACTTTGTCTTCATATGTGTTAAAAATATGCTAGTAAAATCTTTAAAAAGATGAGCAACGGCCATTTGTATCTCTCTTTCAACAATTTAGGTAAGACAACAAATGCAGTTTATTTGACTTTCAAAAATGTGTCAGGAGTGTGTATAAATCATTGGGCATTAAATGTTGAAGAAAACAGAGAAAGGAACCTTGAATAATTCATTTTGAATAGGCGATGAAAAAGTAAACAGTCTGCAGCCGGCGCAATAATTCACTAACATGTATTTAAATCAGATGCTATAACAAACAGATCCACACTTAGACTCTGGAAATCTGACAGCTGAACTCCACACTGATTTCCTGGAAATCTCTTCATACAGACGGTACAATTTGAAGTGTGGATGATGTGAGGTTCTTAGATTTTCACAGTGTTAGTATGGTCACTTCTCATCAGCTGATTCAGAGGGTGGGACAGCAACAATACTGAAGTGATGTATATACATTGTTGATGGCACACGATCTGTGTCTCCAAGCCTCCACAAGAAGGAAAGCTGTTCTCAAAGATCAGGAGATAATGGACAGTTGTCAAGTTTATGTCAGTCCAGGGTGTACCCCGCCTCTTGCCCAATGTCAGCTGGGATAGGCTCCAGCGACCCGGCATAGGATTAACGGCTAGAGAAAATAGATGGATATTACCGTGACGTTTATCACACATATGATGTGGAGGTTTTCGCCTGTCTCCTTTTTCCCTGCCAAATCATGCGATGTCCTAATCTATCGATTTGTGTTGTTTCATGTCATATCATGTCCTATTTTAGTGGTTTATGCTGCAGCATATTATGTCCTATTGCCTCGATTTTTCATGTTGTATTATTTCATCGCCTATCAGTAACTGTTGTGGTCCTTCAATGCTAAATGAAGTTGTACTTATACAAATAAGCAAATTGTACCTGTTGCATCTCATGTGTCAATTAATCTAACATGTCATCTCTTTGACAGAAAGGATACAAAGTGAAGCTGAAGTCAGCAACTGGAGACTTGATGCCCCGCCGGAAACCAAGCCTGGGGAGACCGGTAGAGACACAGATGCTCAGCGGCCAAGACAGTGCGACAGCTCTTCTTCTCTGCTCTCCCTAAAATTGTACCTGAAGAGATCTTCCTCTGCAGAATCCTCCAGCACAGACTCTCTGTCCTCTCCTCAGCAGAGCAGCACGGGAGGTCGGTGAAAGTGCACCCATCCGATGACCATCTAGGTGCCCACACAGCCGTTGAGATCCGTGTCCAAGCCCTTTAAGATAAACACACATGTGGAGCCTTTAAAGAAAGGTCTTCCTCAGCAAAAATGTTTTGAAATGAACTTTTTCATCATAGCTTTTGTGCTGATAAAATAAATGAAAGATTAATTAATATGCAGAATAATAATGCCACAGATCACAGACAGAATAAAAAATTGACAAATTGCATGCTTTATGCCTCACCATGCTGTGAGAATTCTTAAATAGATCTCATATGATCTATTATAAAAATGTGTAAATAATTTATGAACTGAAACTACAGCAAAAAGAGAAAGACTAAACCGAAGTAGACTCACTGTAGATGCAGCAGCATAAGTGATTCCACTTATGTATATATTCTTATGCACTTGTGTTAAATTAAATATTAAAATAAACTGGAAACTTAGTAATGGTGAGTTATTCTGATAAGGGAAATAGTTAAGCATTTTAGGAAATAGTTATTTGCTTTCTTTGCAAGAGATGAGAAAATTGATCAATCTCATTAAATATGGAGTTGGAATCAGGACATATAGGCTATAGCCTAGCTTAGCATGAAGACTGGAGTCAGGGGGAAACAGCCTGTCTTTGTATCTTATTTGATTCATCCATATAAAGACTAAAATGTAGAAATGTCTGGTTTTAGAGGGAATTAATTGCTGGAAGTAATTCTGGAGAAAAAAAAGTTTATTCATCTTCTCATTTCCAGCATCGCCGCCTACATTGTGGCTGACCTGCTCAGTATGTTTTTGTATAGTTGACAGGAAAACTGTAAGCATTATCCACACCTGACTTTTTTTTTACCAAGTCTCCTTGCTTTCACCAAAGTTAAGCTGCAGTTGCATGTGAATACATCCTGATGTTTTTAGGCAAGAAAACGCCTGTGCAGGGACCGATGTCAAATACATGTCTTTCATTATTTTTAACAAAGTATCTCTTGAAATTGTCTTTACTTTAGAATGAGTCTTTTATATGTACAAAGGGAGTGGGTTCCTCTTCCACAGTGCGCATCATGTCTCATCTCCATGTTTCTAAACTAAACACTGGCTTTGAGGCCTTTCATTTCTTTTAGCAGCCTACCACCAGTGATCTCCAACTGGTGGCCTACGGGCCACATCCAGCCTGCCAAGGCTTCACACAGAATATTATGAATTAATGATTTTATCTTAATTAGGCTACTTAATATTAAAAATGCGTGCAACATTATTCACCAGTGGAAAATGCCCAGTTCGTCAGGAGAGAGTTCGTCCATTAGCTTTTCAACCCCTGGCCAAGGAGATTAAAAAAAGAAGAAAAAAAAAGTCTGTAATTTGACTCTACAGAATCAGATTAATCTCCAACTCCAGCCTCTCCACTCTGTGGACCCACCATCAAACCACCCAGCTCCACTGACCTGACCACTGGAGGACTTATCTATAAGACATGCAAGGTGTCACTTAGGTCCTTTTTGTTGTCCCACTGGTGTATTGAGTTTCAAACTAATATTTTTGATTTGGGTCCTGAGATCCTGAAGTGAAGTATAATCAAGATAATGACTCATTACATTTGTCTGTTTGGTCTGTTCGTTTTTTTTATTTACTCAGCAGAATATCTAAAAGTTTCTTGATTGATTTCGATTAAATTTTGTAGATCGGCGACTATTGGAATGGGGAGGAGATGATGAGATTTTGAGGCGGATCTGGACAAATGTGCAGGTCCAGGAATTCTTTTTACAGGCTTGGCACAGTTATGCACTCTGTGAGTGCCTTTCTAGTTAATTGTGGGTTTTGTGCTGAGCACTGAATGCCTCTCTGGTGGAGGCCTGAGAGGAATTTCTATCATTATGAATTTTCCATGTTTTGTGAGTGTGTTAGAGAATGCTTTAAGAGTCAGCTCATAGTAATATAGCCTGATAGAAATAGCATTAATTTTGCAAAACTGTATTAAAAAAAAAAAAAAAAAAAAAAAATATATATATATATATATATATATATATATATATATATATATATATATATATATATATATATATAAAATAGACAATAATAGGCTAATTAGGTTAATAAAAATTTTAAATTTGTAAGTCTTGCATATAAACTGTGTCTATTTAGAAAAATTCTGGCCTTTGGACAAATGTAGTTGATAAACTCTGTCCTACAAATTAATTCATCTCATGCTCCGGACAAAAGTCTTTTCTAATCTTAATCAAGGTGCAGATTAAAAAGTTCTGCACAAAAAAGTTTCTAGAGGACCATGTAGCCTTGTTGGAGGAATGTCTTCACTAAATTCTTTACAACACGAAGCCATAAGGACTTTACTGCGACGTGTTTTTTCGATGAGTAACTGTCCGTTCACGGTCGGTGTCATTTGATGATCTCATGCTTCATGGCACCAATGGACGCACCATTTGGCAAAGGCTGCTGGGAAGACACTGCTCACTGCTGTTGTAGCAGTGCAACCACAATGCAACTTAGAAATGCTCTTGGCAAAGTGTACAGGAAAGACTTCTGATAATTGATTATGCCTCCTGACAACGTTCTTGCTTGTCTCCCTGTGAAGGATCAAGGCTTGATTTCCTAAATTATGCATGTGTAAAGGAAGGAGAGGAGGCTTTTAAAATGTTACAAGGTATAAGTGGAGAGCAGCAGCTATAATAACAGCACAGATGATCTACAGGATGTCCCAAGATGATTTAAACACAATTCATCACACATCATCTCATAGAGGTCATTGCAAATGTGTGAAGAGGGGGGGGGGCTTTATTAGAAGACCAACAAAAACAAATTGATTAATTAATTGATAAATTACTTTCCTGTTTGTCTCCTATGTGTTTGCCTTAGTTGACTGTGCAGGAATGGTCTTGAACTGTCTCTTCTGCCGCTTCTACGATATGATCCTCATGCTACCCGACTCCTGTGGGAGGGTTGCCAATCACTGCTGCCCCAACTACAAACAAGTCATCACCACAGTGGAGTCGACACCCAGCAGCACTGATGACTCTTGCATGGGCTTAGACTGTGGTCTGTTCTCCTCCTGTCAGGATACAAGTGAGTGCCTGGAGTTGGCTATGGAAATTTCTGAATTATGCTATCGCTAGTAGGACTAATGGCCAATATCAGGCTGCTCCATGTGAACATGAGGATTTCTAAGGCCTGTGTCATATTAGTGGCATTGACTACATATCAACTATGTATACATTATTCATCTGTGTATGCATGTGACCTTATGTGTTTAAATCAGTGTTCGGCCAGAAGATTTTGTATTGCTGTTTTAAGGATGGATAGCTGAGAACTGATTGATGCACATGCATCCCAAACCACCCTTGCAAATAAATATTTGTCTATCCCTCACCTCCTGCTAATTGGTTTTTCACATAAACTCACATCATAACTCTTAACAGTCACCATCTAATAAATTAATACCTTAACAGTCCACCTAATGTAGTGTCTTGAATGTTAATTGTACAGTACCAAATCATTATGCAGAACTGTCATCACAAACAATACACTGGCCTCGAGGCCTGTGAATTCCATCACCGCTCTTTTGATACACAAGCCGACACATCAACAAGCACTCCAGCTTCAACACGATAGTCTTTCTGAAGTATGGGGGAAAAAAAAAAAAGATCTTGAAGCCTGTCCTCTGCTGAGCGCGTCTATTTCAGTTCAAGTGCCACTGGACACACAGGAGCTGTTGGATATGGCATTTGTAGGACACTCGTCCTTGTCGCTCCCCTCGACCTCCGTTATCAAAGACAGTTCTCTCAAGTGTTAGATCACTGTTTGGATCACTTCAGTCTGAAAAATGTCCTTGTCACATAATGGGAGGTGGTGCTGCGATGTCAGTGTGAGAACAGTATACAGGACAACATTGTTCTTCAGCATCATCTGTTTCCCAGAGAGGTCAGTGTGAGAGTCGAGGCGCACAACACAGCGTTACTGGATTATCTTCAATCACCAAACATTTGTTTTTTGTCATTATATATGAAGACCAAGAGAGTAATCTCACACTATAAACAAGGGAACTATTATTGTCCAGAAGTGCTGCCATTGCCTGCTGTTTCAGTTATATACTATGATAATGGTACTGCATTAGTACAGCTCTGAGACATACTGAATGATACTGAATGGTATGGATATTCTCTTTCATGTGTAAAGCAGACATACCATGAGCTTTGTGTTCCAACCACAGTATGTGGCTCAGAAATTCATTATTTTTGTGTCCCTAAATAATTATACACTACCTAAAAATAATTGATTAGAATCTATTTGTGGAAAGATAGTTGAGTTTTGAACCAATTACAAATATCATATTTGTTTTTTCTATGCACTCACAGTACACTGAAATAAATGATTCTGCCGCTTGAGTACTTGAATCCTACTTATCTCTTTTAATTGAATTTAAAATCTACTGCCCTTGATTAAAACAAATTAATTCCACTCAATTAAAAGTAATCGGGGAAATAAATATGTGCAATTTAATCTCCACAGACTGTCCTGTTTGCTCATGTCGCCTCGCAGCAAGAAAGTTGTAGGTTCAGATCCCAAGCTGGGGCCTTTCTGTGTTAGGATGTTGTGGGTTCCCTCTGGGTGCTCCGGTTTCCTCCCACAGGTGAATTATAGGTGAATTTGTGAGTTTAAATTGAGATAATATCATACATATATTTTCAAATTACCAGAAAAAAGAATATTCAACTTCAAATATACTGAATCTGGATATTGCTAAAATTATTTTGTGCAACCACTCAACAGAATAAAATTAAGTAAATTCAGCAAACCATTTTTTTCCCCCAGTGTAGTCACTTTCTGACATTTATGGATTTTTAAGAGAGGGGTATTATTTACATTTATGTATTATTCTTGTGCAACAATAAATTGTTACATGTGGTTCAAAATTATCAATTATCAATTGTATATATATATATATATGTATATATATATATATATATATATGTATATATATATATATATATACGTATATATATATATATGTATATATATATATGTATATATGTATATATATATATATGTATATATATATATATGTATATATGTATATATATATATATACATATATATATATATATATGTATATTTTCTTTTCTTTTTTTATTGTTATTTTTCATTTCTTTACAGACCGTGCAGTATTTCTTTCATCAGGACTGACACTAGTTTGACAGAAAATATTAAAACCAGACCAGAGCAGCCAAATCCTCCATTATATCCTAGAATAGTACTTTGATCAGTTGTGTTGAAAGTTGCAGTTTAGTCACACAGCACAAACAAGGATTAGTCTGCATTCATCAGGAAATCAGCAACTCTCAGTTTACTATTCATATGTTGCTGAAACTTTTATGCACTTTATAGGTAAGGGGTAAGTTAAATGAAACCTTCTGTGTCTGTGCATGTATTCATAGATGACATAGTCCTCTTTAATTATATGATTTAGGCTCTAAAGTCTAAACTGTGCCCATGTTAGACCTCCTGATAGCAGCAATGGAGCTCAAACAGCACTGCACAGATTTTTTTTAAAATGGAGATACTGCACATGCTGTGCAAAATTGTATGTTGTGGGTTACATCTACAGGGAACACTGCTTGTGACCAATTTTCTCATTACCTACTGCAGCACAATTACAAAGCTGAGTGCTCTGGCTGATACTGCTCCATAAAACCAATTGGAGGTCCTTTGTGGTTTTTCGAACATAAAGTGTGTCTGCATAAACAGATGCCAGTTTTAAAGCGAAAACATCTGCACATCTTAAACTCGCTGGATCTCTTTAAAATTACCGGATGGCTTTGGGAGTAGCATGGACTCCAGGAACTCTAATGTTTTTTAATAGCATCCAAATGACCTGTCCTTTACTGGCCAGGTTCGATTGCTGTCCCATCCCGGTTGAGCGGATGTAGACAAGGTCAGGTGGTTTTCACTGCTGCACAACACATGCATGCACCGAAATGGTTGCTAAGAAGATAGTGTACACCTATTAGCTTGCATCCTACTCCTCTGGTTTGCAGCTTAATTCAAAACACTTGTGTAGAGGGTCAGAAAGAAACTGTAATATTGAAGTGATTAAAAGTGAAATGTGTTGTTGCTAGCAACAACACATTTGCTTGCAACAAAATGCTGCACACTGTTCCGCTGTTGTGTTCAGTGGCACGACTCACATTAACAAAGTGATCTAATCGCGTGCTGCTTCACCGTGTTTACATGCATCTCTGCTCACTAATTGTATATGAGGTTTCTCCACAGTTCAGGCCCTGATCGCTTCATTAGTGTGAAGCTGCTCTTCCTCCAGAGCACACAGCACTTATACCATCTCCCTTCAGACACAACGCTGCAGCCCAGAGTGGCCTCCCGAGGAAGCAGCACCATTAAATATTAATGCCATGTGTTTAGAGGGTTTTTTATTTCAAACAGCGGGTTTGTCAGCGTCTTATGTAGTGACCCTCAAGACTAAGTCCAAGTGGAAAATGGAGTCCCGGAGCTTTGGGTAGCATTGTGCCTTCAGAATAATTTAGGCCTGTTTATCTAATGGCCTTTCTGTGTTAATATTGCCAACATTTTCACTTTGATTTTCCTAAGTAAATGGAGCATTTTTAAGTGGCTGAGAGTACTGCCTTGTGTACCTTGCTGCATGCAATGAAGCTGTCACAAGGTGAAGAATGTTTGG
The DNA here is from genome assembly GCA_037577475.1 of Chaunax sp. Z400. Classification (NCBI taxonomy): domain Eukaryota; kingdom Metazoa; phylum Chordata; class Actinopteri; order Lophiiformes; family Chaunacidae; genus Chaunax; species Chaunax sp. Z400. The sequence goes on from CM075185.1 coordinate 8,149,323, forward strand.
GTGCATTTAAGCTGATGTCACTTCAAATATTTGATGAATGTGTTTCTCATAAGACCCTTTTGCAGTAGCATCCATGATGCAGAACACTGTCACAACATGATGACTAAGGCAATACCTTCAGCTCCACCAAATTATGACCTAAGAAGACGATAACATTCCTAAACACAGTTCTTTAACATAACTAAGTTGATACTCTGGATTACCACACAACATAAGTGAATATAGCAGGTCTAAATTTATTAAAAATCTATCAAGAAATTTGTCATCTGTCCTCATTTTTTGCCATTTGTTCTATTGTCCTAGTTTACATGCCAATTTCACAATTACCCCCTCAAATGAACCTGACCTCCCTCTCATATAGGGAAGTGGTGTGTGTATGTGTGTGTGAGCATCATCCTCAATTAGGTCAGGGGCATTAATAGTACAGTGGAAAACGAACACTCCGCGCAACATCCTCCAGGAATTGTGCCTGACACTACTGACTCTCTTGAATCTATATTTGGGCCACGCGTGTGGATGTGTGTCACCCAAGACTACTCGCCTAATCTCTGCCAGAGAAAGTAAAGTGAGTTGCGTGCCCATGGGCGGAGATTGTCAAGACACAAAGGGAGCTCCCAGCAGGCATAGTAAAAACCAGGCCCTGGGCAAGTTTTTATGATATCTTTCAATCATCTGATGATTCCCAGCTGAAATGACAGGTGATTTGACTTAGTCTGCATTTAATGACCTCATTTTAACAATTAAGAGCACAGGAAGGAGAAAACCTCGCGAAAAGACAGTGAACAGGGCCAGGGGGCAAATTTTGATGCCTTGATAGCACAAGGCACTGCGATCTCGCTGTGTCGAACGTGACTTGGGCCTGCAAAACCAGCTCAGGTGATCTCTCTCCTTTTAACCAGGTGGTGTCCTGCAGGGAAAGCACACTTCGGTGAGGAGCTGGCATCGGCAGGGGCGGGTGGAAAGAGGAGGGTGTGGCTCAGATAAGGCGAAGGGGTGACAAGAGGGTGGCAAGGGGATGATGGAGTACGTCAAGCTGTGCGTGCCCCCCCCTCCTACTCTCTCTTGCCCCCACCCCCCACAGCATAGAGGAAATTAAAGAGCTGTGTATCAGGAGGAGAAGAGGGGAGGAGGGTGGTGATTTACAGCATGGCACAGGGGGATGGGGACCCGGCGCATTGGAGTTAATTACTGAATAATGAGGAACAATTTATTGTGTTCTTGTTAGAGACATCAAAATGCTGCTGGATACTGCCGATACAGAGAAAAGCATGCTTCGCTCACTCCATGTGCATTGGTTAAAATGAAGTGTTTAACCTTAAAAGGGCGCCCCACCTTGTTTTGCCTTACCCTAAAAAGGTCTTCAGGCTGCTGAGGAGACTTATTGCGCGTACATACTGTCATTTTCATCCAGGCCTTTTGTGTTTACACTACAAACCTAACAAGATCTACATTGGACTTGGTATTAATCTGTTTTCCAGGCTTGTGCTAATAATGTGTAAGCTTTAATTGACTGTTTACAACACCTGTCAAACTTTTTATTCTCTCTCTTCAAGGTAGCTAATTACGATAACAATGAAAACCTAATCTCCCCCTGACTCTTTAATTTCAAGTTAACTCATTAAAACAACAAAAAAAACATACTTAAGTTGAAGCTACTGTACATATTCCAGAAAAAAAATTAGACCCCTCACCATGCAATTGATGATGCATGGATCATCAAAGCAGACATGGAAATAAGAAATTACATCTTGCAGTGTAGTTAGTCCCAGTATTATAAATATATCTGGTAAGACTGTAATTTCAATGTAAAATATTTTCAAACAACATCCATCTAATTTCACACTTCCCAGATAAAGGGCTTTCAACATGAGGTCTTACTAATGTGTGTGCCAAATTCAACACTACCTTGGGTAAGGTTTGCAGGGCTTGCTGGAGTATTAAGATCCCCAAATAAAATTAAGTGCAGGACAGGGCAGCTATTACCATAAACTCTGATAATGTAGCTTCTCCAGCTTCCACTCACTGGGGAAATACTACACACTGGGTATGCTAGTCGTAAACAGGACTTTTGTTTTGTTTTCACACAGCTTGTAGCACTACAAGCTAATATGAACGAGCTAATTCAACAGGCTAATAACATGCTAATTCTTGGCCTTGGAAGTGAGCTTGGGTTGCTTATGCGATGGACATGCTAACGACTGCTGCTTACATTACTGCAGATAGTTTCAAATACAAATATTTGGGCTACTTTCAGAACAACTTCTCTTGAAAACAACATACCTTAGTGAGAAAGTTCAAGCTTTGCCGCTGAGTGGCTTCCGGTGACAGTCCAGCAGCGGGGGGGGGGACAGCCACGCTCGTGAACTACCAAACAATAGTATACACCGTGCATGATTGGCTGGAAAGAGGTCATGTGACAAGAGATGCATAACACAGATGAAGGAGCCCATAAATTGGTACCTCACTTCTTATTATCAGCATCACAAAATTGCCTAATTCTAAATCATTATGGCGTGTTTGGCATTATGGAACAAAGGACAAAATAATTGTTCAAATATGATAATTATCCTACAACAACTCACTCTTTTTTAACAATCACACTGGTATAAATCATCCAACTGGAAAGTTATTCAGACACTTCCACAGCGTCACCCCCACAACAGTTATGAAATCCACATGCAACGGTCAATTTTTAAGTACGCTTTCACTCTAAAGGAATTTCCTGGCAATATTTCTTTCATTATCTCGGTAAACATGACACTTCCTCTACAATGTTTACTGCATTCCTTGTCAAAACAGACTGTCTGAGTATAACTTCATTCACCTGGCAGGAGAGTGGAAAAAGGAACACTGAATGCAACTTGACTTTATTCACCACCAGAGAAAGACTAACTCGCTCCTCTCTAAACAGCAAAGTGTCAGACTTTAGCAAAGTGTGAAGTATCCCAACTCTTTGATGTGTTAAATATGAAATATGACCATAGAACAAAGCAGCTGTCAGCAACCAGCACATGTCAAAAGCAATCCACGCCAATTATTATTGAGTTTCTGTCATGCATGCATCTGCTTTGCAGATACTGAGGTGTGTTACAGTATTGCAGTGCCAACAAAGACTTCAGACAGTCCTCAAAAATAAACATCACATGCTTCACTTGTCCTCATCAAAAGGCTGCTGATGATTGTCTGCAAATACAGGCCAAGATGCACCTCTTGTCCAGGCGGCTTTGAGAACACAGTCAGAAGTGTTCGTCCCAACACTGTACCATGACCTAGAGAATATGACTTTAACTTTGTCAAAGGTTCTCCACATTAACAGCAACACAATCACTGGGTCACAAATCACACACTGTAAGTTATGAGAGCTACATGCTGTGTCTCTCATGACATTGAGAAGTAAAGCGAGAAGGTGCTTGCTGAGTGTGTAGCCATGCTGTGTTGCCCAAATAGATACGTTCCATCCAAGAGTGATGCAGCCTTCGGAATGATCCCGCTAGACAGTTGAGTGCTACTTGAATGTTAATGAGGGCTCCTTTAGACACGCATAAATTAAATGATTAGATGTCTGCAATCATGCAAGGTCCTTAGGTGTCCCCTATTTATGGCATTTGAAATGTAGCTGCCTGTATTTACGACATGTCTCCCCTGCACGGGCTTCGCCACCTGAGCAGCCTAATGCTTTCAAAAGACGAGTTTTTTTAATGACCTGCAAATGAATCACTCTGGCAGAATCATAAGAGAAGCTGAGCCCTCCCCCTTTCGGAAAACAAAAAGGGAAATTGTGCCATCAACTGAAAAAGCTTGCAGATGTCTGGCGCGAAATCCGTGCAACAATAAGTGAGGGGTGAACTAAAACATAGTTGTTCCGGGGATGCTGCTTACTGCAAGGTACACTGTTGAGCCTCAGAGAGGGCCTCAGAGGACACTAGAGTCTCTGAACACAGTCACCTAACAATAAATCTTCCTCCTCTTCTGATTACACGCTCTTTGTTCGCTCTTCGTCGTTTTCTAGTTGCAACAACAGCTATTTTCATCTTCATGATTGCATTAATTACAGCATAACTCACGTCTCTAGGCTCCAGTGGTGTTTTCCCTATAGAAAACTGCATGTCAAGCCTTTAACAAAGGAAGGCAACAGTACATATACTCACTTGACACTTCATTAATCAACATAAGAAATCACCCTGGCTTGACACTTATCTAGCTCACAATGGATTTACAACTGTATTGTATTTTCTTTCATTCTATTCGGAAGATTTTAATGAGATTTAGTCTGCATTCTCATTAATGTAATGATCAAAGGGATGCAGCCACATATATCAAAATAGCTTAGTGTGTAGACATAAAGCTTCATGATGGACAGGCGGCAAGTGACTGCTTTTCTACTGAATCATCAGGCACACTTTAAAGACTTCTCAGGGTCACAAGAAGACCCTTGGGTGCACAGGCAGCAATTATGAGAAGCACCTAAGTTATCTTCATCCACTCTCAGGCCAAAGTGAAGTCTTTTTGTGTTTTTTGTTGTGAGAGAGAGAGCAAGAGAGAAAGAGAGAGGGAGAGAAATTTCTCTTAAGATTCTCGCTTTTTCCCCCCCTCTATTTATTAGGGTAATGAATTTCCGACTGCAGTGCCAGTTCCACTGAGTCTGCTTCTCGGCCTAATTCTCTGTAACATTTCCTCATTGCCGCTGGGGAACATTATATGAAGGCAGGGCTTACAATACCATCAATATGCCCAAGACGACAATCGGACGTCTCATAGATATTAATGGAAGTGCAAATTAAATCAAAGTTGGAGTGCAGCTATCGGGGCTATGATCAATGCCTTTTGCACAGTCAGATTTAATATGGGGTTTGTAATTTGAGTATCCAAACAAAATGTGCATCTTAATGGGAAAGATGAAAGTAATCCCACATGGGGAGGAAATAACACATTAGCTGCATTGTAATTAGAGAATTCAGAGTGCAATGTTTCCCCGGTTCAGTATTAATGTTGAATAAAAGCCTGATACATTTACAATGAGGATTCAGGATGTGGGCACTTGAGTTGTTTTTTAGACACATCTTGAGATGTCATTGGCGGTATCTTTGAAAAAAAAAACAAAAAAAACAATCATAATCATAATGGGTGTAAGTCACCACATGAGCATTCAAATGAAACAGTAAACGTGTTGTAATGGAGCTTGACAAAGTCCTCACACTTTAACTGGCAATCCATCCGAGTACACACAGCCGCCAGTTAAAGTCACCTCATGTAAAGTCAGCAGGAAGCACGTGGAGAGCAAAACAGCCTTTTAATAAATAACAAATGAGCTATACAATACAATATATATCAATACAATGATCTGGCGCCTCCAGCAAGTCAAGCACACACATACACTCACATACAGAGAATTAAACTTTACACAACGTCTCGTGATCAAAATAAAACAGCAGTCGCAAGGTGATACCGACAATTTTGCCAAAACATAATCAATATCTAAATGAATTTGTTTTGTCTCATTTCTGTCGTAAAACAGAATAGTTATGGAAAATATACGTTCATGTCTGTATACCAAATTATGAAGCCAGTTCAAGCAGCCAGTTAAAGTAGTTAGTTATATCTAGTTTAATCTATACAATCTATACAATTTAAGCTATTCCAACACACATGCAACACAGCATAAATTGTCAGTAAGAGATTTTTACACAATTACAGGTTTGTGCAAAGTCTCTGAAGATACAATGACTGCTGCACTGATCTTTTCCTGCTACTGTTCATTTCAATTGATTGAAGGTATGTTCCTCAAATGAATGCCTGACGCACAAACATTTTGCATGTAGTCTATTTTGAAGCAAAATGACTCAGTGTTATGGTTGCAGATTAATTAGTCAAATTAGATTCTCTTGGATCATTAAGTTTGCAGTTTGCACAGTATTACATGCAATTATTAGAAGATAAATGTTGACATTTTGCTTTTGGGAAGTCCTACCTGTGATGATAGAATGTGGAGCGTTCACCTCAGTTTATAAGGGGTATCATTTCATCCTCAAACACTCCACCGAGCGAGTAAGTAACAGGATGTTATAGAGTAATCAGTAAAAGTCTATTGATATTGTCAGATGTTAATATGTCATCCATAAACCTTTGAGTCCTCTTGTCACCAGGACACAGCCTCCTCAGCAACACATAATGCCTCACCATGTTGTTCGGCATCGACCCGGGTCTCCCTCTCGAACGGCTGCTGCTGTAAAACGTTGCATGCCGTGACAGAGGAGAGCATCAATCAAAGTTGATTTGTTAGTGTGAGGGCGCAAGTGCCTTTTTCGGCAGGAGAATTGTTTAGCACAACAGCGCTACTTACAGCAAGGTCCCACTCTTCTCTGTAATGGTAGCAATAGGAGGTCATAAATAATGGATTCAAGATCACTTACACCTCATGAAGCAGGCGGTGGCATACATGGGGATATCGCATTTTGCTGCTCAAATTATAGATTTGGCTCTTCTGGTTGCAATTGTAAAAGAAAACAAGACCTTTCCAAGAGGGCTTTGGAAGAGTTTAATGTGGTGAAAAACATGACAGCAAAACAACAGTTTAGACTGAATGATGATAGCGATTAGCTGGAAACAGAAGGACTGTGGGTAAAAGAAGGTTTTGGTCTCAAATGGCTTTTTTTTGCATCCCTTCCGGCAGACATATAGGGATTGGACAATCAGTTTTATTTGCAGTAACTGTCAAAACTATGTGCAGTGTGCGCCCCAACTTCACCTTTATTGAACTTATGAGATATAAAAGAAATACTCTGAGGTTGTTAACTGGAATCCAATTTGTCTTCAGTAAAAATTTGGTCTGTAGATACAAATGCTTATTTCACTCTATCATATTTGTTCTCCATTGTTTCTGGACTTAAAAGACTATCTCCACTTGAAAAAATGATTAATACAATTACATTTTAATGCATTTGAAATGCAACTGTCCACTCTGAAACCACATCTATTTGGAAATATGAGTATTTGTCCAACATTTCTATGATTGTCTCTCATATTGAGATGTTTGCATACTAGAATTGGATAGCTGCTCTTATTTTATCACTACACTATTACTTTTAGATGATAGAAAATAATGTGATAACCTCCTCTAAAGACTATGTGTCCTTGTGTCAGTGCTGCAGCTGCCTGTCTTCATACTGCCCCTCAGTGGCAAGAAAGGTAAATCGCCTACTGGTGGCAATTTGCCTTCCTGTGAACCAATTCTGCAAGGATTGCAAGCACACACTGTGAAAAACTTCAATATTTCACCATAAAATATGAGGATAAGAATCCCAATAATTTCTGATGTACCAATGCAGCTGGAGATAAATAGCACTGAGCAGAGGAGATGATCAGATCTCACTCCATATCTTAATGGGATCCTCTCACACGCCATTCCCATTAATGACCAATAGCCCAATTATGTAAATCAGAGAACGGTCACAACAGTGAGAAGTTGAAGTTGCTCACATATACACAACAACAGTGTCACATTGCAGAGAGAACTAATTGGCCACTACTTTTCATATAATTGCAGCGGCTAGGGTCACGTCCTTGGCTGACCCCTCCTTTAAGTATTGTTTTTCAGCACACAAACAGTTAATGGGAGTAATTAAGATGCCGCTCACAAGTACCACTTGTGGGGACCATTTGGAAAGAAAGAGCTGGAGAGAGGCAGACTGGGATGCTCTAATCCTACATATTGTTCACAAGAGTCTTGGACCAGAAGGAATGGTAAGTCAAGGAGCAGCCAGTGGATTCCTATTCTGGTGCAAACTGGTGGACATATGTGAATCAGTCAGTCAGTACCAGGCACCTTGTGCGTATTTTGAAAGAACATTTGAAAAGGTTCTAGGAAAATGTGATGCAAAAACCGCAGCTTAGTTTTAATCAGTCATGCACTAAGGCGAAAAAGTCATCTTTACATTTATATTATCCTGTAAAGCACATTTGTATGAAATGGGTGCAATAAAAATTTACCAAAAGGTAAACTTTTCAAAAAAGAGCGGAACAGAGAGGAAAAAAGATCAGCATCTTTCAGTGGAATTATATCAGTTACATTTATCAAAGCATAGCAAAATGTATCAAATAACGTCAAGAGAACACAGAGCATAGATTCTGAAATGTTTTAAGGCATACAGCAGTGACAGACCTCACATATTTTCTAGAACATGTTAGCAAATTTCATTTGTCTGACAAGAAGAATGGCAGACACCTCTTTTTAGTATTTAACACGATAGATGTTCAGTGTGTCGCAGTCATAGCACACATAAGGTCAAATTGAACCCATACAGCACAGTGAGATTTAAACCAACACTGCTGTGAATTGCTCAGAGGGAGATAATGTGAATGCCACCTATTTTGGAGACTAATCCCAGGAGAGGGAAGAGGAAAAAAAACACAACTTTTCATCTCTTCATCTACGCCCCTCTACCACAGACTTTGCCCACCCTCTATGACTAAGTTATGCCCTGTCATGTAGTTGGAGGCGTCACATGCCAAGTAGACCACCGCAGCTTGCAGGTCTGTCACTTGAGCCAGTCTACCAGCAGGGATATCTGACAGCCAGCGCTGCACCAGAGGCCTTAGGCTCTCCGAGTGGATGAGAGGGGTGTCAACAATCCCCCTGAAAAGAGAGAGAGAGAGAGTGAATGTGAGAGAGAGAGAGAGAAAAAACAATGAAATCAGAAGGCATCACAGTTCAGAGCCAGGAGTGACAGCGTCGTTTCGGAGCCGCCACTTCGGTGACAAAAATAAACCCAATTATCCTTTGAAGAAAGGGCAAGGCATGGCATCTCTGATGATGTTTGCTGTGGGACTGGTGACTTAAATAACTGGTACGTCTCAGGAAGAGCCCACAGGTATGAGGAGATGTCTGGCATAATGTGCTCAAAGCTTTTGGTTAAGTGCCTCATATTCCTGCTTGAAATGAGACAGTATTTAGGTGGAATTCATAAGAAAGCAGGTGTGTTGCTTGTGCTTTTTGAGAACAAATCTACCTCTTTCCAGTTGCTACAATCAAATATCACAGAGCTTACATTTGAATAAATACATCAACAGGGGTGCCTGCACCTATTATGAGACGACTTCTGACATTCTACACAATTGACGTGACAGTGACTAAAAGCCGTACGGCCTGAATCATTGTTGAATGTATCCTGGTGTCTTGATATGGAATTCCGACATTGGATAAATTAGCACTACGAAGGAGCATGTGACACCGTGGTTAACATATTCCACCTCAATTATATTTCTCTTTAGCTGCCCTGTTATCTGGAACCTTTGCTGGCAATCAGAGGTACTGTTTTCCCTCAGCCAATTTTCTAGATAATGCAGCTTATCACCATGGCGGCTAAAGTTGCCAATGGAATCAGGCTCCAGTCAACCTCGTGAGTGCTAATTGTGTCCCTTTTTTATGCATATTTACTGACTGTCACTTCAAAGAAATCAGAGGCCCATTGAGACGCCCAGTTAGCGAGGAGAGAGAGAATTGCTTCTATGCAAATTAAAATTAGCAAACAAGCTGCCGATAAATAAAGCTGAGCGAGGCTCGCGTGTGAGGGCTTTGTTCTGGGGCGGTGGCTGGGCCTGGCTTGCCCGCTGCCACAGGACGGATTTGCTCAGAGATGGTTGGGGCTAAGGGATGCTCGACTTAACACACACACACACACACACACACACACACACACACACACACACACACACACACACACACACACACACACACACACACACACACACACACACACACACACACACACACACACACACACACACACACACACACACACACACACACACACACACACACACACACACACACAGACACACACACGTTCTTTTCTTCCACTGCTCAGCTTCACAGACAAATGGATACAAACAAGGCGCTATTGTTGCGCCAACACTCAAAGTGAGGTTGCAAATTTGATTCCCTAATTGAATTGAACAATTAGAGCAAGTGTTTGGTTGATTCATCCCTCAAGACGTCATCTAATTAGGCATTGATGTATTGTTTGAGGACTTAAATTAGTGCCTCATTCTCAAATGGGTCTCTTCGTGTGAAAGCAAACACACTAATCACTAATTTCCTTTTGTAGCTCCATCCCTTACAAACAACGCTGAAAGGTGAACCGGTAAATTTTGGCACAAAACGGTAAGAGAGAGAAAAAAAAAAAGGCAACACTCACGGTGAGATGCAGTTGACCCGCACGCCTCTGTCAATCCATTCAGTGCCCAAAGTCTGAGTCAGTTTAACCACTCCAGCCTTGGACGCGTTGTAGGAAAGCTGCTTCTGGGGATGAGGGACTGCAGAGTAAAGGATGGAAAGAAAATCAGTTACCCTAAATGGACACACAACTCAGCTCTTCATTAAGATAGCGTTTACTGCATCGTGAATAATGGTACGCATTTGAGAAATTCCCTGGTATTTAATAAAACATATTTTTACTGGTAATTTCTTTACAAGAGAAAAAAAAAGACAAGCAATAGATTCTTTCTCACAAAAGCTGACAACACATGCATCTTATATTGCAGCTCATGCGGTTTCTTGTGGATACAACGTAAAAGCTCTTCCATTAGCTACTGGGGACTTTGCGGATGAAGCCATGTAAAATTAATTGCTTATAATGTCCAGTTATGTACTGTCCTCAGCAACAAAGACAGGGAGCCATTTGTTTGCCTTGACCATCACAGATGCCGCACACTGCATGGGATGCCGGGACAGGGGCTCATTTTCTGCTGGTTGATTAATCATCACAAGAAAGGCTCCAAGTTACACACAACTTTAGTAGTTAACCTCATCACCCGTTGATCTGACTGCCAAATGGCTTCAGTGTGAAACCAGGATGATAAATACCGGCCAGCTGCAGAGAGGCAAGGGCCGGTCCTGGAGAGAAAAGGCTGGAGCATCCCCATATATTATTCGAATAAGGAGGAGAAAAAATGGCTAGAAGTAAAAGTTTGAAACTGCTGCAGAATTAAGATGTAAAGGGTGGGACAGCGGCACCATAGGATTGTGTGGAGTGTGGCGAGATAGCAGAGGAAGGTAAGATTGGGTTGGGCTGGATAAGGGTAGGCTAGGACCTCAGAGGAGCAGGCGAGGAGGAGCAGAGCCCAGGGCTTACACGCAGATTGAAGGTGAAATCCGACTTATCAGGACAGGAAACACAGCTCAAAATGCCTAACAGCACTAATCCTCACTCAAGACCTGATGATACGGCCCCAAAATACCATTCAGAAAAAGCCTTCATCCTTTAAATAAACCTGCATTGATGTTTTTGCCGTCTTAAAGAGCAGTAATCCCCTGAGAAGGGAAAAAGAGGTAGAAGGAGCACATTCTCCAAAGCCCTCTTTAACATTCACCCTGCTACTTATTGCCCATTTCAAGTGGGTGAAAACACGCTCTTTATCAGGCGTGCCTTTACATTTTGAATTCTTCTTTGAGTTCAAATGATGCACTCTTTTCCCAGAATGGTGCAGCTGCTCTAATATACATTATTATGCAGCTGAGATCTGCACATATGAGCGTAAGAGTCACACATCCCTCAGTAAGGTCATCATGCAGCAAAAAACCTGAGTATGACCAACCTGGATGTTTCCTGTCTGGGTGAGTCTTTGAGCTGCTGGCTATTATTCAGAAAGAAAAAAAAAGGTGGTTGATGGTCGTGACTGCGTGTGCATTTGTGTATGTGTGTGTATAGGGGTGGTGTTAGCGGGCAAACACACATACACACACATCCTATTCAGCAGATGGACAAAAAGCTGTCATTGTGCATTTTAATTGGCCATTTACGGCCGGTTTTTGGGCTTCCACTTGGCTAGAACAGGTCCCATCTGATTACACATTATGACAATATTATAACAGATGTCCAGACCAATAAAGTAAATTCCTGAAGGACTGTACGTAATGTGAGTAATTGATCATTTTTTTTATGCCGGCCTCTATTTACCAGCCTGCTCCTGTTTTACAGATTGCCCCTGCAGTCCGTACTGGGGCCCATATGGCACAGCGGTTTACTGGCGATTTGACTATACTGCTGATGAAGTGTTGCTGTTCCTCTGGAGGAACCTGTTGGAGGAGCAAAATTACACCGGTGCTGCGAATTACAAGGCTTTTACTAGGCTCTCACTAAACTCTAAAAGTGTCTTCCGCTGTTTAAACAAGGCTGCTGGCACAGGCTGGGGTTTTGCCGCTGCACAGGAACCCTCCCTTCCCAAGTTGTACCTAAGGTTGCCTTCCGCATCCTCCATACAACTCCTCTGAGAGGGAATGTTTATTATGATGCAAAACCACCTCTGTGAGATGCAATCACAACACATTCCTGCTATGCTTACTGTATGCAGGGGTGAATGCATCTCTATAGAACAGTTTTACTGAGGTAAAAGTTAGATGTGCAGCCCCACCTGAAGTTTTGCCACAGTAAAGATCTGACTACTTCCTGGCTGATGATAAAAACTAATGTGACGTGGACTCATGCACATACAGTAACGGGACAACACAAATGTATTTAACTCTCCCTTTCAGCGCCTCGGGACCAAACTCTCCATGCCAAATGGAGAGATTAAAAGCAGACATGGAGGGGCTCCAGAGGAAAGGTGGAGGAATAGAATCATCACTCACCTATTAGACTGGCCATGGAGGCCGTGTTGATAATCTTGCCATATCCTTGCTGCAACATCACTCGACCTGCTGCCTAAGGCAAGGATTCAAGGCAAAGAGACGCATTAAATATCTTATTATGGCACTGATATGCTACCAGAAACTTGAGTACAGATCAACAGAAAACATGGAGTTTATCCCTGCAGACAGAAAGTATGGTGGTTAAACAACATTTGAAGCAGTTAAGTGGATTTTAAAGCTGCACATTCCAGGTGATGGGGCATATACACAGAAAACTCTGACAGCGGCTAGCTAATTTTGAGCTAATTTTAGTAGCTATAGAGTAGCTAAAGTGGGTTGGACCATCAGTAATTAGGCCATACTGTAACTACTTTTGACTGGATTACATTACTGAGGGAATAAATGATCAAAAATCACTTTCTTTAGGCATAGTTTCTGGATGAATGAATTACAGCATTGTTATTATCATTATTACTACATTTGGAATTTGTACACAAAGTCTCCATTTTTGATTTGGTGCACATTATTTAAGATTATTTTCTAAGTAGAAAAATGCTGGTTTAACAACCGTAACTCTGTGATTTGGCGTCCTTTTCATTTGCTGCACAGTGAACCTGTTTAATAGACACCGTGTAATGAAAAATATGTCATTTCAAATCTGATTGTGATTTTTTTTTATTATTAAACAAAAGGATTAAGTGTTCCTGTATGAGTTGAGGAAATGTTTCTAAAACAACAGATATAATTTAAAAACCTACTGGTTTTTCCTAACTCATGATTACATTTAACAACTTTCTGATTGCAAAGTTGACGTGACTGATACAAGATAAATGAACTTATACACATTCATTTTAGTCTAGCTGATTGTATTGCATGCTGTTGTTTGTTAAACATGATAGGTTACTCTGATTCTGTAGAATCATTCCAGATTTTCAAAATACACATGTTGTACTGACTCACGAGTATCCTGTTTAAGGTGACATCAAGCATTAGTGCAGAACTTCACAACATTCAGAAGTTTTTTTTAATGCTATATTCTCATTTTACCAATGTATGATATTAAAATCTATACGTCCAGTGAAATGTTTACAAAACGTCAAAAAACAGAGACGTTTTTGCATCTTTTAGGTACCTTTAAATAACTCAAAACACACACCTGACAACACATGAAAGTCCCCCTTAGGTTGACGTTAAAGGTTTGGTCCCACTCCTCTAGACTGGTGTCTTCACTGGCTGAGTTCATGTTGATGCCAGCGTTGTTACAGGCAATGTGGATCGTCCCCCATTTGGAGACAATGCTGTCAATCATCCTCTGGACGTCATCTGATTTACTTATGTCAGCTGTGATGGAGATGGCATTGATACCTGTATCAAAAGATAATATAAATAAGAATTTGTAGATATTGATTATTATGAATCGTACAAGCAACTTCTTTCTTTGGACATTTTAGAAGTTGAGGAATTGAGATGTGCAAAAAAAACTAAAACCAGAGAAAGAAAGTTGTGGAAAATGCTATTGACATAAATGAAAATTTTTAATGTTTAGGATGTGACATTATTAAAGAAGAAAATAGAGGGAAATGAGACAAACTGGGGTTCAGAAGAGCATGTACAGTATAACTAGAAGCAGCTTACATTAAGCTTTATTATGCTGCCATCTGCTGGCCAAAAATCAAAGACCACATTGACCATTTCTGACACTTTGCACTGACAGTACAGTTATTTTTGGGGGCAGTTTTTGCCTTTATTGGATAGGAAAACTGAGGATTTGTGACAGGAAATGGGGAGAAAGAGTGAGGGGGTAGACATGTGGCAAAGGGCCGTGAGTGGGAATCAAACCCATGGCCACCGCAGGAGGACTGCAGCCGCACGCTTAAGCAACTGCGCTATCTGCAGCCCAAACATGAATATACTTAAGCAAGTAGAATTCCTCAAACTAAATGTATCCTCATGTGTTGACTGACTAGTTGTATCCTCACCAACTAACAGAGGGAGGAGACAAGTAGCTTCCAAGAGCTGCAACAATCAGTCGATGAATCCATTACTTTGTAGAGAAACATGCAACTATTTTGATTTGAAACATTTTTAGGCCTTTTTTGCTGTACACTGAATATAGTTGAGGACTTTTTAATTGTTTAGTTGGAAGCCTTCCAGTTACTAGTCAAGGAGTAAATGTGCAGTAACATGAAAACTAATGGAAGAGTGTGAAAGCATTGAAAATGCTGTTTATAGGTCATAGAGTTCTGGGACCAAATTTATATTTTTACAAGGTTGAATAGTGAGCCTAGACAAAACGTGGCAACTACTGCATTGCCAGATAATGAGTTTGATTCATGTGAGTTAAAGAAAGAGAGAACAGGATGCACACTGGTGGACTTGGGAGGGAGGGTTGTTGGTTTTCACAACTTTCTGAGCGCTGAGGCCCCATCTCATGCAGCTGGTTCCCTTTTTTTTATTTTTTTACTCTCCAGTCAATCACAGCCTGAGTCTGCCACTGGATATGCACCTAATACTTAAGTCTACATGTGTGAAACTCCTTACCTTTAAGAAAGAGCTCTTCAGACACGGCCTCAGCTTTGTCTTGGTCCAGGTCTACCACGGCCACCTTTGCACCAGCCTCACCGAGGGCATGAGCAAATGCTCTGCCTATTCCCTGCCCAGCACCAGTCACATAGGCCACCTTTCCATCAAGACGCATCCGCTCGAGGATGGGCCAGCCCTTGACCCCACGGAAGACTTCATCATCCCTTATTTTACTCTAATACAAACAAACACAAAGACAACAAATAAATACAGGCAAAAATCCTCAGTGAACGGCATGACGACAGCTCTTTGGGGTTATCTCCACCGTACCTGTGTCAGTGAACTCTCTGTGGCCACAGGTACCCGACGGATGACACTTATGCCATCTCTAAGAGGGACGATGACCTTCAACACAAGAGGGACAGTGTTAAAATATAAAAACCATCAGCTGTCATACACACAGAATGTAAAGTATGAAACTTACCTGCTCCACGCGTGGATCATCGGAGACAAACTGGTTGAATTCTCTGAGAGCCAGTCCGTTGCTGTCCGTGGCGTCTTTAAGATAAACCCTCCCTTTGAACAGCGAGTTATCCACACATAGGACCCCTTGCATTCTCAGCATATTGTTGTCCAGAAGAAAGTTGTAGTAGTTGATGTAATTGTTCTTGTCTGCATCGATGAAAACCATGTCAAACTGCTCACCTGCAGCAGCCAATTCCTGGAAGGGACAGAGTTATTACTGGCCATGTGCCTCACACTTTAACTTATTATCACCAAAAAAAGAAGTACGACAGTTAATCATTGCTTCCTCTCGTAATGCAAAGCACCTGACGGACTACACAATTACTGTAATTATAAAGTTAAAAGGGAAAATAGTCCAGATAAACTACAGGATCCTTAATCTTCTCTGACAAGGTTCCCTTTCTCTCACCTTCAGGGTTTCCACTGCAGATCCAATCTTGACAATAATCTTCTTGCCATGCGGAGACTTGTTAAAAATGGGCTGGGCAAAGTCTTTGAGATACGGCTCTAACTCGAGGGCAATTAAGCAGCCATCTTCAGGAAGCCCTTCGGCCATGGACAGCGCACCGTAACCGGTGAACATGCCAATCTCTAGGATCCTCTTAGCTTTACACAGGTGGGTCAACATCTTCAGGGTCTGGCCTGCCAAAAGCACACCAGAGAGAAAATGATCGCAATAAGGTAGATCAGTGAATATAATGGACAAGCATATAAAGCATAGAACATACAAGCATATAAATGGCCAACCTTCAATATGTCCAGTGATGCACTCCTTAGGAAGCCGGAACATGGTTTTGCCCTCCTTGTGGACTTGATCCCAGTCATGGGAAATTGTTTTTCTACAATTAAGTATGAAATACAAAATATATATATAGGCTATATAAATATATCTTATTCATTAATTATTTTGAGCGGTAGATTATTATCTGTAGGAAGGCAAGACATACTTATAAAGTTCTGCCAGAGGTTCACTTTCCTGTGTGGTCATTTTCTCCAGGTAGCCATCCAGACCGCTGGCTATGTCCACAGCCTTCTGCAGGTGACTTTTTAACTCTTCTGGAACATTATCAGTTGCTGCAGCTATACTGTTGGCTTTTATTAGGAGATCTACTAGGACTTCCACTGGGGTGTCAGGAACTGCGGGGAACAACATAATATAATACAAGTTTAGTAATCAAGTTATCTTTTGTGCCGCAGGTAGTATGATATAGGACTGCAAATGTAAATTACGTTTGTCATTCAGTGATCTTTATTTTCTTAATCAGCCTATTCAGTGATTTCTTTACATTCTATACATAAAAATGGTGGAGAAAAAAAGCCAAGCCAAAAAGCCAAGTACACGAAAGGAATTTCAAAATGCACCATTCTTTTTTCTTTTTCTTTTTGGGCCCAAGTTGGGAAATTCTTTTCACCATTTTAAAATTGGTTGAACATCTATATGCAGGGCAGGTTTTCTGATATTCTCATCATACCAGGTTTTAAGATGCTTGACTGATTTTTGTGAGTAGCCTTGAGTCTGAAAACACAATTTTTAGAGAAATAACCACAATGCCTTTATCCAACTAATCCCAAACGACAACTGCCTTTTTAAACTAACACAACCATTTAAAAGGAACAGGGGAGAAAATCAGCAAAGGATGACATGCCAAACATCTTGCTATGTGGTGACACATGGTAACCACTGCACCACCAGGCTGCCCGGAGAGAAAGATATCCCCCTGTGCCTTACAAGGGACTTTTTTGTCCTGTCACTTGAGCTTTTTGATCATTTTGGCTGTGTTAATGCATATGACAGATTTTGCCAAGGGGTGTGAATTTTTGGTGGAGTTTTGTAGTTTCACCCTCAGATCTTATAACAATATTTTTCACTCATTTTATTAGGCTTTCATTCTGGCGTCATAGGAATTAGTCTTCGGAATTCAGTCTTTGCTTCGATCTATCAGAAGTTGAAAAATGGCACACACACACACACACAAACAACTTCTTATAACTTCTCCTGCACAGAGGCCCATACCCACCCAAATATGCACTGCTTCAAACAATAAAAACATGGCTCATCTTGCAGCACTGCAATGATGCTGCTGAGGGGAAAACCAACACAAGCTCTGGCTTTGTTCTGAAAACCTTCTGAGTTTATGCCGGTGCTTTCACAGCCAAAACTACAAGTATATTCAACCAGGAGGACAAGTCATTTTATACCTGCAAGACAGACAAAAGATGATTCACACTGGGAGGAGCTTTGGATGTTGTTATGCTGTCTGACAGCGAACATGACGGAACTAAGAAGGACACAGACTCAGGAAGTGAAGATAACGATCTGGATTCTTCGGATGAGTCTTCTGAAGATGACTCTTCTGATAGTGGAAAGGAAACGGCAGAAATAGCAGTGGGATGGCAATAAAAGACTGTGCTAATTGTCTGGCCTTCCACTCACACCAAGACTCTGCAATACATCCCAGTAGACACCATGATCCTGGGACTCACACTGCCTGCCCCCCCGCCAGGATCAACTGTCTCAAATCCACCTTGGATCTGTTTTTGACCAAATAAATCATCCAGCCTCTTGTGAAAACAACCAACCTGCAGGGGAGATGTTACACAGAGGACTGGAGAGACATGGATGCCGCTAACCTGCAGGTGTACATGGGGCTGCTGATTCTGGTCGGTGCACTGTACAATGTAAGATTGAATTTAATCAGAAATACTGAGTTGACCTAACTCAATTTTTATCAACTTGTTAATAACACTCATTTTATTTTAGTTTCTTGTACTTTGGCATTAAGAAAACTGTCAAACTCAGTTTTGAGTTTGGTTCATTTAAACAAACCAAGTACTGGGAACATTTGCTTTTTTCAGTACATAGTTACATCCCACAATGTAACTAAGTATATTACTCTTGTACTTAAGTACCCCACAAATTAGAGCTACTTCACTCTAATAGTCTGTTTTCTGTTCATACCACTTTTCTACTGGTACTCCACTACTTTTCATGGGAAACAGCCCTTTTGGTTATGTGAGAAAAGTTGGATAAATGGTGCTTTTGTTTTGTAAAACTCTACTCAGGTATTTCCTGTCCCAGCTTCTAAAATCTTTCATTCACATTCAGATCTGTCACATGGAATGAATGCTCTTAACAGTTGTGGCAATAGCACACACCAGAATAGATTCACATACCCTTTTTTTTTTTTTTTGTCTTTCACATAATTTACTTGTTTATTGTTCTGCAGCTGTCCTGTTCAATGTTGGGTTACTGACGTCTTTTGCCCTTATGAAATTAAATGTTTAATGACAGTTGAAACAACCACTGTGGTTTTGCACAATGGGTAAATAGATACTGTAGCCTGTATGGATTGGGCGGGTGGAGTTTCCCAGCATATCTTGAGACAATGTGTTTGTGGCCATAAGCCCAAATAACCTGTGTTTAAATGTGTTCTGAACAATTATCAGTGAAGCAGTAATTAATTCTTTAGAAATATTTCTTTAGAAAATGATTAGTTGTACAACACCATTGCACCATGAGTTAAATCTCTCACATGGTTAGTCACGTCCCGCCTGGATGATGCGAGAAGGTGATAAAATAAAGTAGTGTGATGTATTATTGTAATAACAAACATTCCAAGGCAAAAAGTAAATCATTTAGTCAAATTCATGCAATAAGAAATTTCAGCATGCTACAATCCTTTTTAGGATATTGGTAGTTTAAGTTATCACAATAACAGAAAGCAAGCTAATTTAAGTGTTACACACACAAAATAAAGAAGTTGTCTAAGTGTTGCACACTCAAAATCTCAAGTTTACTTTTCTTAATTTATCTAAGGCAATGAGTCTGCCTAACATTTTTAAGTAACTCAACTTATTAGATTTTGCAGTGTGTATACCAGTCACAATACGAGTCCGGGCCACCATGTCAGACATCAAATTCAGCCTAATCAGCTCTAGTCTGCAGTTTGAGGACAAGCTGACATGACCTGTGCATCGTAGAGAAGACTAACCGGTTGCTCTCAAAAGCATCTGGGGAAAGCAAACATCATCGCTTCCCCCTACTTGTAAACCGTGGCATGGATGAGCAGCTCATCCCATTCAAAGTCTGCTGTGGATTCCAGCAGTATTCCAGTATACAGTAAGAAAGAGGCTTTTCATTAAGGAGATGGGGAAAAGAACCCCCAAATGGCATGGAGACAGCACCTCCCACATGATTTCCTTTGGCACCATGGTAGATGGTCTGCAGCACCAAGACCCAGGCCCAAACCCAGACACCAGCGCAAAGAGGAGGAGGCTGTGTCAGGGTTGCACAACCAAAAAAAAAAAGAAAATGCCACCATATGCATCACGTGTAGCAACACTATCTGCAAGGATCACCCCTCATTCCATTGCAGCTCCTGAACTGAACTCTCTTTCTCTCACTTCTCACACATTCAGCATTGACACAGTCTTTCTGTTACGACTGTTGAATGCATTTTGTGGTACATTTTATATTATTATTCTTTATAATTCAAGAACAACATAATATTTTAAGAGTCACTGGGTAGTAAAAACAATAATGGATATTTGACAAGTGAGAATTTTTGCTTTTACTATTTTTTTTAAAACAAATAACAGATATAAAATATTGTTACTAATCACTGACATACAGTACCAGTCAAAAGTTTGGACACACCTTCTCATTCAATGGTTTTTATTTATTTAAATTATTTTCTACATTGTAGATTAATACTGAAGACATCAAAACTATGAAAGAACACATATGGAATTATGTAGTAAACAAAAAAGTGTTAAACAAATCAGAATATGTTTTATATTTTAGATTCTTCAAAGTAGCCCCCTTTTGCTTTGATGACAGCTTTGCACACTCTTGGCATTCTCTCAGTCAGCTTCATGAGGTAGTCTCCTGGAATGGTTTTGAATTAACAGGTGTGCCTTGTCAAGAGTCAATTTGTGGAATTACTTACCTTCTTAATGTGTTTGAGACCATCAGTTGTGTTGTGCAGAGGTAGGGTTAGTACACAGTGGATAGCCCTATTTGACTACTGTTGTAATCCATATTATGGCAAGAACCACTCAACTCAGTAAAGAGAAACGACAGTCCATCATTACTTTAAGACATGAAGGTCA
This sequence comes from Chaunax sp. Z400, assembly GCA_037577475.1. Taxonomy (NCBI): domain Eukaryota; kingdom Metazoa; phylum Chordata; class Actinopteri; order Lophiiformes; family Chaunacidae; genus Chaunax; species Chaunax sp. Z400. The sequence continues at coordinate 8,170,108 of CM075185.1, forward strand.
GTCGATCCGAAAAATTTCAAGAACTTTGAATGTATCCTCAAGTGCAGTCGCAAAAACCTTCAAACGCTATGATGAAACTGGCTCTCATGAGGACCACCCCAGGAAAGGAAGACCAAGAGTTACCTCTGCTGCAGAGGATAAGTTCATTAGAGTTACCAGCCTCAGAAAACGCAAATTAACAGCACCTCAGATTAGAGCCCACATAAATTCTTCACAGAGTTCAAGTAGCAGAAAAATGTCAACATCAACTGTTCAGAGGAGACTGCGTGAATCAGGCCTTCATGGTCGAATTGCTGCAAAGAAGCCACTACTGAGGATGAACAACAAGAAGAAGAGAATTGTTTGGGCCAAGAAACACAAGGGATGGACATTAGACCAGTGGAAATCTGTACTTTGGTCTGATGAATCCAGATTTGAGATTTTTGGTTCCAACCGCCGTGTCTTTGTGAGACGCAGAGAAGGTGAGCGGATGGTTTCTTCATGTTTGGTTCCCACCATGAAGCATGGAGGAGGAGGTGTGATGGTGTGGGGGTGCTTTGCTGGTGACACTGTTGGTGATTTATTCAAAATTCAAGGCACACTTAACCAGCATGGCTATCACAGCATTCTGCAGCGCCATGCCATCCCATCTGGTTTGCGCTTACTGGGACCATCATTTGTTTTTCAACAAGACAATGACCCCAAACACACCTCCAGGTTATGTAAGGGCTATTTGACCAAGAAGGAAAGTGATGGAGTGCTGCGTCAGATGACCTGGCCTCCACAATCACCCGACCTAAACCCAATTGAGATGGTTTGGGATGAGTTGGACCGCAGAGTGAAGGAAAAGCAGCTAACAAGTGCTCAGCACCTCTGGGAAGTCCTTCAAGACTGTTGGAAAACCATTCCAGGAGACTACCTCATGAAGCTGACTGAGAGAATGCCAAGAGTGTGCAAAGCTGTCATCCAAGCAAAAGGGGGCTACTTTGAAGAATCTAAAATATAAAACATATTCTGACTTGTTTAACACTTTTTTGTTTACTACATAATTCCATATGTGTTCTTTCATAGTTTTGATGTCTTCAGTATTAATCTACAATGTAGAAAATAATTTAAATAAATAAAAACCATTGAATGAGAAGGTGTGTCCAAACTTTTGACTGGTACTGTATATCAGGCTGTGATATTATCAAAACTGATTACATAACAATATTACATTATAATATTAATATGCAATCATAAAATCCATTTAGCCTTTAGTATGAGGGAAATAAATCATTTCTTTGTGTTTTATTTGATAAAAATAAGTGACGTAATGTAAACAGATTCAAAGGATTAACATCCTGTATAAATTAATATTTGATAGTTATGGTCAGGACTGATGCTAATGGAAAAAACTGACTCAGAGAAATCTCAAAATAATGTTAATATGTAATATTTTGATATCAGTTTTAAAGAGGGGGCATTTTATGGCATTTATAAAGGTTAAAATCCTGAAAACAAATTAACATTTAATAGTTATAATCAGGACTGATGTTAAACAATTAGCTCAGTAACAGTGGAAAATAATATCAAAATAATATTTTATGGCAGTTTCAGGAAGGGGACATTTTATGCCCTCCAAGGTGATGAATTACAAAAAATCTAATGTAATGTAATGTAATGTAAAAATGTAAGAATGCATTAAATATATATTGTTACTAATCACTGACACATCCCACACTGTGTAATTAGAAAAATCAACTTAGTATACTTTGCATTTAGTACATGGAAAATAACTTCTTTTTTGTTGCATTTTTGTCATAAAAAGCGAGGACATTATGTGTATGAACTGGCATTTAAAGGGTTTAAATCCAGACAATAAATTAATATCTGATGGTGATGATCAGGCCTCATGTTGGTTGACCGCCCTAACATTAGCAGGTGTGAGCAATAAACCAACAATTTAAGCGTGCGCAATCAAACAAGAAAAAGAAAAGCACAAAAGCCACACAGCACCACTGACCCATATGAACGAGTAATAAATATATGCATTTTTTGCAACAATAATGACGTACAACACAAAGTGCTGCAGCCTAATTCAATTAAGGAACATTGACTTCATTTCTTAGCCCTGATTTATCTGAAGTATTCCAAAAGCGACACAAAATAAAATGGCGTGATGTCTTAATGACCTCGAATTTACGATTTCACACTGATATATCATGGATTTCCTACATTAGTTTATACATTTTTCGGTATTTTCCCTCACACAGCAGGGCTCTGTGTCGGCTGCAGGCTGCACGCAGCTTAGACAAAACGAGTCGCAGCACCAGGCTCCGGTGGAGAGGTCCTTGAAGTTAACTTTGACCGTCACCACGTAAAACCGGAGGATCAATCTTACCTTTTTCGGCTGGCATTGTGTGCGTTAATGGGCGTGACGATTTCGGGAGCAGTGAGCGACACGGATTAGTACCATCCGACGTGGTGGTGAAGTTTCTGTTATATCACCGCAATATGCAAATTGCAGGAGGAGTGACCTGTAACTTGCGCACGGGAAAGCTCCTGCTTTGTGCCCGGGACTGATTATCATGGCTTTTACGCACAGTCAGAGAATCAGGGCCACAATACGCAATATCACGCGGAGACTACAATGTAACTTGCGATACAGTTCAGCTAATCATTTATGTTTAGGGTGGTGGGGGGGTTACTTTAGTTTGAGCCACGTGACCGACCAGCTTTTGGGACAGGAAGCAAATGTTAACCTTACGTGTCCACTTGTCTTGCCCTTGGTCAGAAATTTCACCACAGTTCAGAAATATGATCAACATACTAAATAGAAAAGCACCAAAACTGAAACAGCAGTTCTTAGGCCTTTATGTACCAATGGCTGTATTCCATTCAGGTCTGCAATGTGCATCCCTAATTATGAGGGATTAACACCTGTGATTTATTCTATTCATTAAATGTGATCAAATGTAAATGATGACAACATTTGAGTTTTAACATGTGTGGAATTATTTTAGCAGCTGAAGTAGGTAGGTCATACTAGACTGCGGGATACGCTGTAGACACCACAGAGACATGGTGTCCCAATAAGTTGATTTGATCAATTGTTGCAAAAAAAAAAAAAAAAACTTTATTTGTGCAGCTTTTAACCAACATTTCTGAGAAGCGAGGTGGAGGAAGCTGTGTGCGATAGGGAATAGACAATGGCATTAAACATTTGGTGGCCTTGTTCTCCTTAACTAATCTCATTATACTGGGTCAAAGAGTTTTATGTCTGGCTTTTCTTTTTATCTGGACTTTTATTTGACATTCTGACATTCATTTTGGAGGTCACACCACAAGCTGCCACCAAAAACTGGTGCGTGAGCTGTGTGCAGCTAGTCTTGTACCAATTTTACAATACCTTATTTATTGAGATGTTAAGATTAAAAGATTATAGGTTATATTTAAGCGTTACAAAGAGACACACTGCACGGCATGGTGGTGTACAGGTTAGCATTGTCACCTCATGGTTCTGGGTTCATAGGGGCTTTTTTCTATGAGGAGTTTTCATGCTCCCCATGTCTGTCCTCTCACTGTCCAAAACTCTAAAGCCCCCTTTCCACTACATAGTACCAGCTCGACTCGACTTGACTTGATTCAACTCGACTCGCCTCACATTTTTTGGCGTTTCCACCAGGTAAAAAGTACCTGGTACTACTTTTTAGTACCTGCTCTGCTGCGGTTCCAAGCAAGCCAAGCAGGTACTAAAAGGTCACATGAAACTTTACAGATCACTGATTGGTCGATGCCCGGCACCTGCACAGCACAAATCAATGGCCGCCACTCTCAAACAGAGTGGAACTCTACGGAGTGGAAAAGGGGCTTAAATTGCCCATAGGTGTGAATGTGGGCACAGATGCCTGTTTTTCTCTATATGAGTTGGCCTTGTGATGAACTGGCAACCTGTCCAGGGTTTACCTCTCACCTAATGTCAGCTTGGATAGGCTCCAGTCTCCCGTGACCAATTTTGGACTCACTGACTGATGTATGGTGATAAAATGTGAAGTACATTTACTAAAGCACTGTACTTCAGTACAAATGACAGGTACTTGTACTTTGCTTGAGTATTTCCACTTCATGAAACCTTTTCTTCTCGAATATCTCGTCGTACTTCTCTTATGATTTTACTCCACTAAATTTGTCCGACAGCTTTTAGTTTAAAATAACGTGACAGAATGCATTTTTCTTTTTTTTTACAAATGCATCATAACAAAGCTGAAAACAGACGTGATGACATGACTATCACAGGACAGATTAAAGATTAGATTAAAGAACATAACAGCACACAAAATAGTTGAAATGAGGTCATCCATAAAGATCTACAACATCAGAAATCTGATTGCTCGCTCAATCAAGGAGGATTCACACTGAGTCAGCCTAATGCATTTGTAATGAGAAAATATGTGCACTGTAAAACATGACAGCCCCATTTAGTTATGTCCACCTACTTATTCTCTTTAACTCAAAGTGTTCTCACACATTTTGGATTTTGAACTAATTTGTATGAAAAAGTTACATTTGCAGGAATTCATTGGGTTGACTTATGTCAGATCTGTGCATGTTCATTGAATTGGGATTTTTAAGCTATCAGTTTAAGAATAGACGAGACAAGGAAGTGTGGGGCAGGGCCTTAAGAAGAAATTGTTGCTACGGATTTGATCTTTACTACGGAGCCCCTTAAGTTCCATAAGGGGATTTTTTTTTTATATATCTTGTGCGCACAATATAATTATCTTGTGGGAATAAGATAATAACTTACAAGTTATTATCTTGTGGGAACAAGATAATTATATTGTTCCCACAAGATAGTAACTTGTGCACACAATAAAAAAAAAGTTCCCTTATGGGACTTCAGGAGCTCCGTAGGTCTTTTACAAAAGATCTGTGTCTTTTTTATGTCAGGTTTGAAGCATGGCTGTAAACTACTAATTATACAGTGAAAATGTATAATTTGTTGTGTTTGGTGTTCCTCCTGTTGTGTTTGGTGTTCCCGGTTAAAACTGACCAGTGTGTTTTATTTAGTAAAGAGAGGACAAAAGCTCAAATCTACACATGAAACCTCAACCATATTACAAATATGACGTCTGAACACAATCCGGAACAACAATAACATTACTAAATCATCTTCACTGTCAGGATCATTGTCATTGTCGAAGATGTAATCAAAGCCTCATGTATGGAATGTAGTTTGGCCATCGTGCTACAACAGAATGAACTGTGAGCAAGGCCTCAAAAAAAGCTTTACACAACAGAGCTGTGGGAAAGTTCTAGATATCATTGAAACAATGTTGTGGTTCTTTTTGACAATTACCAACAGGAGTGGGTCCTATAGGCTAAAAATTCTATTGAGGATAGGTTCCCGTGGGGGTTGCCATGGTAGCCAAAAAGGGATGTGAAGTGTATGTGTGTGTGTGTGTGTGTGTGTGTTTGTGTGTGTGTGCCTGTTCAAAGAGACCTGCATGTGGGGGTGTGGAAAAGGGAATGGGGTAATTTGAAGAAGAAGAAGAAGAAGGCCGGAACTCTCTATTATGTACTAATTATTGTTATCATTCTGTACTCTAATTGTAGTCTTACCCATTCATTTCTAATAATTAAGACATGATTTCACCTGCAGCACATTCTTTCTGTGGACATGGACAGAGAACTGAACTAAACTGATCTAAAATGTGTTGGAATTGAAAGAGAATTGGTTCAACAGTAGAGATGAAAAACTGCTTTTATAATTGAGGTGTAGTGAATTCAACAACTGAAAATCCTCTGTCCTCCTGTGGACAGAAAAAACCCTCAGATCACTTAACCTCAGATCACTTAAAAACAAAACCAGTCAGTCGTGTTGAAAAATGTAAGCAGCATGTTTTTTGAATAACTGGATCAACAGCATGTACTGTGAATGGCACTGTACCGAAACCAAAACTGATACTGGATTTATGTAGCACACAGTTTTTAAAATATGTAAATTTCCACTTGTATAATGCTTATTTCATGTAGGGATCATCTAAAATGATATAATCACATGCAGATCAATGGGCCTCCATTTCTTTTAAATATTTAAAATAATTTTTCCCTTATGAGTTAAAAAAGAAAAATACATATCCCTCTTTTTACCATGACCAGATTTATCTTCAAGTAATGACTTACTAAAAAAGTTTCAGTCATCAGATGTCACCTCAGAGTTACATAAAAGCTGTAAAAAAAAAAGAAAAAAGAACACATGTAATGATGACATGTCAAACACGCTGGAAGAAGCTGCTCCTCCCTTGCGGCAGGGGCATCCTCTAAATTCTATACTGTATTTAGAGACTCCTGGTTTGAGCTTCTCATTATTCAGACTGTAACTAGCACTGTTAACACCTCGAACTCATAGCCATCATCACAAGAATGGGAGAGGTTTACCTGGAAGACAAAATGACCAAAGAAAAGATGACTGAGTTTAGTTTAGTCCGGGTCAAAGGTACCTGGAAGCGCAGAGTGGGAAAGAAGGTCAACAAGGACACAGGTGACTGTGTCTCTGCTGCAAAAATGTAGGTATAATATTGTTCTTTACTCACGTTTTTTTCGCTTTTGTTTTGTGTTCATTTGTTTAGATTTATCATGAGTTCTTTCCTCTTCCTTGTGGCTTTCTACTAAGTAGATTTTAAAAGATAAGTTTTGAAAAATAGTGCCGTTGCATATGATATTGAGTGAAACACATTCAGATGAGTCTTACAGTCTTACAAAATCAGGCTGCTCTAATGTCAACCATTTAGGATTTACATCTCAGTTAGTATTTATTTGATTGTGCTCAAACATAAACAAACTAAGTCAGCCACATTTACTGTGTGCAGAAGGTTTTTAATTATTATTATTTAAGTTATCATTTATTATTGTATTTCTATTTAATATTATATATAAAAATGTTGAAAACGGTTTTTGAGAGGCTGAAATATCTAGACGTTTATTATTAATTAACAAGACACTGACATTCAAATTAAAACTAAAACTAAAAAAGCAATCACTTGCATTGTTCTTTTAAAATTAATTTGGTCCTGATGATAGTCTCCTTTTTTGTGATTTATCAACAGGTTCCTTATTTTTTCCAGGGGCTTCCTCTCTCTGTCAGTGTTACAGAGGGGGGTTGGAAAGAGGCAGTCAGGATGGTTCTGTTTCATCACCTAAACTGCTTGGTCAAAATTAGGGAAAGTTGTGTTCATTAAGGGAAAGTTGTGTTCATTAAGGGAAAGTTGCCTCCCTTATGAAAGAAAACTACGACTGACTGCTTGCAGGAGATAAGATTAGACCTGCAGTCTCCAGTGTCAATGTCACATGCTGTGTGATCCTAACCACCTACCCTGACCTCTAACCTAAAGACGCTTTGCATAGTTAACACAAGTGTAAGAGATACACATGAAGTGATTTTTGAATAAATTGTACAACTGTCAAACTTTTATTTTTAATGGGATTCTAGGGGGTTTATGTCCGTACTGTATTTCAGCTAAATGGGTATCTGCTTCTGTACCGGCTAAAATGTTCTCCTTAATATGAACGGATGTGTAAAAGGCTAATCGTGGCTAATTAGTGGCATTTTACAACCCATCTGTGGCTAACACTCATGAGATATGATGATGACTGCAAACAGTATTTAGCACAGGAGACAGACAGACATACATAAGACATATATTCATAATAGAAATACATGTTACAAGAATAGAATCAGAGTTTATGACAACTGGAAAAAGATATGTGAGAGCCCACTTTGTCAACTTAACAGTTCCTGGAAAACTCCCAGGCTTCTAAGGAAATGACAGACATGGAGACATTTAGATGTCAGTCAGCCTAAGACCTTTAGAGAGATATTCAGGGCGCATGCAGTGGATCTTTTTTTTTTTTTTAACATATCAGCAATAAGTACCTTAAAAATATTGGAGTTGGGAAGAAATAATTTTGAGTTTAACAAGACCAGTGTTTGTTTGTTGAATATCTGACCTCATGTTAATCGCTTGTCTCTTGAAAATCAGCAGATATTGGATTTATTAGATATTAGATTTAGCTAAAGAGAGAAGTACAGGATTTACTAATAGTGTGGTCAAATGTTAAAAATAAATGTATGGATTTTTTTTTTGAGTTCTAGTTAAAGAGAGGTTGACATAATACTGGCAGTTTCATCTCATTTTTTCATTTCTCTCTGCATGACGGTGATTTAAAATTAGATGCTGGGACGTCCAACCGCTCTGTGTCAAGTCAGGCCTCAGTTGAAATAATAGGCCCCTAATTTCTGTCAGAAAAAAAGAAATGCAAGGTGAAATTTATAAGATATAGACCTCAATGTTGAGAGGAACACATAGACCTTTGTTAATCTGCATATTTTGGGACTTTTGCGATTGCCATGTTTTCTGCCTTAGGACGCGGGCAGTCTGATAATAACCTGTTTATTGAGCTTTTAGTCAAAACAGGGACAAGGGGTTTTGGGGGCACTGACATTAATCGCTTCATGGTGGAGGATTGGATGAGTTTATTCACTATGTTCTAGCTAAATGTAGTCCTTGAGAGTCAGACAGGGCCTCGGTCTAACAGAGAAACCATTGAGGAAATGATGCTTAAGAGACAAGAGCGCTGTTGATATTAGCTGAGGTTTTGCAAAATTAGAGGATAGGTTGCTGATATCAATGTACAATTTGATTTGACTGAAGTTTGCCATCCACACTTCAAATTAAAAAAAAATGTATTATTGATTTTAAGTTTTCCTTTTTTAAGCAATACATTTAGCAGGTAATTTTGAATTTTCCTCCCCCTATGAAGTCACTGTTTTGTCTGTTGTCACCAAAAATGAGATATAATCTGTCATTGTCATTGATCTTTTTTTTTATAAAATACTGTATGTTAGTGTGTTGAGGACTGTTGTTAAAATGCATTACATTTAGAAAAACAGATCTGTAACAGCATCTACAACTGTTATATAGTATATGCCATTTTAATAAATCCTCTTGGTGTTTTGTGCGACAGCTTTGAGAGCATCACAGAAAAGGGCACCACTTGGACAGTGGTCAGCCCGATCGTCTTTACCTACAAGGTTACTGAGACTCAGGACCTGCTGGACCCAGTCAATGACACTCTCCTGCTGGGCCACATCACCGACCCGCAGCAGATGGAAGACATTAAAAAATCAAACAAGCCGATTAAACGCTTTGTAGTCATTGACCAGGAAGTCTACAAAATCTACGGTCCCAAGCTAACTGAATATCTGGAAGTGAACAACGTCCTGTACAAGATCCTGGCTCTACCCACCAATGAGGAGAACAAGTCCATGGAAATGGTCTTGAAAATCCTAGAAGAGGTCAACGATTTCTGCCTTGACCGCCGCACAGAGCCCATCATCGCAATTGGCGGAGGGGTTTGCTTAGACATAGTTGGCCTGGCTGCTTCGCTCTACAGAAGACGAACCCCTTACATCAGGGTCCCAACCACACTGCTCTCCTACGTTGATGCCAGCGTGGGGGCAAAGACAGGGGTTAACTTTGCAAACTGCAAGAACAAGCTGGGTGCCTACATTCCACCCGCCGCCACCTTTCTCGACCTGTCCTTCATACAAACTGTCCCACGACGACACATCTCCAACGGGCTGGCAGAGATGCTGAAAGTAAGTTAAAGGATGATGAAACACACAAACAAGATGAATTTCTTGTTTAGGAAAATATGGTCAGAAAACAGCTTATGCTGGTTGTTATGCTGCCACAGAAAATAGGGAATGGAGGTGCTTTGCTAATTGACTCTGAGAGATGATCTACTTTTATATATCTGTTCTTGTTTGAATTGCTCATTTACGTCTTCCACATGTTTTTCTGTGCAGATGGCCTTAATGAAACACAGAGTCCTCTTTGAGCTCCTTGAGAAACACGGGCGCATGTTGCTGGACACTAAATTACAGACCACACCACAAGCAACTCGCATAGCCATCACCACGATGCTGGAGGAGCTCGCCCCAAACCTTTGGGAGGATGACCTAAACAGACTTGTGGACTTTGGCCACCTTATCAGCCCAGCATTAGAGATGGTAATGGATCCCTCATGTTAGGGCAGTTCTATTTAAATCTCTTGTTCATAGATACTGTTGTGCATGTACAGTATATTGTTGATATATTGCAAATTTTATTATATATTGCATATATAGAATAATTAATATATTTATTAATATATAATTAATATATTTATTATATATTGCAAATTTTATTGCAAATTTTCCCACAGTGGGGAAATTGTAAATTTCCCCACTGTGGGACTAATAAAGGGATATCTTATCTTATCTTATCTTAAATATTTGAGTCTACTATTCATGCGAGTCTATAACTGAGATTGTATGAGGTTTTTACATGTTCTATTCTTTTTGGTGACAAATAGCCCCTTACTTACATTATCACTTTTGTCTTTTTCATGCAGGAAGTCCTCCCATCCCTGCTGCATGGTGAGGCTGTGAACATTGATATGGCTTACATGGTTTACGTGTCCAAAGAGAGTGGCTTATTGACAGAAGAGGAAAAGCAAAAGATCATCAGCTGCATGCTTAGCCTAGAGCTTCCTGTCTGGCATGAGGCGTGCACCATGGAGCTCATACAGAGGTCTCTGCAGGACAGACTGAAGCATTCCGGGGGCCTGGCTAGAATGCCTCTGCCTGTTGGTCTCGGACAAGCAGGTAAGAACTACTTGGATTTTTGAACAAGTATTGAACTTCAAGTTCAACTTCAACTTCAAGAACTACTGAATTCAAGTATTGAAGTTCAATGAGAATGGCAGACACCAGCTAAATATCGGCAGATTGAAAACACAGCATCAAACAGCATGTAAAAAGCAGACTGAATAGCACATAAACCTAATATTCAGACACTGCCACCAAAAACAAAGGAAGATGGAAACTGCTCAGTGTGTTATGTGTAGCTCTGTTAGCAAAAGAAATTGATTAAAAAGTTGTCAGAGTTTTGAGTTTTTCAAATGCCAATGGAATTTATTAGGCTATGGCAACTTCACTACCATGTGCTTTCCTGATTGCCTTCAGGACTGGGCAGTCATAAAACCAATTCACTTCCGAGAGCATATTGACTAATGGAAATTCCACGGAAATTAATTTCTTTTCCCCGAATATACTCTTCTTTAAATGCTGGGGTGAATTACTCCTCAGGCTGTAGTTTGAATGTCCCCATAAAAGTCATCCATAATGGACACTGAGTCCTTTCTTCCTTTAACTATGATGGCAATCCTGTACTTTAGCTAAGTACTTTTAGCTGCCTGAACATGAAAAAAGTACTGTTGGTGTGTCTTCACCCTGTAAATGATGGCAGCAGATTAGGCTGACCTACTGTTTCCAGATGTATGTAACATGATCTTTCTTTAGACCTCATGTATGTCTACTATGGTTAAATCATTTATCTCTTTGCTCTGCTTTCTTTCATTGCAGAGATTTTTAATAACACACCTTGTGAGATCCTGCACAGAGCTTATGAAAAATGGCGTGATGAGCTGAGCATCTCCTCTGACAGCAACTGTGCCCGCATCACAACAGCACCTGCTTAATCTGTTTTTAAGATGATATTGTAGGGAAGTGTCTGTGCACAAGCTTTTCATTGTTAAACTATTATTATTATTATTATTATTATTATTATTATTATTATCATTGTTATTATTGTTGTTATTATTATTAATATTTTTAGAGGGAGATTTTGCAGTTGAAACATTTACCTACAGTATTTTCACAAAATGACAACCAAGACCAAATCCATTTTAGCACTATGATGTCCTTTCTTTTCAAGCTTGCATGCAGGGTCAGTGAAAATCCACAGGTTGTAAAATAGCTCATATTCTACCTGTATGTTTTTAACAGTTTTACACCTTTTTGTCCTTGATTATCATCCATAAATAGCACCAGCTGGCAATTAATGCACTTTTCATGTCTGTGAAACATAAATGTGCCTCATTAAAGGTTTTTTACTGGTTATCAATGAATATGTGTGAGTGTGCGACATGTTGGCATCGTCCTTACATTCATTAACTCCATTTCCAATGGTATGTGTATTGGGTTGTTTTTTTCACTTTTGTGACCACTGCTTACAAATGACAGTTAGACTAACTTAACACTACAATAGGACACGTGTTTCATTAAACTAAGCTAACACAACCCTCATATTGTGCAGAAACAGTCGTCTGAGCAACAGTTCAGCAATACACATTTCCAATTTAAGAAAGTTAGTAGAAGAGGCACTATAATAAGGAAATATTGTAACATTATTACTCAATTAAATACAAAATACAAAAGTTTTGATCATTTTATTTTATAAGGCAGAAAGGTTGTTTAATACCTAATTCACGCCCCCACAACTTAATGGCTAATTGCTAAACTTTAGCAGCAACAAATGCAACCATGCAACCAAACACATCCCATAAGTGCAAATCAGTCTGTGAAAATCGCTGTGGTGAAACTTTGGCCCACTCGTTTTCCCAGAACTGCTTTAGTGCAGCTACATGGGACGGTTTGTGAGCATGAACTGCTCTTTTCAGGTCCCGCAACAGGATCTCAACGGGGTTCAGCTTCATACTTAGACTAGGCCACTCCAAAACATTTTATTCCTTTTAAGCCATTCAAAGGTGGATTTATTCTTATGCTGGGATCATTGTCTTGCTGCATGACCCAGTTGAGCTTGAGCTTCAACTCACAGACTGATGACCTGACATTCTCCTTCAGAATTTTCAGGTAGAGAGCAGATCTAATGTTTCCTACAAACTTCCATGGATGTGATTTAATATAATAGAATAGTGGCGCCATGAACACAGACCTTTTTTGAGGTGAGAGAGGCCTGCAGTTCCTCGCACTTTTTCTTTGGATCTTTTGTGACTTCCTGAACAAGCCTTCACTGTCCTCTTGGAGGAATTTTGGAAGGTTGGTCACTTCTGGGAAGGTTCACTTTCATTCCAAGTGTTATCTATTTGTAGATGACGTGTCTCATTGAAGTCCAATATTCACACTCTGTTTTGGTCTCAAACAACTCCAGAGAAAAGTGCATTCCTTTCACAAGCTATTTGCTAACTTTGCAGCTGCTGGAAACGTTGAGATGATGGCTAATGTTTAGGAGTGAAGCTTGAGGCTTTAGCCTTAAGCTCCACTGATTTGTAACTCCATCTGTTTCCAGCAGCCACTAAAAGCCCATTTATCCTCAACGTTCAAGATGTCGTACAGATACGAACGGAGCCCTCCGTAAATCTTCTGCCTTCATCAAGCTAGCTGTCTAACTAGCGTCCATTGAATAACCTTTCTAAGAAACCCAATTGTTATAGTGAAAGTAACTTTCAACAATTCTTGGTAATGGCAGCAACAATGTAACATTTTTCAGCTTGCCAAGCTTTTGTTGCCAAACCAGTTTGTTTTTTGATCTTAAAATATGTTGCATGAAAGACTTCCTCCACAGTTATTCCAGGCTGACAGTTTGAGCCTTGAGGTACTTCTTGCTGTCTCTGGAAACAGAGAACTATTGTGGGGAAACGAATTAGGGAAAGCTGTTAAATGACTGGTTAGGTTGCTAACATTTCTTACTTTCAGTTGAAAACTGCAAACATCATGTAAATATTTTATTTTGAACAGGTTTTATTTCTATTACTAACAAGCCACTGTAAAGAAAAGACCAGTTTATTTACAATTTAATTAGTGCACCACTAAAATTTACAATATTTAGTCATTTGTTAACTAGCATATAAATGTTCAATTACAACATTTTCAAAGCATGATGTTAAATGAAGGTGGAACACTTTGAAAAAATTAAATAGAGGTTAGAATAGAACAGAATAGAAAATGCAGAATTGAGCTATTTTAAGAAAATCATGAAACTATATAATTAGATAAATGTCAGAAGGGACAGGTTTTACAGTGAAGAACACATCACCTGTCCATGAATGTCTCATCTGACACTTTACCAGATTTTTTTTAGGGGTGTAATGGGGGAAATCAGCATCTGCTATAAAGTCACTAACCTTGTTGGTTAATTTTAATATTGATAATAAAATATTAGATTTTAATCTATCTTTCTAAAAATGCCACAGAAGTACATTTTTTTATGTAATTTCTTTAATCAGAAAGAGAAAAACGTCAACCAGGCACAATGGTACATTGCTCATATTCAGTCATTTATATTGGAATATAGTTCCAAAAATACTGTTGTAATTTAACAATATACAGTAAGGTAATTTTACAAAATATTGTCAAATTCTACTTTTCCTTTCATGTATCTTATTTTCCAATCATTCACCACTTGCATGACAAGTGCATGTGAGTCCCTCTCTGTCCTCCTCTATGTTTTCAACATGATGGCTGAGTAAGAAACGTTCTCCCAGTATTACTAAACAGTACAGTTAATTAAAATCTTAAGTGAGAAATAGGCTATGGAAAAACAATCTTGGTTCATATTTGAACTCCACTGCATTGCCTCTTTTTCTTTCCATCTTTATTGAGTGAACTATGTCCTTTTTTGCTTTGGTCTGAGATGTCGATACTCTAGTGCAATATCTAATGGCAGTGAGTATTGTATATTTAACCTCTAAGTTGTGATGTTAAAATAAGAGACATCAGTATACTTTGTGGGTTGTCATTCATTAAAAGAATCCACTGATCTCTGAATTACTGGGGTAAATTAAAATGAGCTCTTTCAGTGGACGACAGAAAAAAAATAAAATAGATGAATGATGATAATAATAACAGTAATCATATTTCTACTTTGGTCGATGTTGGATTTGTTATTTCTTAAGAATATAGAAGAGCATGGGGTGAAAAATAACATCAATTTAAATATTACAACCATTATATATATATATATATACAATAATATGTTATACTTGATCCTTTAATGTTTAAATACCAATTCATATTTTGTGCATTTTCATGCAATGGAACCATCAGAAGTTAATCACTGTCCAAACAAGAGTCACAAATCTAATATTCTGCAAGAAGTAGATCTCTTTTTTTTGGCAAGGTTGAAATTTCACTTTACAACCAATGATTTTTCATGTATATGTTACATTATCTCAGTTCAGTTCAATACAGTTTGTACTTTGGACAGAAAACACAAAACTGAACAGTCTAAAACCTGCAAAGTCATTCAGTTGATCAGTCTGCAGTACTATCACAATAGATTGTAATCATATTTGTAAATCACCTTTTACATGTTTGTCAAGTGAACCGTCAATACATATGGAATCAATATAATATGAACAATAAAAGGAGCTGAAATGTTTCAACATACATTGAACGTTAGGACTCAGCACTGAATGGACAAAAAGTAAGAAAAACCTTTAACCTTCATGGTGAGGTGCCTCACTGGGATTCTACAGACAGGAAATGTCAGTACAGTTCATGGCGGTGGACATTGCTAACAACCTTGCTCCTTCTCCTCCACACTAGAGCAGGAACTGTGGCGGTTGCTGACGTTGCTGGAGCCATCCGGCGACATTGAGGACAGCAGGGGATCACTTGGGGAAATTGGCGACAGGCTGTTGCCCCTTACCAATTCCTTCAGTTTACAGGTCCTGGAGTTTCCATAGGGGCCAGAGTCCCCAGTGTCTGCACGAATCTGGTCGAAGGTGATGGTGCCGTTGTTGAGGTCCAGTGTGGTCGGAGGGGACATGTCAGGAGTGGAGCTAGGCTGATAGAGATCTGAGGGGCAGTCGCCGAGGACAGGCTCTTGTTTAATGACTCGTGTCATCAAATCAGATGTGCAGACGGACGGGGATGATGTCACTGCGAGGCCATGAGCACGAGCCTGGATCTCCAACTCCTGCATGATTGTGCAAATAAAAACAGTTTGATGTAGATTACACATTTTATACCAGCTAGTGGGCTAAATGCCAATGTCAGTATGCTAATATGCTCACTGTGACAATGCTGCATGTTAAAATTGCCAATTGGAAATAAAAACAATGTTAAGCTGCGACCAATGAGAATGTCATTTGTTTGGCAAATTACAATAACAGCAAGATATTAAAAGTTTGACCTCTGGGAACAATTAATGTCTGAAAACTTAATCCATCCAGTAACAGCTGAGATATGTCAAGCAATGCATTTAGCCATTTAACATTAATCCAACAATATGTTCAACTAACTGTAAATGTAAGTAGCATTCCTCTCCTGGCTCTATTTCCACTAGTTCCACCAGAGACGAATGACCTACCTGTATACGAAGCATCAAATGGCGGTTTGCATGTTCCAGCTTCCTCTGTCTGCACTCAAGCTCCTTGGCTCTCTGCTGCTCCCGCTGCAGCCTCCTGATATAGTCCACTGAGGCTTTCAGAATGGTTCCCTTATTCCAGCGCATGTCTCTGGGGTATATAGGAGACAAAGCTCAACAGTCAGAATCAGCTGACCAGCTGACCAGAGGAGCACAGGATTCCTAACAGCCCCTTTGAGCCAAAGGCCTTTATGCTTTAAGTACACTTGGTTGTGTGAACAAGAGGCAATTTGAACAAAGTTTACAAATAGACCGAGAGACAAATAAATGGCTGACTAATGAATTTATAATCATCAATACTTACGGATCATTTGACTTGGGTATCAAGGTTCCCAGCTCCTTAATGCGATCGTTGATGTTAAATCTCCGTCTTCGTTCAACTGAAATGTGTCCAGTAGAATAAATAATGAGTACAATAGCTAAGTAAACCAGTCTTTGTAGCCTTTGAAGGTTTAATCACAGGTCATAATATGAACATAAATTAAAATTTTACAAAAAGGAATAATAAAGGCAATAAAAAGTATTTTTTTAGTTACAAATTTAAAAAAAAAATTCACATACTAACGAAAAAAGGTTTACATAAAAGTTAGAAAATGCGCAATAATAATAATAATAATAATAATAACAATAATAATAATAATAATAATAATAATAATAATAATAATAATAATAATACAAAGGGCAAATGGACTGTATTTTGACTGACTCACTTAAGTTGTGGTTGTCTTTCTTCTGTCTCTCTTTTGCAAGAGCACGAACTTCAGCCTCTATGAATCAAACAGAAATATGGATGTAAGCACTTTGAGAAAGTGTCATAATCTCATCATCGTTTATGAGGCACTAAGTCTATAAAATAAAATAAATTATAAGCAAGTACTTAATATACAATAGCGCAAATTTGTTACTCTATCTGCAAGCAAATCTGTTAATTTACTGTTATGCTAAATGATGACAGCAAATGAGTAAACATTTACATCCTCTGTGGATTACAGTCAGAAATAATAAAGCTAAAATCAATCAGCATCTGATTTGACATGATTACAGCTGAATCATATTGTGTGCGATTTAGTCATACGCAAAATTCTTTATATACAGTTTGTGGAATCTGATTGAAAACAGCTTTTACAGTTGACAAAACATCATGTTTTTCACTTTCTTCATTTTGCGTCGCTTACCTACTGGAAAGCCATCTTGCCTTTGATAGCTTTCATACTGGCCACAGGATCCAGGCTCCTCCAGTACTTGCTTCATGCCAGGAGCTGGAGTAATTATTTGGCAAATAATTGACTTCATGGCATCTTGTGCATTTCCAAATGGCACACAATATTGACACTTTCCTATCATCCCGCTCCCACCATTTACATTCTGATGGAGATGTGTTGATTTTCCCCTTGATTAGGATTTAGTCATAGTAAACAAAATGATTTACAGTATAATGGCACGAAAAAACTGTATCAGAACAAATAGAACTTACAGTCAGTGTGTATTTCAATCAGTCTTTACTATTGGCTGAGGTGAATTGTTGTGAATTGAAAGTCACATTGTCCACAACCTACATCTAAACTAAACCCAAATGAAAGTGATAACCCAGGCTATGCTAAATGTGTTTCTGTGGAGTTTACCTGTGTATTCCCTCTTGATGTTGGGCGGACAGGAGTTGCTGATGGCGAGGCCAGGCAGTGGTAGTCCTTGGTTGCCGTACACATCGAGGAGATTACCAGACACAGGGAGCTAAAGCGTTTTAAAAACATGTTATTCCAATGCATCCTTAAAAAGAAAAACTGTCTTGTATATATTTTATATATATATCTTATATTTTGTGTCTCAAAATATTACCTGGTTATTCATTTGGAGTCCCGGGTCCATAAGTCCGAGAACGTCTTCATTGTAACTTGACTCCAAGCTAATAATATCATCAATCACATCATCCATCTGTAGAGCACAGAATCACATTTGATTTTAAAAGTTACAGTTAGTCAGGTAATCCGAATGTGATGGAAATGTAATGTTTGGTAAAGAGCAGCTGTACCTCTTTCTCACAGTTGGAGCTGAGGGTGAGTAGGGCCATGGGACTGTTGGGGGCACTGCTGCCATGCCCGGGTGGCATGCCATGCTCAGGTGGTTGGCTGGGGCACTGGCTGCCGGCTTTACCACCGAGTGTGGTGGACAGATACTGCCTCACCTGGTGCCTCTGAGCCTGCTGGATGTGGTACTTGGTGGGACTCTCTAGGTGAGACTGCACCTACATGAGCAAGGCATTAAAATTAACATTAAAACTGGGGATTTTTACTTTTGTTCTTTTATCAAGAGTAAACACATGGATTACATTTCATGAAAGAAAGCCAGTTTGTGTTTTGATTTTAAATACTGATTTTATTTTAGAATGTAGACATCCTTGTAAAGCTCAACTTTCAAGACATTTTATATTCAGGTTACCAAAGAAAAGATGTTGTACTGCCAAAAAACAGTTATAAAATGCATAAAGCTCAATCGCATTAGGCTGATAGACCAAAATCACATAAAAACAACATTAAAAATCAACTTTTCAACACTGATTGGAGTCTTGATTTGAAATCATTCGTGTGCATACGTATGCTAAGATGCTGAATTTTGTTTAACCATAATCCTTTCTCCTTTACATCCATCCATTAAAATTAATTTTCTGAAATTACAGTGGAAACAGAAGACAGATCTCAAACATGCAGTGCAGACGGAATACCCCACCCCGCCACTGGCCCATTTTATTCTCTTGAGACAAAAACTCTCCACAGAGGGAGTCGTGTGAAGCAGTGCAGCTGCATTATTTGATTCATAACTACCTAAATTTTATCCAGCAATGAAAAAGGGATTTTGCATTCATAATATTTTCTACATTACTGCTTCGTTCCCGTTGTGTCAGCAGTTCTGACCCGTGTTTTGCAATCACAGATACCAGTCTATGTCACTGTCTCTGTCAGTATTGTTAAAAACAAATATGAATTCAACAACAAGAATGATATACAGTAGTCATATTCGCCTTCTATGACAATCCTTCAATATCTAAAATTTTGGAATAATATTAAAAAAGATCATCTTACCTGATAATGACTGTATTCAAGCATCTCCAACATGTTATTTTAGTGGTAATTGATCAAAATAATCTACAGACAGTAAATAATCCCTTTATGTTGTTCGCTTACACTGGGAACAGTGAGCTAGTATGTGCGAGCAGTCAATAGTTCTACTTAATTTATCCAGAACTTAAAGCTCATTAGTTATGCAAGTTAAGAATTGGGGGAGGACGCTGACTCTCATCCTCCCACTTCTGTGTTGTTCCAGTTTAACTATGAATTTATTTCTTTATAGAGCCCATTTGACGTCACCGCCTCAAGCTCACAAAGACATCTTTTGTTGGACAGTAGTCTGCAAACTGAAGCTTGCTTAAGGCCAACTAACGTTTAATCTTTAGTTCTGCTCATCTAGTATAAAACATTATTTGTTCTGAGCACCAGGAACACAATTGACACCACTGTTTCACGACAAACTAGCCAAAGGAAAAGCCATACATATGGTGCGTTTACCAACCCCGTCTCCGGTCTGGATTTTAAAGGTTAATTAAGTTTAATCGCCAATTGTTATGTCATTTTTCGGGGGAACAGAAAGTGAGAAGCTTGATTTAGTTTAAAGTTAAGGTAGTTAGTTAGTTTGTCTATCCAGATGTTCTCTTGTCCAGTCGAGGTCAGCTCTCTTTGTTTTAGAGAGTATTTGATATCAACCCTGATATTAGTATAGCACCAGTGTGTTCCAAACCAATTCTAAAGTGTTTGCGAATCAGTTGACTCCAAACACAGTCAATGGTGCACTGCTAGGAGCCCAAAGGGTGCGGTCGCATGGTGTGACTGTAGCACTGTTGAAAACAGAGGGATTTTGACCCATCAACTTATATGGAGTGAATCGCAGAACACGTGAATAAAGAGGATAACTGAGTTTGGGTAAATTGCTATAAGCTATTCTACAGCATTATAGGGATGTGTCAGTACATCATTATCTGTACGTGTGCTTTTAAACCAAGTAAATCATCTGTGCGTGTAGTACACGTACTTTGGAGGGGTGTGGTTTAAACAGGAAGTGGGTGATAATTTGTGCATGACATTGATATGGGTTGAAAAGAAGTTGCTGTATTTAGTATTTATTAGAAGATTATTCACAGAACATCCTCATAATTGAGCGTCAAATCAACTATTTGCAGAAAAAGTTAATTTTAACCTTGAATGAATAAACTTCACAATTAACACAAAACACATGAAGTAAGAAAGTATGAAGGAAATCAATAAGTTAAGATGTACAAAATAAAAATGTATGAGCAGTTTTCATAGTAAATATAAGTTGTTAGGTTTTTATTTTCTTTTTTTGCAATTAAGTTTTTGACAGTGATGTTTCTGTGTGTGATCACAGGATTTCTTCTTTTTTTTTACCAGTTACCTAATGTTTTGTTTGTTTTAAGTCATTTGTAAAACTTTTGAGGAGGGAGGGGATATTTTTTTAATTATACACAAGTAAAACACGATGCTAATTAATTACATGGTGAATGTGCACTCGGCTAAAAAATATTTAGTGAGGTACCGGAGTGACGAGAGTTCAAGCTGTAACTTATATCTGCACCACGGCCAGGAAAAGCCAATTTATCAAAGTAACTCAGCATAAGATATTTTATAAACTGAGGTAGAAGTGATGTTAGAAAGCACAGAAAAGAGGAGAGTCACAAGCTGATGTTCATCCCTATGGACACTAGTGACTAGTGACACCTGGCTAACCCATTGTAACCTACGAACAGCTGACATTTTTAAGGACAAATCTGATCATCGTCACACTTTCATAATGGACAGGAGTTTTCACAGCTTTTTACCTATTAATCAGAAATACCTAAATCATGTGTACACATGTTGCGTGATTTCCAAATGATTTGTAGAGATATACAGTATAGTACATGGCTTATAGACTGCTTCCTGGCCACATTTTATGATCAGCTGATGGGTTTATTGGTAGTTAAACTTTTGAAGTCATGCTAAAATTATACATCTGCTCTCATGAAATCCAGCAAGTGGTTTATTTGTTGTCACACCACAAACGCTCCAGGATTTGATTGGAAGCAAGACGAAACTGCCCTATCTTGGTGATCTTGTCCCACTTGTTTTGTCGTCTAATGTGATTGCTGAGTTCACATAGGCCCAAAACGAAATGATCCGTGATCTTCAATCTCTCAGGCAGCACTGCATTAAAAACAGACATGGTTCTATGAAGCTTATTACAACATGGGCTCGGGAAACGCTTTAAAAAAAACGTTGTCAGTGAACACAGATCGTCACTGCATGTGTATATGTAAGTTAAGACTCCACTATAGCTATATAAAAACAAAATCCAGGAAAGCAGCTGATTTCTCTTGTCCCGAGTTCATCCGAGCTGTTCTGACGCAAAGTGAAAAAGTGGTCTGATGAGTCCATGTTTCAAATAGTTTTTGGAAATCATGGACGTCATGTCCTCCAGGCTTAAGAGGAAAAGGAGCATCCAGATTGTTACTAGTGGAAAGTTCCAAAGCCCAGATCTGTGTTTGTGTTGGCGGGGGGGGAACAGCATATGCTGCAATCCAGACGACATCCCACCCTATTCCAGCACAGCACATGTCCATGCATTCATTTGTATTTAGGTTCAAAACGGCTATTTTTATTGATATTCTACAAATGCCCTGACTTTTTTGTTGTTGTTGTTTTTTTGGGGGGGAATTGGGGTTGCGCAATATGCGCTCTAATTTGGCAGATGTGTATATGGTCACAATTATTGATGCACTCAAATGATGCTACATGAAAAGAGAGTGAAACAATTGATTATTTACAATATTTATAATTCGTCACTCGGGATGATGATGTAGATCTGCTATTACAAGCAAAGCACACAAAGTAAAGAAAGTTCATGCACCGCGCTGGAAACTGATTTTAAATGCTTCAAATGCTTTAAATGCTTGAATAGCAAACTTACCCGGGAATCAAAGCGATAAGGCTGCTTATCAGGATCGTCATGTGTGATGAGGCGCGATCAATCATTAAGCAAAACAATACAAACGTCAGCCACTGTGATGATCTCGTGTGATGCTGCTTGAGCATCGGATCTTTGTCTTAATTATTGGAATCACACTAAGAGTTGGAGAGGTGAACACAAACACAGGGAAGTGCCCCTGGCTGGACATAGCCTTCTATAATGAAACAGAGAAAGCATTATTTGTACACTCATAGTAGAATGTTTCTTTGTCTGGCCTCTGCAGTGTGGCCTTTTCCTTTAGCCAAACCTTTGGGTTGAGAGGGGACTATTAACAAGGGAAGTTTTTCATTAATCCCTCCAGCACCGCTCTCATTTTATTTAAAGATTGTAAGACAGAGGTTTATTACCTTCTCAAGGAGAGCACATGGGTCCATGTTGTAGACTCATGCCCTCAGGAGCAGAAACATTTCAAGAGAAAATTGTCACTCTTTGACCTCGGAGAAGAAACAGATCCATTCATATCTTGTAACCAGTTCCATTCTGGTTCTTATTGCCTTGGCAGCTAGCCATACTTGGTGGCATTTTAACAAACGAGGATGCCAAACATTTACTGTGTATTAAATCTGAAGGAGATAGTTACAGTAGAGCAACTGACTACAACTAAAACCTTTCATATCCAACATGTTCTTGTTCATAAAATTCGGCAGCTTAGTCAATGCCCCACGTTTAAAACTATCACGTTTTTGGTCCCCCTCTTGCGGCATTTTTTGCACATGCAGGGACTTTTAAAATGTTTGTCGTAAAACAGTCGCAGTTTCATTTTAGGCACCAACATTTCTTGGCAAGGTTTAGGAAAAGATCAGCTGTCTGATGTGGTATGTTTTGACCCATCCAACAACCCCGATCTCCTCCCTAAGCAGAGTTTTCTTCCCCTTTTTACATCACCTGACTTCAATGGCACATAGAAACATTATTGTAGAGAGGGGTCCTCTAAAGTATGAAGGGTTCAAACTGCTGCCATACTTACAGTGTAGGGCCACTGACAAAAGCTATCTGATATGTCTGTAGTGAGGATGGGCAGCCCTCCATTTTTACCATCCCTCTCCACTTCCATCTCTGTCATCTCTGTCGTCTGGAGTCATTTGGAGACTCAGTTTGTAAAGTGCACAGCATTCCCCGCTGTTGCTCTTGCATTGCCCTATGTACAATGATGCAACTAGAAAACAGAGGTGCAATGATTCAACTTACAAAATGTGAGTGGCTTGATGACTGCCCTGCATAGCTGGCTCTCCAAACACATGCCCCCAAACACGCATCGTGGAGAGCTGCACGCTGCTGACTGTGCTTTTCTAGTTATCTAGTTGTTCTAACTTTGTTTCGCTGGAGGAAAAGTCACATTGATTAACTGAATTATTGAATGCATTTACTGAATGCTTGTATGAGACCGTAGTTACCTGAAGATATTGTTTGTTGTGAATGTTTGTCATCTGCATACTCATGGTAAAATTTTTTGCTGTTTTATATATAATAAGCTCCACTGAGAGCGTGCAGATGTAGAACAGAAGAAGGCTGATAATGGAGCCTTGGGGTACTCCACATGTCACACTAAGATATGCGACTACCAATTGACACAAAGTAGTCCCTGTTAGGCTAATATTTTATGGTGAAGCATAAAGTACTGAGAACTAAAAATTCAAGGACTGAAATTTTTCCACTGTTTATGTTTAAGTTTGTCATTCAACCTTCACGATAGTGATAGGGTGTGATTGAAGCCTTGACTGGAAAACGTTAAAATTAAAACAATTGTTCGGGGTCAAGAAGGTGTTCAGCTTTTGAAAAGACCCTGACGTAAAAATTGGAGGTTTGATATGGGCCTGTCATTGCTTACTGAGTTGTCTACATTATTCAGCATTAAGAATGGCTTAATAAATATATTTTTAATGACCTTTAATGAGGAAAAGCCTGAGAGTAGATAAGGGTTTACTATTTGCAGAAGATCTGATGCATTGCAAAAACAGAAAGCCCCTGTAGAGAGACTATCAATGCAGCAGGAACTAATTTTCAGAACTTAATCAAGAATTAAGCAATTCATGGCATGATTTAATGGATTACGTAATGGGAGGGTTTGTCAACCGGACAACAGTGCCAAATGAGGCACACACATTTTTAGTGTTTTTGGCAATTATGTAAAAAAAAACAACAACAACAAAACCTGCCTGGCCTTTCTCAGTTCTAAATCAAGAACACAAAGTCTCTCTACAGATGTTTTAATTTACCCGACATTTGATTTTTGCCACCTGCTCTCAACCTTTCAACACTCTTTTAGCATTGTGGCTGCTCTCCATGGTGTTGTTTTTTTTCCTTATCAGATATTATTTTTACCTTCCATTAATAATATTTGAACTTTAACAACCAAAATGTAAGATCATTGACTGATACCCAGCCTCAAGTTTGGCACTTTGGGTGTTTCCATCTGGGGTTTTTGGAGCCAAAAGTTACCATATTTGGACAACTTGGTGGAAATGGGAAGGATGCACATTGGAGAAGCATTACGGATTATTATCTTATGTTTACTGAGGTAATATATTAAAGGAGAAGTGAGTAATTTTCTCATAAGCTTATATATATAATCACACTTTTTTGAACCAGTGGAGTCGTTCCCTGCTGGCCATTAGAAAGAATGCAGATTTCAGGCACTTCAATTTTTCAGACACAGAATATTTGTCCACTATTTATACAGTCGATGACACACACGTCTTGTTGGAATTTGGAATTTAGAGTTTAATTTCATTAAAAGGAACTGTTGGGCCTTGGTGGAGGTATGAACTCAACTGATTGCTCTTCTATTTTTTTACATTCTTATTAGATATATATGGCACATAACTGCTGTAAACTCTGATTTGATTAAATAAAACCCTGATCAAACAGGACCCCACCCACCCACCCACTCACACACAAGGACTCCAGGAAGACTAGCGGTCATTAAATTGGCAGCTAATGGGGATCCTAATAAAACAATAAACACACACACACACACACACACACACACACACAAAAAACAAAACAAAATGCAGACTTCACACAAGATATAATGTACTAAAATTGAGTGAGCAAAAAATCATACAATAAACAGAAGTTAACATGAGTAAAAACAGCTATTTTGATATTAAGTTATTATATAAGAGTAAAGTTAGACTCTCAAAATGACTCTGCCACAATAACTTGAAAACTATATTTTAACATGAAGTGTAACATATCTTGTTTAAAATTATACAGACACTAAATGCAGCTCTTCGTCTCTTACTGCTGGTTAAAAAAAAAAGCCTTTTATTTTGAAAATGGAAGGAAGGGTCTGACAGGTTGACCCTTCACTTCCAGGCCAGATTGAAGGGGTGACGTTCTCAGTTTGAGTTTGTGCTCAGAGGATTCAGACAGCCAAAAGTGAGCACAAGCATTAGGAGTGTGAATCCCTTTAAGTGCCGCAAACGTAGTTCGACAATTTCAACAGTTTCTCTT